>SEMN01000307.1:0-569845 GCA_005408345.1 Macquaria australasica
AGAGCCTTCAGCTATCAAGCTTCTCTCCTGTGGAACCAGCTCCCAGTTTGTGTACAGGAGGCGGACACCCTCCTCGCATTTAAGAGTAGGCTTAAGACTTTCCTCTTTGATAAAGCTTATAGTAGGGCTGACTCAGGTGACCCCTGAGCCACCCCTTAGTTATGCTGCTATAGGCCTAGACTGCCGGGGGACTTCCTATGATGCACTGAGCTCCTTTCTCCTCCTCTTCCCCTCCATCTGTACGCCCTCATATCCCATCAATGCTTGTTATTAATTCAACTTCTTCCCGTAGTTGTGTGCTCTCTCTCTCTCTCTCTCTCTCTCTCTCTCTCTCCTTCTGTTGCTTTCTGCAGGTGTTTCTGCCTCTGGAGCTGTGGAGTCTGGGTCTGTGGTTGCTGCCGCCTGCTGCCCCGTGCTCCTGCTCTGCACCCGCTGATGCTATTGCTGTTGTTGCTGTTATTAGTATTGCTATTATAATGTTGCTCTTAGTGTTGTTTCTGTTGGTGTTAACATCAATGCCATTACCATATCTATACTGTATTGAGCTGTTGTATGTTCTCTTTCCTCCTGCTCTCTCTCTCCCGCTCCCCCCTTCCCCCTTCAACCCAACCGGTCGAGGCAGATGACCGCCCACCTTGAGCCTGGTTCTGCTCGAGGTTTCTACCTGTTAAAAGGGAGTTTTTCCTTGCCACTGTCGCATAGTGCTTGCTCATGGTGGGAACTGTTGGGTCTCTGTAAATATAAAGAGTCGGTCTAGACTTGCTCTATTCGAAAAAGTGCCCTGAGATAACTTTGTTATGATATGGCGCTATATAAATAAAACTGAATTGAATTGAATTGAATTAAGCTAAAGTACAGCAGCAAACAGAACTGAATTGCGCGTAAACAACTGTGGGATTAGCGAAAAGTTGCTAATAGGAGAGAGCTATGAGCGCTTGAGCAGAACTAGTGTACGTTTAAGTGTAAAGTGGGTAATTAGCCGCTGTAGTGAAGAATATAACAAAATTAACTGGGTTTAGCTAGAGCAGCACGTCAGCAATGACAAGACATTACCTACAAACTAGTATCTGAAAAATCTGTAATCATTTGGATAAGTAACAAAATGTTTTGCACTCTTTTCCCCTCCACCATCCAGGTGTTAAACTGCCTGAGTGAGCCAGGGGTCCATATCCCACTTCTGACAGACATGAAAAATTAAGGCAGTATTTATTTTAAAGGGGCTCAAATTAGGAAACAAAAGGAAAACAATACTTTTGCTTAAAGAGCAAATACAACATTGAAGAAATATTATTATCTTGTAAATGTGTTAGCAAACAGTTGTCAGTTTACATACCCAGCAGACACAGAGCAACATTAGTATTCATTTGGAGCTGTGTTTCTTGTCTTCTTCGTATGTAGTTCCAACATTCACTCCACTTTAACCTTAGGTTTGGTCTCCATCAACTCCTGAGAAAATATCCGGCTCTTTAGCTGCTAATTCCTTCACTATGTCCAGGAGCTAGTTGCTAACTTTCTGCTGTGTGGTGCTGGGTTGATAGTGTTCAGCAGGTTTATCTGAACTTTTTCACTCAAAATATTTGCCTGCTGCTGCTTGGAAATTAGATTGGTAAGACTCAACCCAAACCGTAAAGTTGCGGTCCTTAAAGCAAAACAATGAGCTGAGAGACGCTCAAAGGGCTCCAGTAAGCTGAGGGAAACTTCAGTGTCGGGTGATAATTCTTTCTGGGTTCGTCACTTTGAGTGACCCCATTCAAGCAATCATTTGATCAATTGTTAATAGAGCTATATTTACTATATTTAAGCTTTTGACAGAAATGCTTTTAACTACACATTTGTGTGTTCATGATGGCTACCCCATGTATCTTGTAATCCCTTGTAGCGTTGGTTCTGTTTGTCCTCAGAAATGAATGCTACTTGTCCACAAATACGTCAACAACAATGGCAGAAAGTTTTGAAGAGAAAGTCATCCACCGATGACCTCCTCGAACAACACGCTGTTTTGTTATTTTTACGTGCAAAATCAGACATTGTCAAGGACGATGTTCTGCTGTCGGGATGATCTGTGGATATACTTTTAAATTTTCAGGTACACACAAAGTACACAGGCAAATATGTGAACAATGCCACTTGCATCACAGCTGGTTGTCTATGTATGCATACTGGTGAAAAAGTGTATCATGAGCCTTAACTCCAGTGGTATCCAGCCATGCAAATTTCTATTGAAGAAACAGTCCCTAGAAAACCATGTTCTGGTAATTTTCTGCTCTGGGACGATGTTTCTGGAAAGATGTGTTGCTGTTGGGTAGTTTTTCCTTTTTATCGGGCTGGAGACAGTTATAGACAAAGACACCTGCATTACATTAATTGATGCTCTCAAAAGGATTGATGTTACAGTACAGCTTTGACACATCAACATTACATCTTCACCTGGTATATTCATACACAAACTTCACCTTCACACATGTAAGTCCCAGATTTAACCCTAGCATCAATTACATCAGCATGATATACACATAATTCATCCAAAGTATTCACAATATTGCAAAGCAAAGTCAGACATTCGAACCTAAAGTAGCTCAAGAAGATTTGGGCACATATTCAATATTCAACAGTATATACAGTAAGTGTGGTAATCAGGCCTACACAAAGGAGAGAGGCCTACCTATTTTTTACAGTTCAGTTTAAAAAATGAATTATAATAAATAAGTAACTCAATTGGGATGGAGGCAGAAATCTCAAAAAGTGATATCACAAAACCCAATCAAATAAAACCAAAGTTTTCTACATGACTAGATACCACTAAAGGTAAGTGAGAACACTTTTTTGTAGTTTGGGTCAACTTTAATCCTAAAAGCTTTCATTTTCCTTTGAATCCATGTGGACAAGTTAGTTTATTCTGTGTGTTTGCTGCAGTCCCATCCCGTCATGGTGACCATGTTGAGTGTGGCTATTTAACAGTAAAGATTTAGTATTCATGCAGCGTCCTGCAGGATCGCAGCACACTCATAAAAGCTCAGCCTGAGTCCATCACCAAACAAATGGGGAGCTGCGTGTTTTCCTGATTTATTAGAGGAGCCCTCCCTTCTTGTTCTCCTTCTCCTTTTCTTAATCTTTCATTATTGTCTTTTCCTCTCTCTCTCCCTCTGTGTTACAGTGTGAGGGCAGCACACATCCACTTTTCTGCGCGCGCGCGCGTGTGTTGCTGTCATTGCGATCATGTGTGCATGGGTGCAAACATGACGAGGGTGTGCGTGCGCGAGGATGTCACATGACGTCCTTAATGACAATATGTCTGTGATCTCACATTTCTCCCCTTAGCTTCTCCTGTTGATGGAGCATGATGCTCTCCTTTTGTTGCCCTTAATGGAGGCTTAACGTCTCTACTCACAGATCAATATGACTTTATGAATTATTTGCTCCGCGGCTGTTTTTCTTTTTTTCTTTTTTTCGTAACAGGGGCTACACTTGCTCATTAGCATGCCGTCTTTATTAGCCAGGGCCACTGGCGTCTACTTCTGCTCACGTGTGTGTGTGTGTCCATGTGTGCACGCATGTGTGTGAACATGAAGCGTGTACTTTAGGTGTTGTGTGTATAAGTCGTGGTGTAATTAATCTGCTTGCCCTCAGCTCTGATTAAGCTCAGATTCTTCCACACAGCTGAGCGCTCTCCACCTCCCGTCTTTTTTGGCTCCTGCTCATCAACACGCTGTGAAATACACAGTCAAATGTGATGGTTTGTGTTTGTGTGTGTGTGTCAGGAAATACAAAGGCTGACAAAAAAAAAATATGTTTGAGACTAATTAGATTTTTCTTTCAAAAACAAGCCATTTTTCAAAAAAATGAAGAAAATGAAATGAAAAAGATAATATTCTTAAAAATGTCTCTGTCAGAGGTCAAAGCTACTATCTGAACCATGTCAGTAGGAAAAAGTGAAAAAATTATAATTAATTTTCCCTAACAGCTTATATAAAATTGTGTGTAAAATTAGCAACTGCAGCTGAGAAGGGGGGAAGCAGTTCCCACGTGCATACTCAATAAAAAACAACAGAAATATAATTCCCCTATTTCATGGGTATTGCCCTTTAGGTGATATGCGAAGTCAATAAGCGCTATCGTACAGATCTAATAAAAAGCTGCTTTATGTGAGTGTGTGTGTGTGTGTGTGTGTGTGTAATTTCACACACACACACACACACACACACACACACACACTCACTCCACTTCCCTTGGCGTAATCTGTAATAATTGTAGCCGTAATAATCTTGCAAACAGAGGAAAAGGTCAAGTCTGGGAGGTGAATATAGGAGGAAAGAGGAGGAAAGAGAGAAGAAACAACAGGAGAGTGATCGAGAACGAGAGGAGGGGTAAACAAAGCTGAAAGAGAATGAAAGGAAAATGGAAACAGAGGAGAGAAGTCGGCGTACGTTGCCGCCTTTCACCACTAGTCTCTGCTGTTGCATCAAGGATGAATGATCCCCTCCATCATTGGATTGGACACCGCACACTTTCCCTCCCTCCCCCGGTCTTTATTTCTCTCTTTCTTGAAAGCACCAAGGTCTCCCAGGCAGTGTTGAATTCCTGTCCAACTACACATACAGCGCTGTTGCAGCCCGCACTGACAGCTGCATTGTTCCATAGCAGGGGAAACAGCAAGTTGTTCGCGACAATCGAGCTCCACTAACCACACTTCCTATGGAGAACAAAGGTGACACTCTACTTAAAGCATTATGTGGAGCATCGCACATTATCGAGTGTTACATAATGTTTACAGTGCGCTCATTATGTTCTCATAGTGGGCCTGATAAGTAGGGATGAAGTGGAGGACCATTTTTAGACTTGCCAAGATGGAAACTGTATTTTAAAATCAATCTCTATTGGCTGTTGTGAAACATTTTATTCCCACCATGACTTCACGATTCATTTTTTGCACAGAGTGTGACTGTTATATTTTTCAAAATCATACAGGAAAACAGTCGATGCAGTTATGTCCCCGTCAGCTTGCTGGATCTCGCAAATTAGGTCAAACATGGCTTTTGCAGTGTTGAAGAACATTAACACAGTTCTGAAAATACAGTATAGTAGTTGGCTAATACTTATGTTAATCCCCCCATTATAGCCTTGATTATTAACAATTAAGTCATGGTTTTTAACACATTGTATAATTTAGTTTAAGGACATTTTTAAGTGTTAATTAAAGTAAAATGGAGTCAACAACTATAACTCCTGCTGTGAAGCATCTGTAGCAGATATATATATATATATATATATATATATATATATATATATATAACTTGTAATCCTATAAAATGTCTTTACATGAATATGAAATATTTATGATATGTTTATTAATTACATGAAGTATTTATTTATGTATAAAGACTGCTGTTAAAGCCTGTGAGATGCAGCTGAAAGCTACAAGAGAAATCAAGTTAGTGGGCCGAGGCGCCCATTTCCAAGCGTTAACATGTCGTCATGAGTTTTTAACACATTTATAAACCGTTTTAAACCTGTTTGTGAATGATTTGTACATCAGCACTGTCCAAAAAAAACATATCTCCAAATCTGGTAGAAATAGTTTTAGAACAACTTTAGAATGAAGTATTCCTCACTTCTTTTTGAAGTATCTCTTACTTCTAAAAACAAGGCTGTTTTGGAGAGTCATGGTTTTCATAAGACAGCAACGTATAAAGAGTTAATACATGTTTTATTACTGTAAGGATTTGTTCGTGTGTAATCAAATCATTAAATAGGATTGCAGCTATGTTATACTGTGTTATTAATCATTCATCAACCGTTTATACAGCAGTTACACATGCTTCACGGGAGAAGTTATAATTGTTGATGAACACATTAATAAACACATAAAAATGTCCTCATATCTGCTTACAACTACATTACAGTGTGTTTAGTGTTTATTACTGCTTATAAATGCTAAATAGGGGTTAAAAAAGTATTACTACTTAGCCCACATGGACTTTTAAGACCCCCCCAAAAATACAGTTGCAAATACAGAAACATAACATATTACACGTAACATCACATTGCAAACAAAGAAGTATGTCTCCTACAAATAAAATCTGCCAAAAAAAAAAACCACAAAATGGACTTCATGTTCTGTCTCTCCTAAATAACATAACAAACCTAGCCTTTCTTCTTTAGGGAGACCATTAAACCTAATGGTAGTGTACCCGACTGTAACTGCTGTATGTGCACACAGAGATATTTCATTTTTTGGTTCCATCTTTCTTCACATTAACTTCTACACTACAGTTTTTTTTTCACAAGACAACAGACCACCTTTCTTTATACACAATTAACAATTTGCCCTAAGTGAACATTACATTGTAACCTGTGTAAAAAAAATTAATCATACAAAATAAAGTCTGATTTCACCTCACTAGTCCAAGGATGTCCATGCAAAATGTCTCAGTGTAATTATATTGTGTTATTTGTGATTGTTGCTGCTAATTGGATGCTTGCCTGCAAATTGAATATCACACATGCAAGCTACACGTCCTCAAGAACCAGATGCTGTTTCACAAAAACAATTCAGTTATATTCTACCCAAGAAATTCCACTTTGTGCTTCCTAACACGGATCAAAATTCAGCTGAGGAGGACTGTTAGATTGCCACACGTGTTTTTGATCAATTCTGATATCACATCCCCAAATATCAACTGTGTTTTTTTCCCCTCAGACACTGATGATGGGTGCTCTGAGACTCTGTTTTCGTTCTATTGTGTCGAGTTATTTCCCCACAGAGCGGCAGATAAATGGGTCATCGCAGATTAGCAGCAGGGATAAACTCTTTAAGACTCTATATATGGGTGCTGACAGGCGTGAATGTTCAGAAATACATACAAAAAATACACACAGTGTTCAGTGAGTACTGCCAAAGGTAGTGTCTTTTTTAGTATATTTTGGAAGGGCAGGGTGAAGCTGGAGTCTGTCATGCAGATGGCATCGTCTTCCTGCTGAACACAGCATTAGGATGCCACAGACGCTCGATGCAATCCATTTCACCGTTGGTATTATTTAGGAACTCTGATAAGAGAAGGGGAAAGGGAGTTTGGATCGCCTTTGCATGCATGTTTAATAGTTTAAAGGTTTGGCTGAAGTGGATAAGCTGAGGCTCCTGATCATTACACCTGTTTGGATCATCCTACTGAAGCATGTGCAGTAAGTATCTCTTGACAGAACTGGCTAATAGACCCTTTTTCTGCTAGCAACCAATGCTCTGTCATGCTGGACTAAACTTGACCTAAGCCATAATGAATTCCATTGAGATTATGTCATATTACATATAAAAAGACTGCTGATATTATACATGGTAAAATTGTATATCGTCACTGTCCAGTTAAAACCATGTATCTCCATATTTGATGATTTTTTTTTTAAATGTTCTTTTATGGGTTGGAAAAGACAAGAAGAAAAGACCAAAACAAACAAACAAACAAAAACAAAACAAAACACTGCTATCTATTTATTTATTTAATGTTTATTTGTATAGGGACACAGCATTTATAGCCTAAGATAATTTGCAATTCTCGTCCCTGGATGGGCCTTTAAAATACATAAAACTCAATAACGCATACACAAGAGACAAAAACAAACTCAACAATAGGTACATACATTAAAAACACAAAACTCAACAAGAAAATACAGACAGAACAATACAGGACACAAACTAATACAATAACGCACCATAAAACAAGAAGCACCAGATCATTCATGACTACATGACTGATCTCAGTTTGAGTTTCAAATGGTCCCAGTCAGGATCCAGTTTGACTTCTGTAGGTAAGGAATTCCACATGTTGATCCCCCGAACAGAAAAAGCTGTTTGTCCAAATGAGGTTTAAGTAGTGCTGTATCCTAATGCTTCTTTTATTGTACACGGACATTACAATGTTTCTACCACAAATTGTCTGGAGGAAACATCTGTTCACTCATGTTTTTTTGTCTTTTTTCAGCAGATTATTGTCCCCTGATGATCGTCTTTTAGGGATTGAGAAATAACAAAATTGACAAAACTCTTAAAAGGCCCCCACAGTCCCTAATCTAAAAACTACACTGTCACAAAGCTTACTGTAAAACAAGGATGTTTTTTTTTTCTTATGTCATGAAAAGTGGACATTTTGGACATCCATTTCATTGGACATCGTCAATATGTGAAATGCAAACACACATTTGGAGACATCCTGTAGATGATATTAGCAACATCGTCAATATTTGTTGAAATGTTGCTAGTTCCCTAATACAAATTAGTATGAAAATGTGGATAATGGGATATCACAGTATTATATAATAAAGCAAGGGAACAGAGCCAACAGTGTGGGCCCTGCTGTAAGTCAGTTTTTAGACAGGAAATGTCCACAACTCAATGCCCTCTGTTGACTTCCCATATGACATGTCACTGCAAGAACAGACTGAATATCAGTACCTCCAACTATCCATTCATACCTGTAAGTGTCACGTGACCCCAACACACAAACCCCCATAGCAGACAGATGGACAGAATCTGGCAGCAGGACTCGATTTCAAAGTAAACTTCTGCGGTGTGGAAAGGGAGAAAAGAAAAAGGAAAAATCATGCAAGGCAAATATCACACAGCGCTGATTCACCGTGTGACCAAACGCTGAGCCCAAGTTGAGACTAATGAAGTCTTTAATTTTGTTATAGTTTATTAATGTCAGAGACACTCCCCCATTAATCAAATTATAACACCCCTGAGTGTGCGTGTGCTCGCACTAATGTGTGTATAACCTGCGTGTGCGTGAGTGTGTGTCTCTTCGCAAGTGTGTATGTGCGATAGCATTTGTCTGTGTGTTTCTATGGGTGCTTGTATATGTACACGTGTGTGTGTGTGTGTGTGTGTGCGTGCGAGAGAGAGAAAAAAGTGTGCGGCTCTCCACCAGCAATAATATCACATACATTTTAAAGGGCCGTCATTATCGCCGTGGGTTACCCCACGGCCCCCCATCACAAACCCCACAAACCATTTTCATTCCAAACTCATTAATATGCAAACTTATTCAAATGAGATTGTAATTAAGCATCTACTGAGTGGGAACCCTTTTCATGATAATTTATGATAAACTCCTCGCCACCTTTGATTGAGATTGATTTTTGGCGCAGGCAAGCCGACCTGAATACAAAGCTACACCTGAGAGACCTGGAGGGAGAATAACACTTTTAAAACAGCAAACTTATTTCATGGCTGATTGTGCCACAATCATCTTGGAGGAGTAACAAAGATCTATTTGAATAATGCATTCCCACTGTGCTGGCGATGTGCTCAGCCTAAAAAAGAAAAAACAACTTGGGCATATCTGTTCTTGGCATCGAGGTGACAAAGTGATGCGTGTGGATGTGTGTCTGTGTGTGTGTTTTATAATGGAAGGTAAACCAAGCATAACTCCGTTTACCCAGCGTTTTATTGGAAGGATTACAACCTTTTCTGACTGAAACTGACACTTTATGAAAATATTACCAGTTTTATGTCATATAGACGGTCTGTTGGCCTCATAGCGATCATCTGATGCCCGTGTTTTATTTGCCATGACTGCACTAATTACATTTATTTGTAAAAGTCCACATTGCACATGCACATGACAAAATGTCGCTACAGCAGATAGCTTCTGAGAGATCTGTTTTCCCACCATGAAAGGATTACGTGAATGAGACACATCTCCAAAGTAAAGTGGTGGTGTTTTTGCATGGTTTAGCTCCTTAAAAAGGTACTCCAGCTGTTTAATATTGCTCTTCCATAAAGTCGGGGGACTCACAAGAGACAGATTTTAAAAAAGAAATGGTCAAAATCAAAGTAGCAGAGGCTCAAATATTCTGACCTTTAGTTTCCATAATGCTATTTGTCTGGCATTCCATGTACGCAGTTCAAGAGGCAGGTTTTCTGTACAAATCATGTATAATTAAGCGTCGTTTTCAGAGAAAAAGCTCTAAAAACCCACCATACGCTACCTGCTCAGCACCAAACTACACACAGACAAATAAGCGTCTAGCTGGTGAACATAGTGGAGCATTTAGCAGCTAAAGAGCCAGATATTTTCCTTAAGGAGTTGGTAGAGGCTAAAAACAGAACAAAAAGAGAGTGACTATCACACTTACAATTGTAGCATACACCAGTTGGTGCTCTCTCCACTTACCTATTAATGAGGTAACGGTAGCCTTTGGCCAGGAGCAGATGTCCTCAGACGGTACACAACTCTCATAGGGTGTTTCGACCCTCAACCGTGACACCCTGCCCATCTGCCCCTGACTTCCAGCTACTCTTCTCTCGCCTACTCCATATCCAGCAATCCCATTTCCCATATCCGCTGACACCAGAGAGGCTGCAGGGAAGCCTCTGCCAGCGACCTCTACATGGACCAGCCATGCTTGCTGTCCTTTGTCTCTGCAGTCCTGCACTAGCGGTTGATATTTTGAGGCTTTCCTTTCATGTGCCCCTTGACAAAACTCCTCCCATGGCACTGTAGGTTCCACCAGGATTATCTAATTGTCTTCTGGGGAGCATAACACAATGTCTGGACGAAGAGAGGTACGGAACCACATCTGGAAACTGCAGCTTCCCTCCAACATCAACCTTAATCTGCCAAGACCTTGCTGTGGGTTTAGGCCTGTGGGATGTGCCTTCTGAACAAAGGAGACAGGTCTGATTACCTCTCCCACTCCTACTACCTTCCTCTTGGGTAGCTCCCACTTAGTCCAGGACCCATGTGTGCCTGGCTCAACTCCTTTTGATCTCCTTGATTCCTCCTCAACGTTCCTCACTTATTCCTGGATCATGGTGTGCCTGTCCCTTGTGTTAGCTTTCTTCCACTGCTTAAAATGCACCAAGCCAAGGCCATTTCCAAAATGATCAGCTCTGATATAAATGCACATGACCTGTAATAAAACATGCAAAACCAGTGGTATGGCAGAGTCAAATATATTCTGTTCAAGAGTTACAGACCAGATGTTATAATGTCTGTATAGACCACTTGGAAATATTTTATTGGGCTGGTTTCCCCTGCCACCAGTGGGGTCACTGTTCATTGTTTTGTCCCGCCAGTTTGGTCTTCCTCTTCCGGTTCATGGAGGGTGTACTAGGGCTGCAGTCGAATAGTCTTTTTTGTTTAGGAAGGTTCCTAACTGAGTGAAATTACCTGGAAGTATCTCAGTGGCAGCCATGATAAGAGCTGGTGGAATTCTCTAAATGCTAAGAAAAGGTGCTTCAGTGCTTCCTTTCTTATCTCCTTTAGCATAGGGTATACTGGACCATCCTTTACCAAAGGAAAGGAGGCACTGCCATCCCACAATTCCTTGCAGCAGCAACATTTAAAGCGATCATGGCAGACCCACGTCAATAACATCCGCCATCGCATAATTACATAGCCTAGCGTAAGTGCAGTGGGATTCTTTCAGCACCGCGGTTGTCTTTTCCGAAGTCCTTATGAATTCTCCTTCACGTCTTTCCTTGACGTCATGATGTTTTCCATCAAAGTCAAGGAAAAGTGTTTCGAAAAAGACATAGGACATCATTTTTTTGACTATTCGGCTGATTCATTTCCCAAGTCATGAAAGGTTTGTTTGCTGTGTTAAGTTAAAGTGATCATGTTTTTCTCATTTAATCATGCTCCAAACAGGGCCATACCCTTAAAGCTGCACTAATCAAGGTTTTTATATTAACAAGGAATCAAATGGCTATGTTTAATATGAAAGGACTCACTTGTAGTGACAATAACACAAAGAAAATCACCAACTCTGCAGTTCCCCTCAGCTCTACGTAACATTTTGGTGTCTTTCAGCTCATTGTTTTGGTTTTACTTGGCTTATGCTTCTGTCAAATTGTCTGATTTGTACAATAATCTTCACATATTTCATGTCAACATTATTTTTCTGCTCATTTCGCAGCTTTGTTCTCGACAGTTTTTACATTTAAAACCAAATATCACCTCATCGTCTGACCTGATAATCGACTTTCTGCCTAACTTAAGTCCTCTTCAGAACTATGTGCGACCCACATCAGGATCCTAGCCCACCGTTTGGGAAACAGTGGTTTGGATGCAGATGGTAATCGCCTTTGTAATTAACACTCTGTGAGCACCAGTGGGGGATGAAGAGAAGGAAGGCATTGTTGTTTGAGGAACAACATCAAAGACAAAGGTAGTCTCCAGCAAATGATAGTTGTGTAATTGCCCTGCGAGCCGTATGACGGTACTCTCCAAGCTAGTTAGGAGCCCCAGGTGAGAGAACAGTAGGGCCGGATCTCTGCATCCCTTGTAATCTACACACACACACACACACACACACATGCACACACACACACACACACACACACACACACACACACACACGCATAAATTGGATAGAAACTTTGGGATCAACATCAGAGATGCTTTTGTATTTTCAAAAGTATATTGTTTATTGGGGTCGGAATGATTTAGGGGCGGCACTTGGGATGAAACAAAAGCAAAGCAAAGTGCTGTTTGTTTGTGCAACTGCAAACTCTAGTTAGCATAAAGAATAAATCAATAAATTCTTCTCTGCCAGCAGTGTTCCTTTGTTGTTGTGTTGGACGCTTAGCGTTGCCGGGAGGAGGTAAAATAGGTGAGTCTTGTTAGTGTGAACGGCTTGCAGGCCAGCAGCCTCTCTCCTGTTTGTGAGGGGTGTGAAGGAGCTTCAGGTGTTCACAGAAACAGTGTACAAACACGTGCAAAAGTGAATATGAGCACAGTTTTTCAGTTTCATCTTAATATTTTCATTTTTCCACAACTAACACGTCTCATCCTTATACTGATGTCCGCCATGCCTTTTCATACTCATTCATGCCTTCCTGCTTCCCATATTTGTTGTAGAAAAGAAAATGTTTCCTTGAATGTGCAGACACTTTGGAGGGACAAGCGTTATGCCAACACTTTCTTGACCCACTGAACTTTCATATCCTATTTGTCTTGCAGTACGTACCTGCATATTTTGCATACAGTGCTATCTGTGTTCAGATAGGATGACTGTAAGCACTTATCTTTTCTCCATTTCAAATTAGAGTAGAAAAGCAGGGTTGCCTGACCTCTAGCACATATGGAATACACAAAATGTAACTACGTTTCTGCCTCTGATTTCCTGCCCATAAAAATTCCTCCTCAACATCCTTCTGCTCATTCATCTTGTAGAGTCAAAGCATTTCCTTTGTTGATACCCTGGAGGAATTTTGTCCTTTGACTTTGATCTATCCAAACTATTTCAAATGGGTCGCAATGGGTCACCTTTGTTAAGTATTACAGTGAGCCTGTGTAACTATTGCTGAACAGCAGAAGCTGTGGCCACAAGTGACAATTACAGGACAATGGTAAATACTAAAATGTAGCTCAATGGTAATGTCTGGTATGCAGCAATATTGATATAAAGGTTGGGTTAGTCACCATAAGCTGCTGGTCATACCAGACCAAGTAAGGCTGTAGCAGAAAAACCCCAGAGTGTGTTGAAATGAGAATTAGAGCAATGAGTACTGGAATGTGTTTATTGCTTAATAAATTAACTTTTCATTTGTAAGAAGAGAACTGTTATTTCAAAAGTTACACAGTCTTGCTGTCAAACTCTATCTGCCTCTCGCACTCTCAAATCTTGACTTGCAAGTTGAAAACTGCTTAAGTGGTACAAATACTTCTTAGATATGGGGATACAGTCAGACCCAGATATAATACATTCTGGCTAGTATACATATATTTTAACATCACTACCATATGTAGACGTATAGTATAATTATGCTTCTGAACTGTGTTGGTAGAGTCCATGTTGTACTAAAGGCTATTGGTCTTTTTTACACATGAGCATTATATTGTGACCACTATGGTGATCGTTTCTTTGACAAACCTTTCTTTTTAAAATACTTATTTGATTATATTTACACGTAGGATATGTTCTTGCATGTGGTTGCATCTTGGTGATTTTTCTGTTGAATCTTTTTGAGAAAAAAATTGTGTTTGGTGCTCACTCAGTGGTCTTTAGCATCTTACCCTCTGTCAAAGTCCATCACAGCAATCAGTTTACCATTTTAGCGATATTATCGGTGTGGCTCAAGGAATGGCAATGTCTGTCGATTGGTCACTCCACAGCTTTGGTCCAGAAAATATCTTGAAAACTACTGGATGGCTTGCCATGAAATTTGGTTCAGACATGCATGTTCCCCACAGGATGAATTGTAATATCTTTGGTTATCCCCTGGTTTTTCATCTAGCACCATTATCAGGTCAAAATTTCAATTTGTCCAATACTTTGGTTTATGACCACAACTAATGACTAATTCCCATCAGTATCATCTGTTTTTGTGTTTAATGCTAATTAGCAAATGTTAGCATGCTAACAAAGTAGCTAAACTAAGTTGGTGGCCATGGTAAACATTATACTTGCTAAACATCTAGGGATGGGCATTGCAAATTAGCTTAGGCTATAAATGCTGTGGTGTGTGGCATTGGTTTATGCTACGTACTCGTCCCTATACAAATAAACATTGAATTTGCATGTTAGCATTGTTGCTGCGATCATGTTAGCATGCGGATATTAGCATTTAGCTCAGTATGACCTCACAGAGCTGCTAGGAAGGCTAGACTCTTAGTCTTGTTTAGTTCGCCTATATCCTGTCAGGAAACTGAGTTGTACATGAGCGACTGCTTACCTAGTCTATCCTTGAATTCTTTGCTGACTCAGTTTGCAAGATAAATTTTAATTTGGTTTTTGAGATTTTGCTTTAAGCATCTATTCTTAATAGTCTGTTCTACAATTGTTTTTACCAGGCATTCAGTGCAGCAATACGTAAAATATTATATTGGAATAATTTACATGTATGTTAATATGACCTGGGTAATATAAGAAAAACATACAAAAACCCATTACAATATTATCTACTGATACAGGTAAACATGTCTCACTTATAAGGTTAACCAGGTTACTTGTGTTACTAGGTTAATTAACATTTTGTAAACCTAACCTGCTTTGTGCTGAATAATATCTGAATCATGTCTTCTAAGACCCCCTTAGGAGCAATTAGAACGCGAGCGATGACACATGGTTAAAATTACGTAAAGACAAAATTAGCGTTGCTGGGTGTTGTTTACTGCTTGATTTATGACTCTTAAGATCCCTAAGGACCAGTAAAGGATAATGTTAATAAGCTGACAAGTTAATAAGAGACATTCAAACACAAGAAAACATATGAAGTTTTACGTTTAATGTTCTTCAACAACTGATAAAATACTTGAAAATGTCTAAACAAATACCACGTCAGGAGTTCTGTCTATTAACAAGATATTGAAGCTGCCTGTTTGCTTTAAACAAGTCAGCTGAAGGTAAACATCATCATACTAATGATCTGTCTATTTAATTCTGTAAAACTGAATACTAAGAAGCACTATAAATATACTAACTGCTCAGTACAGAACAAATGGTTTTAGTTATTCTAATAACTTAGCAATAAAGGGTAGAATTTTGTACACCAACCTATTAGGGCAAAAATGTTTCAATTCGCTTCTCAAATTCCAAAAGACCTAAAAGGATTCATCCTGAAATTCCTTTGAAATCTTACAAGAGTTTCATGGTATCATATTTAGACATACGCATAGAGGAAAATCTAGTGAGTGCCAGTCCTGATGAGAAAAAGTAAGTATATGTGTCCAGCTATGTCTGCATTTAATATGAAGAAGACAATATTCTACCTTGGCCAGCCCTCTATTTCAAACTGCATTATTAATACATGAATACTGCAGACAAGTCATAGAACACTGGAATTTTCATCAGACAGATTACTTTAGTTAACTCTCAATTCTGAGGGTACAAAGAGATGTTATGTGTGACTGCTTTGTTGAGTAAAATGCAGCAGTGACTGCAGTCCATGAACTGCCAGACAAAGCCACATAAGAGTGAAGGGAAGCATGGTCAAGGCATGGTTTTAAACCATATCCAATCAATGTTGCTCAAGGTGAGACAGAGTAGAGACTGATGAAGTGTTTCATGTATTTTCTCACCTTCTTTCTACCTTTCTTTTTTCTTTCTTAATCCACTGGTTAACACTGGACTTGAATGAAGGGAATGCATCAAGCTGTGACTGTGTCAAGTGCTATATCATTTTGTACCGGGCACGCTGCTTTTTATGCCACACAACAAAGGCAAACCTGCCAGTGCTCCAATCCTTCCATGCAATAAGACAATTAATTTGGTTCCATCTTCTATTTTCACTTTTTCTCCACATGTGCGCCCCAGATTGATGAGAAATATTTGAAGGACAGCTGGTCATCCATTGTCACACCCAGGTCCCTTGCAGTCCGAGCCAGGGACACCACAGAGTTCTCAATGGTCATGGACAGCAGATGCCTTCCCTGGAAGGAAGAGCAGCTCAGTCTTGTTGAGCTTGTGCTTCACGTGGTGTGCAGACATCAACTGAGAGATGTCAGCCACCTGGGTTTCAGATCAGGGAAAAGACAGAATTTGAGAAGTTGAGTGTCATCTGCATAGCTGTGGTAGTAAAAGTCACGTGAGAGACTAACAGAGCCCAGTGACTTGGTGTAAAGAGAAAAGAGATGGGGACCCAGAACAGAACCCTGGGGGACTCCAGTAGTGAGGCTACAAGGGTCAGACACAGATTTTCTCCAAGTTACCCTGTAAGTGCGGTCTTTGAAGTAGGCTGTGAACAGGAAGAGTGCAGAGCTTGAGACTCCCAGGTCTTGGAGGGTGGAGAGGGGGATCTGCTGCTGAAAGGTCCAGCAGGATGATGACAGAGGAGTGGGAGGCTGCTCTAGCACTGTGGAGTTCCTCCTTTTTAATTCATTCCTTACATTTTTGCTCTTGTGTCTCTGATTTTGGAAAAAGGATGTGAGATTCACCAAAACATTTCCCCACAGTGCCACTGGTGGTCAAATACTCTACACTGTACCTTAAAGAACAACTAGGTGGCCCTCACCAGACTCAACTGTGATTTATTGACCAGTGTATTGATTAGATGATCTGTCAGGCCAACAACATTGGTCTGATATCTAGTCCAGTCTGAGCTGTCCACCTCTAATATGATGGATATGATGCATTATGATTTTATTGTAGAATTGATCCATAGTGGTTGTTTATGACAAGCCTCTAAGCTGAATTGACTCCAATGCAACATTTTAATTGATCTTCACATATTACTATTGCTACTACTACCCAGTGGTGGAAAAAGTATTCAGATCTGTTTCAGAATAATGTATATTATATTATTGTATAATAATTATTTATGCATTAATGTGTACATCACTTTATTGTAATTACCCATAATAATACCTATAATAATACATCATACTGTTGATTAAATTTGGTATTATTAATCTGAATCTGCAAAGTAACTAATAACTAAAGTTATCACATAAATGTAGTGGAGTAAAAAATACAATTTTTCCATCTGAAATCTAATGGAGTAGAAGCATAAATTAGCAGAAAATGGAAATACTCAAGTAAAGTACAAGTACCTCAAATTATATTTAAGTACAACACTTGAGTGAATATACTTAGTTACTTTCCATGACTGCTGCCACCAATAAAAAAAAGATAATAAAACATGAAACAGTCAAAATTCTGTATTTTCAATGTTTCTTGTACTCACTCTAAGTACTGTGTTTGTCTGGCTAATACACACCAGAGGAAAAAAACTCATAAGTGCTTAAAGTGTTGAATTCATTGGGAGGAGGCTGCTGAGTGGACACAGATTAACAGAAATGAACAGCCATATCACAGCATCTTTGTTCATGTAGCGCGGCCTCTTCAATGGAATGTTTGCATGAAACAAAGCAAATTACAGCTACATGTCTCCAATTTCCACTTGCTGGGCCACATCGAGAAACGTAAGGAATAAATGATGTTTGGTTTGGGGTTTTACATTTCAATTTAGCCCCAGGCCTGGAAGCCATTAAGGCCTAATCTGAATCCTGGTCAGTGCTTGCTCCCTGGAGCAGAAAGTATGGTTTTATTAGCATCAAATCATACACAGCATTGCGAATGCACACACACTGGCATAGACCCAGCCCACGTCCAATAATGGCGAAACAGCATCTCATTACTGGCCATTAGATTTGTATTACTTTCATTTGAACTGGCAATACATCTCATATATATAAACGGAACAGTCACAACATGAAATAGTGACACAGCTGCATGATGGGAGCTGAGAGACAAGGCCAGGAACAAATGATTCATAAAATGAAACAGTTTGAAAATGTTGTTTATGATACGGGGGCAGAATGTCCATAATTGCTTACAAAATTAACGCCCACTAATGTGCAGACAGGTATGACTACTGTAGGTAATTAAGCACATAAATACATTTGAGTGAATTTTGTCCAGTTTTTTTATTGGAGCCAAAATGTACATTTGTGTGTGTGAATGACTGAGCGAGAGGGAGGAAATAGAAAAGACGGCAAAGAGAGTAAAACCTCCTCCATCTTTTTGGCACTCCGTCCATATTGAGTATCTCTTACTGATGGACACAGCACATTAACTGGCTCATTATCAGCCTCCCACCATATGGACTCGGGCCGGGGTGGGTCAGAGCCGCGGCCGCCCCGATCCTCGCCCCCCCTAATTAGGACAATTATGCCATCTCCATCACGAGGGCCAGTTACACAAAATGGTGTCACGCCCTCGCTGAGATTGGTGTCACCGAGCCCAGACTACGAGAGGCGGGGAGAGGAAAAGGCAGTGTCGTTCGGCAGGCGCTGCTGAGCTCACAGAACAATTACCCCGGGTGAGAGGTGGCAGAGTCGGAGGGGGGTGGGGGGGGGGGGGGAGCAGAGAGCAAGAGAGGTAGAGGGCAAGTGAAAAGAGAGAGGACAACAGAGAGAAAATGGTAGAGGGATGGCGGGAGGCGAGGGTTAAAATCTGGACCACAGTGAGAGGTTACAGTGTCAGTGAAGTTAACACTGGTGACTTTTGGATCGACTGGGTGTGAGGCTGTACAGCGGTATCCTACTGGACAAGGACAATGACTTCATTCAGTCATTTAACCTCTATTGGTCCCATTGAAGTCTCTTTTAGTGGAGAACTGGTTAAAGGAATAATTCAACATTTTGGAAAATACATTGCATGGCGGAACAGCTACACCCACCAACAACTCTAAAGCTCAGTAATTAAAACGTATCACACCATGTGTGCAGGAACATGTTTTCAGAAGGGGGGGGCAGGATATGTATAGATATATAGGATATGTATATGTATATAGCCAGATGCGTTCAGTGAGCACAGCTTTTAGTTTAGTGTACAGGCACAGTTGTACCAAACTGTGACTTTGGAAGATACCGGTTTGATTGACTACCTCAGACTGCTGAAGCCTCATATTAGCTTCAGCTGAACATTTTTACACAGGAAGAGGACTGCAAATTTTGTCCCCCATCTCTTACATCGGAATCGCTTTAGGATGGGATCTCTTCACGGCTCCAGTCATTTAGTGTTCCATAAAGATGGGAGACTTGCAGTAGACGGGTAAAATAAGAATGGCCCAAACCAAAGCAGCAGATCCCAAGTTATCCTGAATTTAAGTCCCTAATTTGCGTCCAAAGCGCCTTGATCCTACATTTCCCATAATGCAACATCTTGCATCCTTGCATTAGATCATCCTGGTAAATACCCACGTCTTTTGAAACTGCACATCTCCAGTTTGTAACACAGGCTTTGTGTTATACATTTGCAGTGTTATAGCCCAAGCTGAATGACATCAGGGTTATTTTTTTCAGACTTGACAAAGCTCCCTGCAGAGCCACAGAAGACAAGTAAACTGATCTTCATGTGTAATATAACTGGAGTGCCCCTTTAAATGCTTAAAGGGAAACTATGGTATTTTTTAACCTGGGCCCTAATAACTAATACTTACCAAAAGTTTTGGAATTGGTCCTACACCGGCATCCACCAACGGGCTGCAATGGCTGCTACGTAATCCTTTGGGGCAATTGCACCCATGAAAAGTACGTCCACTAAAAGTGCTTGTTTTTGCCACTGACAGGCTCTTATTTGAAGTGTCTGACAACATTATGGAAAGGATCCCTACAGAGACAGACCGTTTGTTAAAGAGTAAGATCTGTTTGTCTTCCTGCAACAAGTCAACCTGTCCAAAAAAATGTCCAAAACTCTGTAAGGACACCTTGCAGGGCTGTATTACATGTACCAGCAAAATGAAAAACGTATTACAGTAACACCACACTGAACTGATGATGTACACATTTATAAAAAAAGATGTTAGGGAAGGACTATGCAAGTAAAAGCATTCCTGAGCCAATTAGATAAGCTCAGTTAATGCAGGTATTCAGATACACCATAGACTCTATAGTGCACTAATTAGGCCACATTCATTGTAAGTGTTGTTCCATTGATCTTCAGACAAACAGCGCACATGACTTAGAGCTCATCTTCAATCCAAAGCAGACCCAGTTTTCCTTATGACTACCATGTTCAACCAGTGATGTTTTATTTTCTCCCTTTCATAGCAGAATCCTTGAGTCTTAAATTAGGCCCTGAGGGTGCCTGCAGATCGATAGGCTCACTGCAGGTGCACGCTGACAGGAGCAACAAGGGAAGGCATTTTCCCTCTCCTTTCATCGGAATAAAACGAGCTTGATTGGGAGCGATGAGTGGGGAGAAATGCACAAGTTCCTGTCCACCACCCTGTTCCAGCGTTACATTTGCTCCTGTAGCCTGTGTTCATTAGCCAGGCACGCTATTGACCACGTTGTACAGCAAAACGGAGATCAAGCTGGGTTACAACAGGGACGCCTGAATTCCCGAAAACAAACTGTTATTGATTTGTGTAAGTAAGTTGAATAAGCAGTATACAAGAGGCTGCTTTAAAGGCCCAGTCTCATGTCAGAATCCAGCACCACCTCTGCTTCCATTTTACTTCATGTTGCTGCTCACGCCAGCTGCCCTTATTGATTACTATTGGAGTATTCATGCATAGGTGGAGTCCACTTTAGTCTTGAGTGTAACAAGGGTGTACTAGGATCTGTGTGAAACTGGAACACCCTCAGCTCCAGCCACGATGGAGGCTGACTGATACATTTTTTCTTTTTTACATGGCTGATACTTAGGAGGATATCCTTTTAAACTGAAGTTACCTATAACATCAACATCAATACAATTGAACTATTTTCATACCAAAACACGAGAAACACTCAGGAGAGTAAAATTCTTGGAATGATCTGCTCTGTGAAGCAGGGTGACCCACAGCTATTCAATGGCAGTGAAATCTCAGCAATAATTAGGCCTTTAAATGAAAACTGTATTTTGAACTGTATTCTGAAAATTAGATGAACGAATAAAAAAATTGTTTTACAGACTCTTTTATTGCAAGTGAAGGACACAGCCTGGCTGTAAACATTATTATTATTATTATTATTATTATTATTATTATTATTATTATTATTATATTCAAGGAATAAAATGACACTGATCAATAAAAGCACAGTCTCTGCAGCTTGGGTTTGGGTTAGTTAATAATCAAATGAGTTCATGTGAGATTTCTTTGAATGATTTGTTGGTATTTGGTTGATGTAAAGTTTTTTTTATAAAAATAATTTCATTGTAACAGGTATAAATCATCATAGTATCTTTCTGAGCTGCCTTTATGCTTTTTTCATTCTTACCTAACGCCATCACTTCACATGACACCGTGACAATTTGACTGAATTTAGGGATCATGACAATGAAAAAAAACACTATGCTGAGAAGCGTTATGCTAATGTTAGTGAGTCATGATGATTTTACACCAACCTCTGAATGGGATCTGACGTAATAAGCAACATTTTTGAGGAACTTCTTAAAAAAAATAAAGTTGTCATTAGGTTGAAAAAAGTCCAGCGACTCCTCAAGATGGCTCAACAGGGAGTTCTTCCTGACTGCTTCCTAAGAATCACACATCGGTTTATCACTACATCCAGTGAACTGTTAGCGCGCCGCTGGCCTCAACAATAAGATGAATCATCCCTCTGGCTTGATAAACTGCTCACATGGTAGTACATTTGGTAGAGTACTGCCATATCTCATGCATCCCGGTCAAAATTAGCACAAAAATATCATGGGTGTTGTGTGATCAAGATGAAAACGCAGATGTAAATACACCCCAAAGAGCATGTGAATCAACAGATGATGGCCCTGCCCTGTGCAGCTCGCTCATCAGGAACAATGTAGCAATGCAAGCAAATAGAAATTACAGCGCACACCAGAAATGTCTAGATCGTGTTAATTTATTAGTTTACGTGATAAAAACATTGACATTTCTAAATACATCATCTATATATATGTAAAGTACCATTCAAGGATACAACAGCATAATCAAAAAATACACAAGTTTAAAACCACGTTATATGAAAACATTCATCTTAGCGGAGCATATGATCCTCCAATACTAGGCTACGCCTTACATCTGACCCTGGCATCAGGGGGAAGGGAGCCAAAGGAGATCTACTGTGCCTTAACGGGAAAACAAGTTGTTGTTTGTACAAATGCTCAGGTCACATTCACAGGTGGTCAGCGATGCATGTAGTAAACACCAATTAGTCCCCCCCCAACTGTATTCAAGGACTGAGTTAAAACACGTGATGGATGGAAAACCTTTCAAACTCTGTTGGATGGAGTCAATGTGCAAGTGCAAACATAGTTTTAAAGTCAGAGTCCAAGAAGAGTCACCAAATGATACGGCCATCTTCCTCACTAGCTGAAAAGCCAAGCTCAGACATGCACTTCAGGCTTTCACAAATTCCTACAGATTAAATAAAATGCAACAAGGAAGTGAAATCGGCAGTATCTTAGGTGAAATAATGAAGGTAATATTTAATC
Organism: Macquaria australasica; assembly: GCA_005408345.1. Classification (NCBI taxonomy): domain Eukaryota; kingdom Metazoa; phylum Chordata; class Actinopteri; order Centrarchiformes; family Percichthyidae; genus Macquaria; species Macquaria australasica. The sequence continues at coordinate 22,840 of SEMN01000307.1, forward strand.
AGCAAACAGCAGGTTTGATGATGTAAGATTATCTGCTTCTGCTTTTGCCATGAAATAGCTTTTTAATATGACATTGGGTTCCAACTTTTTTAGGCATCACAAGTTGGACATGGACAACCAAAGGGTGATTTTTCTGCTCTGTTTGTTTCATTTAAAGGATTTAAATGTGTCCCAAGAAAAATGCAAAAAAAAATGTCCAGCACATCTCAAAGTCAGAAAAAAATAGCATAATTTTTTTTTATACCTTTAATCATCTTGTGACCCCTCAGATTTATTTTGTGATCCTCTGGGAGTGTCCTGACTCCCACATTTGAAACCACTGTATTTATACTGGTATCATGATTTTCCATTAATCCCTTCTGTCTGTTCTGGCTATCAGCTGCTTCACAGACTGTCTTTCTACGCATGCTGATGAAGTGCATGCATGGTCTGGTACGTCACGTGGATGTGTCAATTCTCGCCTCTACTGCTTCTCTATTGGCCATTGGGTTGTTGAAAAACTTTTCCTCGCATGCCATTGGCTGTGCGGCGTTCAGGAAGTGATGAGATTTGGTTTCGCACCGGGCCGTTGAGCAACACAGTTTCAGGAAGACATTCGCTATGAAGTATTAATTACGACAGTTTATCGATATGTTTCTACACAAAAAGCTCAACTGACGACTGACGACGCACGGCTTGGGTTCCCTTCGGAGACCGGTGCATATTTTAGCATGTGAGTCATATTAAATAGCTTCTTAGTAGCTAAATTAGCCGCTAGTTGGGCGCAAACGAACTTCAGTTTTCCAGACGTCGTCCTGTAAACACCACAGTTATTTAAATCCTCCTGTCAGCTACCTGCCTGTGTTTAACGGTCTTCGGTTGGTTTACATTCAACTGTCCTTTTTCAGTTGTCAATCCTTTAACAAACAACTTCTCTGCAGCGTCGCATAATCAGCTGCACATACTGGACACCACCTTAATCCCGAAGAGACACTCAAATCTCAAGTTTTAAAATATGTGTCTTGTTAGCTACTAAAATACTGTCCCTCACAATTCAATTTTTCACTTCAGTTTTATTTATCCAGCGCCATGTCATAACAAAGGTATCTCAGGGCTCACACTGGACAAGAACCTAACTTTAATTCCTAAAAGAGCAGGCAGTTAACCACGGTATGTACCGTGCTTTTGCTTATAAGCTATCTTATATTTAAAGCTGACAGATTTTTAACTTGCACAATAGAGAACAGGCAGTGTAATGGTACAGGACAGTGTTGTAACCAGCTAGCAATACCTGTTGTACCAGATCAATTATTATGTCCCTCACATTTTGTCTCAGAAGATTTTGTTCAGAGATTTTGGATCACGGCTGCATCAGAAAGTTTAATCTTGATCAGTTTCGCGTTATTCATAAAATATTTCTAACATTTTCTCACACATACTTTCTGGAACTTGTTCAGTTTTCATGGCACCGCAAAGAAAGGGGGCATTACCCAAACCACTCCCAGAGGGCTTCATACTGACCGACACTGAGAAGAAGAAATGGAGGCTGGGGAAAATCATTGGTCAGGGTGGCTTTGGACTGATCTATCTTGGTAATGAGATGAGCACACACTCTGTACCTTCACACGTCACATACATGGCATGCAGACTACTAGATTAACTCCCTCTCTTTCTCTACATTGTTTCTGGGAGACACTACTCTGATTGATCTGTTTTTCTCTTGTGAAAGCTGTTTGAACAGATCCAGTTGCTACAAGTACTTCAACTCTTCCAACTTGTCATGTACTTTGTAACAGTTCCTCACCCCCTCTAATCTATATAGACCTTTCCAATCAGCAAACATTTACAAATCCATTAGAGCTCAGTACAGAGTTTTGTTAATTTTTTCCCGGAATTGGATCCATTTTATAAATCCAAAGAGTCTGAACTAGACTTAACATAATGTGTCATAACTTTGCAGCCTGCATTTTGTCTCATCTTTCCTCACTTGTCTCCTGTTGTCTCTCAAAGCCTCCCAGGATGTGGACCAACCTGTTGCAGCAGACACTGACTTCGTCATAAAAGTGGTGAGTGTGTTTGTGTTGCACAGCCCATCCATCTTAAGGAGACACAATAATGCTTGTTTGAAATGTCAGTATGTACTGCAAGATGCCCTTACTGCACTCTGTGCTGGAAGCGGAAAGCAGCTGTTACCGTGGTTACGGACAATAATGCATGTGTAAATTGTTTTAAAACAAAGTGATGTTTCCTGTTTTTAAGTTTCAACTTCACCAAACATCACGTGATTTAGTGTGAAGTCACTGCGAGAAAGCATGTCAGAAGATTGCAACATCTAATGCAAAAATAACATCTGACATTCATCCCATGATACACTGCTTTCCAACCAGGATACTTCTGCATTTTCCAGGGGGTATGTGGAAAATTGTGAAGCTCAGCTAATTTGAAAAAAAAAAAAAATAGAAATAATGATTGATAATATTTTCCACACATTTGTGTTTTAGGAAAAAAATCAGCACACAAGTAAGATTACAAGTTTGTGTGATGCTGATCTTTATACCAACTATGGGAGTTTGACTGCACATGCCTCAGTTTGACTGCAGAAAGACTAGTTGGAGACAACAGAAAGCTCAAAGTAAAGATACTGTAAATGGTTTCTGTCACTCCAAATGGCAGTACAGTAGTGCAAATGCAAACATGGCCAAAACTACTACAAAATACCATTGAACAACCATAAAGCCATCCCTTCTATCAAAGGGGTATGATAAAGCGGTACTTAGGCCTTAGGCCCATCTGATCGGGCTGTGGGGGTACGTCGGACAAAAAAGGTTGGGAACCACTGCCTTGATACATTATAAGGTTCAGCTGATGCCAATATGAGGCTTCAGCATTTGCAGCAGTTTCCTCTCTCCCTCTTTGTGTTACTATACCTCCGCACCATCTCAGAAAGGTCAACAGAGTCCGGGTCAACAGAAAAAGAATTTTGTGCTGAAAAGACTGTAACTTAACCATGGGCTTTGCAAGACAGAAAACTGCGTTAAAACAATGCAGCGAGCTGCGTTGGTGGGGGCGTGTTGCTTGAGGTTACTGGTGAGACAGGAAATACGATCCAGGAAGTCCAGTTTGAGTAACAGACCCCAAAAACGCTGCACAGCGGTTTTTAGTGCACTAAGGATAGACTTGAAAAACCCAAACCCACCTTTAACATTCTAACATATACCATGAGCTACTGTAAGTTGTCTAATAAATACATTGCATGTAAATTTGTTAAAGTGTAACTACACCTTCAAATTCAGCTAGAACCCTCCCTCGTAGCAAATTTAAAAAATGTAACAGAGGAGCGAGGGAAAATCACCTGTATGAGGTGTGGCTACATAGTGTGTGGACCAGGGGACAAGGGGGAGACTGACTGACACTGATTAGAGTCTTTTTTTTAAATATAAATCTCATGACGCAGACAGGTCCCAACCAGCTGACTCTATGTCAGCATTGGCCTTGCAGGTTCAGGGCTGATTTAAAACAGTAGTTGGTGTGTTGAACCATTTTCAACCTATGAAATGCTGATTTTTATACATTTGGTAAGAAATGTCAATATTAACTGCAGCATTGATGTGTTTCATCAGAGTACAGTCATATTTAGTTTACAGCTCCAATAACATGTTTAAGTGGGTAGAATATCTTTAATGGCCCCTACCTCACTTAAGAACTATTAAAAGTAATTAGTCTTACATTTGTGTGCAAGGTAATGTGTCTCTCTCATTGCATCAGAAAGTATTGTGTGATACACTTGTTTACACCCAAAACAAAGGAATGAGAGAAGAGGGATTCTCTTTTCACTTAATTTAATGGAAATGGAAATGCCGTGTTCCATCAGGTATTTTAGAGAGTCTTTCTTTGATTCAAGGGAAGAGACAACAGGAAGAAAGCTTTAAAAAAAGTGGGGTGATGCTTAGTAGTGTTGACAACCTCACTTTGTGATGTATACTAAGACATGTTTACTTTTGTCTTGCCTAGTGCTTCTTTAACCAGCTTTATAATGAAATAGTTGTATGTGTGCTTGTATGTGCAGGAGTACCAGGAGAACGGCCCCCTGTTCTCAGAGCTCAAGTTCTACCAGAGGGCAGCCAAACCAGAGAGCAGTGAGTAGCACCACCCGTCCAGCGTGCCGGCAGCTCGCTGGAACACGAGTGCGTTTGACTGATGAAGTGGCCGCAGACGCAGAGGCTTTGCCGCCTGCCGCACAGTAATTAATAATAAGCCAAAGCAAACATGCACCTCAGTGGCAGTTAGCCCCCCTCTCCGTGCTTGTCTGAGCTCTTCACCGCCTCCGTTTGGAGAGGAGCAAGAGAGAGGAAGCCACTCAAACGTAATGATGGCCGGGCCTCCGATGAGCCCCTGACCACCTGCCAGCCTGGTTGAGCGCCAGTCAGGCCAGCCGCCATCGAGCCCTGAGCCAGGCCCACTGCTTTGTCTGGGGCGCCTGTGTGTGTGTGTGTGTGTGTTTGTACCGTCAATACTGTAAGATTGATATTTGCATGCATGCGTTTTTACACGTACAAGGACAAATGAGAATTCTGAACAAAACATGTGCGTACATTTCACAGGGTTCAGGGCTTTTATTCAGCTTCCTCTTGGAAAAGGAGAGGTGTTGGGGGGGGTTAGGTCAAGGTTAGGTAATCATTAAACTCTCATCAAAAGTTTTTGTAGTTGCAGGGTTCGTACAAAGTCTTGAAAGTTTGGAAAATGCTTAGTTTTAACCTTTATGTTTTCAAGGTTAGGAATGCTTGAATTCATATATACTCCTTGAAAAATGCTTGATTTTCAGCATAATCTGGTGTTTCATCATCTACACAATTACTCATGTAAACCAAAAATCTTTTAATATTTGAAATGAAACAATCCCGTCGTCACATTTGTTTGTTGTCTCCTGACATTTATAGTAACAATTTAGATGTGATGATAAAGACTTGAAGAGTCTGGACATTTTTGGTTTAGGTACCTTGAAAGTGATTGAAAAGTGCTTGAATTTTACTCTTAAAAAGCTGTACGAACCCTGTAGTTGCCAACCATTCCCTTCAGACTCATTGTCCGTACAACTAAGTGGTCCAAGGCACCAGGTTTTCTGCTTTCTCAACACAGTTATTGTGGTTTAGAGTTTTAATTTAGTTGATGGTTTGAGTCCTGTAATTCACTCTTTTCAGACCCCCCAGCAGTGTGAAAATAGAAATGTGTGTGTACACATGTTCACATCATTATTCCTCTTCTAATCTTGTTCCAGTGCAGAAATGGAAGAGGAGCCGGAACCTGGCCTTCCTGGGCATCCCGACTTACTGGGGATCAGGGCTCGCTGAATATAATGACCTCAGGTATTGACGTAGCCAGCACTTAGTGGACCACATGATTACATGATGACTATATTACATGGCTGCTCCCTTTTTTGAGTGGGAAAACAACATCGGCATGTTCTCTGCATTCAACAGTATTACTGTGGGTTTGTTTCTAATATGTTGCACCTTAAGATAGCACTACTATTCAAATGGAAAAGCATTTAACTTCTAAATTGTTTTCATAAGCAATACAGACAAGAGAAAATGTCACAGGTGCAAATGACAATAGTTTATTTATTTACTCAGACCTGGCATTAACATGCAATTTGTATCTGGATAAGGAAAACCTGTTAATGCAGGTGTAAATGCACGCATAACGCATTGTGATCGGAATATTATCGGATCGGCCAGACCACATCTGGAGGTGGCTCGGCTAGCATTGGGATCAGATCTCTGCCAGGTGTAAATGCGGTTCGTACAGCATGACCGCATTCTTAAGAAGAAAATTCGCCCAGCAAGTTGAAAGGTCACCTAACTCCGCCTCTTCCTGCTAGCTTGAGCTGCCTGGCAGACGCTACATGTAGTAGCAGTAGCTAGCAAGTCAGCAAGGGTTACCGTCCTTGACCTGGGCTAAAGGTAGTTGACAAGTCTGACTGCCTAACCTATTTGCATATCGAGATCTGATCCCAGTCTGGGAAGAATTGAGATAACTTGAACATTTATTAATACCAGGTGTAAATGCAAAGGAACTAATGTCATTATCCAGATAGAGATGACATGTTAATATCAGGTGTAAATGGGGCCTTAAAGTTGGCTAAAGTAGACTTTGTGGCCAGAACTTCAAAACAAAAGGTACTTTACACAATGTAAAATATTTGAAAGGTAAACTAAATGACCTGCTGCATGCAACAAGGCCAAGTTGGGTTTTTTTTTTGTTCTCCATGTCAATTCTGGGTCCTGGAGTGAAATGTGTTTAGCAAACCAATAAAATGTTAAAAGGTTGCTGTGCTCTCCTAAGAGTGTGTTCATCTGCTTTAAACTCAGGTTTCAAGGCAGTTGCCTTCCAGCCACAGCTGGGTCGGAGAACTAACCTTCAAGGGTAGCTTTTAGTGGCTCACCTTTGTGTGTTTCTTTACTTTTTGACCACAAGTGAGAACTTTAACCAAAGATCTTTGTTATCTGTTGACTTGTTCTGTTTATATATCTTTGCCTTGGAAGGATGGCTTCAGAATGGGTTCAAACTCTGTACATTTTAAGCCATGAAATCTGTTTCCCCTCCTAAGTTTCACACCTCCTTACAGCGTCAGTATATTTTTCCCTGATTGTCTTACTTTATTCCAAACTCTTTTAGAAGTCTATAATTATGTCAGCAATGTTTTGCTTGTGAATATTATGTTAAAAATCTTCCTTTTCCTCACTTTTTCAATTCCTTGGTAAGACTTGGTAAATAAAGCATCCTTTTAAGGCACAGATTATTATAGTCATTGTGACTTTCATCCCTCCACTACCTACGAGTGAGTAGTGGCAGTTTTGGATGAAATTCCACCATAGCCTTTCTGGGTGCTAAATGTCTGATTTTAACCTTCTTGATGGGTTAACCTGGTTGTTAAAGTACTCGTAGGCCAAAAATCCATCTACATATCAGGAATTAGGAGATGGTTTGTTATTCAGAATCAGAAAATCTGATCTTTCCCTCTACCGCTCAGGTATCGTTTCATGGCCATGGACCGACTGGGCAGTGACCTTGAGAAAGTCTGCAGGCACAACGGAGGTCGACTGAAGAAGTCCACCGTGCTCCAACTTGGTCAAAGACTGGTGAGATCACCTGCCTGGAAAAAAGGCAGACTGTTTTTTTAAATGTTCACTGATTGTTGTTGTTTATCATTACATTCTTCTCATCACAATTGTCATTCTTGTCTTTGTGTGTACATGCTCTGTTTTGGCCTGTGCCAGGTGGCTGTACTGGAGTATATCCATGAGAACGAGTATGTCCATGCAGACATTAAAGCTGCCAACCTCATGCTGGGTTACAGAGACCCTGAACAGGTTAGTCCACTGTAGACCTCCTCGAATTATCTTGCATGTGCTCTATTCTACAGAACATCCACTTTACGTATATATCGCAATTAAGGGCTATGATTCTGTGTGCACATTATATTAATAATGCAAATGGTCAGTTATCTGCTGTCCATTTTAATGAGGATTACGTCTCTAAAAAGACAGGATAGATTCACTTTATTTGTTGCTTATTTGGCTTCTTAGTTAGTAATGTGTGTGTTCTGTTGTGTGCTGTAGGTCTACCTAGCAGACTATGGGCTGTCCTACAGATACTGTCCCGATGGAGTTCACAAAGAATACAAGGAAAACCCCAAGAAAGGCCACAATGGAACCATCGAGTACACCAGCCTCGATGCCCACAAAGGACTTGGTAAGCCTTCCAAGTCATAAGCTTGTTCCCATGGCATTTGCATAGGCCTTCCTCTGACTTCACACAAAACAACTAGGCTTGCACCATTGAAAGTAAAGTGGCTTCTATTACCTCTTGTTAAGTGCTCAGTTAAATTAACATACAGTAGCCCTGTGCAAATTGAATCCTTAACTATTTTCCACACGTCAAGGCACTTTGTAGGTACATTTTCACCTTAAGTCCAGATTGTAATTATTATTGGCCTACTTACATAAAGTGGAGATGTAAGAAATCACCAGGAATTGAAATCACTATAAGTAGACTCTCTCAAGTACTTAATAGAGGGGCAGTAAGTGGTCTACAGTTTCCTATATCCCACATACATGAACAAGGCTTTATGCTAACTTTTTTCTCTAGGAGTACATGTGGAGCACAGTGAAAAATGTTCAAGTAACACAGAGTTTATTAACAATGTATTACATCCATATTTATACTGCGTGTGCGTACGTGCGTTTGTGCATGCTCCTTCTACTTGTGTGCACTTATCATGTGAAAACCAGTGAAGGACCATGTGAAAAGGATATCTAGTGAAAGAGTGAAAACACTCATCACAGAAAACTCTACTGTGATTGGCACATTGCGGCTTGTGGAATGTGGGACTTGGAGTTTTTGAACCAGGGACGGATACACCATACACCACACTTTATGTAAACAAGGTTACTGAACAATATCTATAACAATAACTGTAGTAAAACAGATGTCAAATTAAACAAGGGGGATGTGTTGCTCTTAGAGGAGGCTGGCTAGAAGGAGCACATATTGGCACACTGACACTGGCTAAATCTACATCTGTCCACTGCAGAAGCATTATCCACAACCTGGATGAGTACCTAGTATAAATTTGTGTATTAGTATAATATTATAACATCAAATAAAAATAAAAATCTAGTATATTGATTGTAATTTCATAAAATAGTATACTATAGGCCTATAACCTACCACTTGTATAATATTATTTCCAGTTGGACAATACAGCAGTTTAAGAAATACACAACCAACATTTATCATTTTTGGAGGTTTTGTTCTTCATTAAATCCTTGTGCAGAAAAAGGTCTACATTGCGCTAAGTAGCCTAATGCTATGTACTAACTTGTCAGTAATCAGAACGTTTGTTGTAGCATGCCAGCCTTTTTTTAATGTTCCGCCCCATCCAGGCTGTGATTGGTTGGTTCACGAAAAGTGACACTGACGAGCACATCGACTTTATGAAAAATTGAACTTGTTTCAACAAAAGGTTCCTGAGATCGCTAAATAGCCAGCCAAACCCAAACCGTGCTCATCTTATCCCTGTTGTCTGCTGTTTTACGGGCAGACGACGCATCTCTCCAGCTCTTAGCGGCCCACAGAGGGACCGGCTCACTGGGATTTCTCCCGGTGCTCCCGATGGCCAGTCCGACTATGTTTTGAATGATTAGCAGTGGACGGCGGTGGATGTTACGGTTGGTTGTCAACTTCACTCGTACGCTGTGCTCCTAAATTATTTTTCTGGTTCGCACATACTTAATTTTAGGCGCAAATGCGAGTAAAGTACTCGCACTGTAGAGCCCTGATGACATTAGACATTTAGAAACACATTTAAGTGAGGGAAAAACTGATTGAAACATCTATTTTAAAACTGGCACAGATTTTCTGTATATAAACAAACTTGTTTGATCATTTCAAACGATCTTATCAGCAGATGGAGTTTGCCAGTTGGCATGGAATTGTGGATGTTCAAATTTTCATTTTTCCCTGAGCACTTAAAGAACTCTTCATCCATGCTGGCTTGAAGGTTGAGCTTCAAGTCCAAAAAATAATTTTAAAGTATTTTTTAATATCGAAATTCCTCTCCTTTCTCTTCCTATAAACATATCTTTTGATGACTCATCTTAACTCATTGGCGGTTACATTATTTTAAATGTGATTTGGTGTGACTAGCTAACCCCGTCTATCGCTGTTATTGGATAGCAGAGGCAGACATGAAACAATTAATCGATTATCAAAATAGTTGGCAATTAATTTTCTTTCGATCGACTAGTCGATTAATCGATTAGTCGAATCATTGCAGCTCTGCTCACATGCCACATTCATATTGAAAGAGTTACCAGTCACTGTAATCATTCCTCCTCCCCATACTGGCCACGAAGCGATTCCTTCACAGCGTGAAAATATGGCGGACGAAATCCACAGTCCTTGTTCGGTGCAGAAATGCATTCTAAAGTTCAGTCAAAGCAAATATAAAACTTCAGCAGTCTGTGTTAGCCAAATCGAGTAGATAACTTCCAAAGTTACAATATTTTTATCTATCTCAGACTGCTACCATACCAGACATACTACCATTTTTGATTTTGGTGCTTAGTAAGTGTGGACAGAATGACAGGTATTCACGATTTCCAGTATTTAGGTATTGCAGTATCTATATTAACCTTTCTAAAAGCTCTGCCCTTTTAGTTTGCAGTCTTTGTTTGTCAATACATGTAAAATAGTCTCTCCACCCCGCCACCCTCGGCAGATATTGGGAACACATTAACTGGCAAATTGCCTACATGCTCCCTCTCTTCATTGACCATCGATTCTCCATCCGCGGCCCCTGCTGAATTCCCCAGTACCGTCTCTGTTTAACAATTCCCTAATTAGCTGAAGTCATAACCTGCATCGTGTATTCATCCCCCATTAATTAAGGACTTTGATGTTTGGTTAGAGCGAGGCCCGAGCCACAGATAACCTCTATGAGCTCCACACCGACCAACTCCACTACCCTCCAGTTCGATATTGTGAGTTAGCATGGCTCAGAGTGCCTAATCGCCACGGTGGTGTTTCTATCAACACGATCAATAAGTAAAAGAGGGGCAGAAAATGTCCTGTCAGCAATAACTATCAAATGGAAGTCAATTTGAATATAATTTTGAAAGGGGGAGGAAAAGAGTGAGAGAAAAGTGAGCTGTAAAAATTGTGATGCACCTTTTCTGCTCTTCTACATCTACATCCATTTCCACCAGATACTCTTATTGGAGTGCTACAAGCCTGCCAGAGATAATCATTGTTTTAAACACAGATCCATGCCTGTATTACACTAGTCCTTCAAAGAACTGAACAAAGCTCCAGCTATAGGAAAAAAACATATACTTTATATATATATATATTGTCATCTTAAACACCTGCTCAAAAACAGACAAGTGTGCATGGAGATTATGACCGAGCACCAGACCCTTATCTGCCCTTCCCTGACCTGATGGCACCAATCCCCGCAAAGATGTTGACAGGTTGCCATGGTGAGGTTTGGCGAACGCAGCTGCCGACTGGCAGGCCTTTGAACCTCGAGCTAAACGGTGTAATTACCACCATTCGGTGGGCGTCCAGCGGACAGAAGACCGTCTCCAAACGACAAGACTGTGAAGCAGAAGGGTTAAGAGTGTGACACTGCAGCATGCTTTAGGGAATCTGAATAACAATAGGAGATAATTAACAACAACACTGCCGCCGCCTCACCTCCCTGTCTAAAGCATGTAGAGAACGTGTGAGCAGTGCGTGTGTGTGTGTATTTATGTGGGTGTTCTGTATTTATGTACCGTGCATGTGTGTGTTTTTCAAGCATGTCCAACCTCCCTGTGAGAGCTGTTTCAAGTGTGTATGTGTACGCACATGCATATCTCTCTGCACTGTCCTGTGTCATTCCTCATATGAGGGCAAAATGCATTAAATACAGCAGAGCAGACACACAAAACACTATTATGAGCTTCGATAACGTGCCCAGAGCACGCACAGAGGGCAGCAACGCTTAATGTAGTTGTTGATCTTTTTAATTGTTAATCTATTATGGTGCTCTGGGAGTTGCAACACATTTTCCAGTGTCAGTATCACATGTATTTTTCATCTTTATTCTCCTTTAACGGGCTCTCAGTAGCAATGAAGTGTTGTGTAATTATTTACAACAACAGGAAGCCACACTGCAATGGTGACTTAATGCATATTTTTCACCCACAAGGGCAAACAGACCTAACTCTTATCAGAGTTGGTGAGATGTAGTGTAACACACAATGACAGTTTCATATTTGGAGCTAACTTTATGCTATTTTCACTACAGGTTTGTGCATACCCATTTGTTTAAAAAGGTGGCTGTGAAAGAAATCAGTAAACACTGGTTTTACTGGTAAAACCTCCATGCTTTACTCCCCCTGTTCAGTTTTATTTTTGGTGTTGTAGTATATAGTATAACAACATCCTCTATCCTATATCCTAATGCCGGGATCAGACTACACAATATTTTTGTCTTTTAAAATGATCACTGATCAGATTAGTCACATTAAGCAATCAAAGATTCATATATTGGCCCAAAGACATGGCAGACTACACGCTGGACTTGGACCCCAACCAATCATAGCTTGGTGTCTTTCATGACTTAGGTGACACACAGAGGTGATCGGTAAAGTGGCAGGGATGCACTTGACTGTTCCACCTGACAGCACCAACAACAGATGTTCATGTATGTAATCTTTTATGAATGAAAGTGCAACTGGAGCCATGGTGGGATTCATTTGGTATGACAAGTACGCTTGGAATAAAAAAAGACGATACGATGCTTCTGCTGCAGCTATTTAGATCTTCTCTTTTTTTTAAACTGTCCCCTGTGAGTACAACAATGTTATAGGAGTGCAATGCTGAATCGGTTGAGTACTCTTTTAATCTGGTATTTGGCAGAATTTGGTTTGTATCACTACTGTTTCTGCTGTTTTTCTCGCAAAGTGCAATGAATGGGAGTAAAGCTGTGATTTCTGTTCAAAAGGGTCAGTTGTGGACAAAGCGTTTAACAGTACTCTGAAGAACTACTGTTCTCAAAATATGCTTTACACCTAGGTATTTAATTATTAAGAGCACACACAAATGCAGATACACACAGCTTTGTACCTGCACTGTAAATGTCTCCAGAAGGTACAAAGGCTTTCCACAAATCATAACCAAAAACACTGCAGGGATTTGATCAGGTGGGCAGGTAGAACAACACCATTTAATATTAGGGAATTTAATACTTGAAGACGTGAAAAATTGTATGCATGATACCAGTGTGATTTCCCATGTACTAAGACTAGAGTGTGTTTGCCTCTTATTGTGAGTATGCGTGATTGCATGGGTCTACATTAATGTGTGAGGTCTATCAATACTTGTCGACCAAGTCCATCCAGAGGGGTCGAGCCCGAGGAGTTTTAGCAGCTCAATACTGTAACGGCCGCCGCACGTCTCTGGAGAAATTACCTATCGACTGGCTCCATCAGAGGGGAGAAATCTCCTCCCTGAGCCACGGCCGGCATTGATCCTCCTCAGCCAACAGGCTGGTCTAAAGAGGAAGCATGGTCACCGCCACACAGAACCAGATTACATGGAATGGGTGGGCAGTAATTTGATTACATGTTAACAAATTTGGAGTTCATGAAATAGAAGTAACCCACAAATTTTTAACGTGGGTACAGAATATCAAAACGTAGGGATGTGTTGATCATGGGAGTGCAAAAGAAGAAAGGAAATCACTTCAAGGAAGGACATGATGAGTTTTGTGCCTGAACAACAAACTCTGGGGTTAGCTGGGAACACTAAACTGCTTGGACCCAGCAGGGAAGCTAAACGATCAATGAGGATGATCAGATGGGAGAGGTGGACTGTATAGGAAGGGCCTTGAGAAGAGCGATGCTAGCTGATGTCCTGTTGGCATCAGAAACCAGACAACCCGACACCAACTCAACTTTGAGGGTATGAATTCATATGGGGGTTCTTAAGAGATTTTTAAAAATTGTAAATATGTTCAAATATCAAATATTCTGTCCAAAGCCATGGTCCTTATCCAAATTTAGGATCTAATGCCAAAATCAGACTACACGCACCATTCAAACCGACAGGCATGGGGTGTCGAAAATAAAATTGAGTGTTGAACACAACCATTATTGGTTTTATCCTGTGTAGTGTCATACTGGAAGACAACAAATGCCTTCTCTCGTCCAGTTTGATAACTTCTACGACGTTTCATGATGTGACTAATAGGAGCACAGAGCACTCTTCCGTGCGCAACTATTTTATTTCAGTGAACCTGGCGCCTACGTTATGTACAATGCAGTTTGGTTGGAGATCCGGTTGTGTTATGCTAGCTAATGTAGCCTTGAGCCTCTAGCCTCAAGCAGAAATGAGAAGTGGGCTACAGAGGTCTGGTATGCTCCACACTCCCTTTTTTTTTCTTTTTTACATTTTCAAACTTGTAGTCTTCAGTCCCAACTGATGCTAACTAAAGTGACATAATTTGAGGCAATTTGTTAGACTTCACACAGCTCCCTCTGGAGACACAAAAGGCTCTGTACAACTTTTTTTTAAATATGCAGTAGTACTCCCCAAGATCTGTAAACAGTCTTGTGTAAAATCAGTGGAGTTCCCCTTTAATGTTCTAGGTAAAGTTCGCAAAGTGGCTCTAGGGATGGCAAGGTTGGTTGGTTGGTCTGTCCAACACTTCGGTCCAGACTGAAATGTCTCGACAACTACTGGAATGACATAGACAGTCATATTCCCCAGAGGATGAATCGTAATGACTGTGGTGATCCTGTGACTCTTCTAGCAATCCATGTAGTTCATTAGCTCACGAAATCCCTCACCATCCACCAGGTTTATAGGTGTCATGTCCTTTTCCACCCTAAAGCAAAGCCTCTGAGTTATTGCCTCTGCACGTACATCACTACAGATTCTTCTAGCTAACACCGACAGGAGGACGATGTTCGTTTTCGACTTGCACTACAACCGTCGGGGGCTGACTCTTCAGGTGGTACAACACTGACGTTTTACTGGAGCTGTATTTTAAGATGGTGTCGCAACATTTACATTGAGCATTGCCCTAGTCAACAGTGCACCATTGTTGACTTCTGTAACGTGGTAGTGGTTTGGCCTAAGACATTTCTGTATTTTACAACCAGTCAGTGTGTACAATTGGAAGAAAGGGATATATTTTTTCTGCCTGGATCATGTCAAAGGCCGCAGGTATCTGGTTTCATAAAATCACTGTTAGAAGACAAAGAAAAAGGAAAAAAAGTCAGCTAGAGTACTCCAGAGTGCTTTTTGTCTTAGCAAGGGGGGAACCAGACCCAGCTTGGAACACAAACTGATGCCCCCACCACCACCACCACCATCATCATACAGTTATACAATATGTAATCTCACTGTTATTGTGTCTCTGAATCTATACAATGTAATCACAGTTTTCTGAATGAAAGTGCACCTGGAACCATTCATCGTCACTGGGCGGTGAAGGTGGGCTCTGTAAATCAAAAGCAGGGATCTGCTTTTAGCACAAGTTTTCATCTTCATCAGTCTCCATCTTGTTAGGCCAAACAAAAATATCCCATTGACAGGTAACACAGTGTAAGAGGCGCATTAATATCTGTGCTGCAGGGTTTGTGATTTATTCCTCTTTGTGAATCAGAAATCGGCTTTAACTTGCCAATGCTGCAAATGGCACTTGTGTCCAACCTGCTCTGGGGGCAGATCTGTTGTTTAAAAAATACTATACAGCAAGTCTTTGTGATACAAACTACTACTGCAGCTTTTTTTGTTTTCTTCTAGTCTTTGGGGAAATATTCTAGAGATCTGGAAAAAAACTTTCAGAAACTGAAACTGGATGGATAAAACAAGCAAGCCGCATGTAGAATATTAATGGCAGCCGAATATTGGAACATATTATTTTTTATGACCACCTCATCTTTCTGTCTCTGTATAGCTCCATCTAGACGTGGTGACCTCCAGATTTTGGGTTTTTGTCTTCTTCACTGGTTATGTGGGTCTCTGCCTTGGGGCAGTGTTCTCAAGAACCCAACTCAGGTCCAGGAGGCCAAGGCCAGGTAGGTCGTGACTGACTAGTCGTGCAACAAAATACTTTTAGAGACTGTTTGAGAGATGTTGATTTAACTCAACATTCCTTTTTGAATTTGGAGTTTGTAATATTGTAATGATTACAATATGAGGTGTTCATAGTATTTTCTCTCCACCACATTATAGCTATTTGCTCTGTTACAGCTAGATACTCTAATATTAATAATTACAACAAATAAATGTACTGGCTGTCAGTGTTTGAACCTGAGAGAAGTATTAACATCCTGTAGAACTGTTTGCTTTGACTTGGATTCAGCTTGTTCTCGTGCTGCATTCTTCCCACCCTGCTACCTACCTACCCCTGATCTCCAGCTCTAATAATGTTTCTGTCCTCACTGTTTTATCGCCTCTTACTCCTCTCTCAGACTGATGGATAATCTGCCAGGCTCAGTCCAGCAGCTGTCAGTGAGCGGATCCAGCACAGGTGAGCCCGTTAGGTTACAGGACATAATTTACTCCTCTTAGGTTAAACAGAGAATTTGGAAATAAGACGACAAGCCTGTAGAGGAGACGAGAAGAATCTGTGTCTAATCTTCCACTCTTCCACAGAGTAAAGGCCGGAGCCAAGTCTCATTTAGATGCTGGGCTGACATGCACGGCATATGGGTAATAGCTGTTGTACACCAATATTCCTGTATGCGTGCACAAAATATTTCAGACAAGGTTTCCAGTCCTAAAAGAATCATGTAAAGCATGAAAAATGATCAGATGTTGTTTAAAGTGTCTTCCTTGAGAGGATTTTCCATTTGCTACTTTTGTCCGATGTACTCACAACAGCTGGCAGCTGAAATTAAGACAAGCTGCAATTCAAATCATATAGTCTGCACTCTTAACAGTGTTGTTACCCCAAAGTGTTGAGAGCTTTTTAATGCAAACTGAAGGTTGTATTGCACCCTCAAACCTCTGCTGTTTGAATAGATGAAACTGAACTCTGGACTTAAGTTTTGAAATAACATTGAGCTGGGTTGATTTTTTTTTATCCTGCACTATTAGGTGCTTTAAAGGGTAATTCCGGTATTTTTAAACCTGGGCCCTATTTTTTTAATTTTTTTATATATACATATTTTGGGGTCTAAATGACTTATAGGTACCAAATGTTTTGGAATTGGTCTAGTAGATCGCCTCAGCGTGCATCCGTGAACGGGCTGCAACATAATCCTTTGGGGCAACTGTGCCCGTGTAAAGTCCGTCCACTAAAAGTGCTTGTTTTTGCCACTGACTCTGGCTCAAACTGTTATTCTAAGTGTCTGAAACATTATGGAAATGATCCCTACAGAGACAGACCGTTTGGTAAAGAGTAAGATCCTTTTTGTTTAACCACAAAAACAGTCGTCTTCCTGCAACAACTCACATCTCGCGTGATTTCAGAGCGAGACTTCTGTTTCTGGTTCAACAAAAAAGATCTTACTCTTTGACAACAATATGGAAAGGATCCCTGGAGAGATAGACCTTTTTGTTAGACACATTAGTCATTTAGACTCCAAAATATGTAAAAATAGGGCCATGGTTTAAAAATACTGGAATTACCCTTTAACAAAATCAGGAAATGTGTCTTCAACATATCACATTTCAGCTCTCATGGAAGAGCAGTGAAGCAGCGGTCTGCTCTTTTGGGAGCCTCTGTGAAATTAGATGATTCTGCGTTCCTTTAAAAGTTGTTGTTCTCACCTGCCAAACCAAATGAAGTCATAAACACTCTAACCAGGCATACTGACCAGGGTTGAAGGTTTTACCATCATTTTAAAATTATAACTTATCGGCAATTTATCGCTTCTTTTCAACATAAAGGAAGTTTGATTTTAAAAACAGAACTGCAAATAACTGAGTTTAAAATGGTGTTGATTCAAATTTTCTGATATTATACTTTTTATATCCATTACTATGTATGTGTATCTATTCTCAAATGTGCAAAAAATAGAAATAGTAATTAATATCCAACATACATACATATAAAAAGTATGAAAGAAAGTATATAAAAAAATGATAGTATGGTAGTTTTATGGGAGTAGCCTGTAACACATCACCTTTAAAATGGATTATCATCCAAGAGTCTATAGAAACAAGGCTAAACAACGGTCCAGACTACATGAAGATCAAGTCCCTATTCTGCCGAAGCTTTTCACCCAGAATAAAACGCTCCCTCTCTCCCTCAGTAGCTGAAGCTCCTGAATAACTTTGTACCAATTAAACAGCTGTCCCATTGACATGCCTTTCAAAGTTTGTCGTGTTTTATCTCTCCTCTTTATAAGGAGAGGTCACACCTGTGTGAGGGCTTAGCGTGTGATGTATGGTTGGGACCGGGTGCTCCTCTGCTGACGAGGCCCGGCTGCCCGCCTCAGATAAGAGCCAGGGTATGCATCAACTAAGAGTGTGTGTGTGTGTGTGAGTGTGAGAGAGAGAGATACAAGTTCTACCGCAGTATGTGTCATACACGTCGCCTGGCCAGTGTGTGATGCATCGCGGGTGACTGTGTATGACACTTCCACGCACACACAATGCATATCCATAGCTGTGCGCAGGCCTAATCTACTCTCTGTGGGAGATACAGTACATTGGCAGGCAGTGTATTATCTGGACATTGAGACCTTCAGGTTCTTCCTGCCTTTGCTGCTGCATGACTCGAGTCTCCCAGCAATGATTTCTTACTGAGTATGCATCATTACTGACTCTAGTGCCTGTCTAATAAAGTATGTCTCAGTTAGTAAAATCAAACCACTGTCTGATAATAGCTTGTTCAACAGGAGACATGTTTTTTTTTTTTAAATGGCCTGATTGATCCATTATTAAACATTCTGACTCAAATCCTGGACATGTTTGCTCTGTCCTTGTCTTCAGATGAAGTGGCCGAATTCCTCCTTTATGTGAAAACTCTGGACTACCAAAATAAGCCGGACTACAAACTTCTCAATGAGCTGTTGGGCGGTGTTGCCACAGGAAGACTGGACTTCTCCATGCCTCAAGGACCTGCATGGGAGTCAGCCACCAAGGAACAAGATCCCCCCACCAGGGAAAAGGTGAGAACATTGCTGTGTCTCAATTCACGTTCTTCCGTACTTACACTTGCTATTTAAAGTGAATAAGTGCGTTCACAATGACAAGTATGGCTAAATGCAGTGCACTATGAGTACCCGGATGATGTACTCATAACAGTCAAAAAGCTGAGTGTAGAACGCTGCACACTTCTCACCCTCAATGGTTGCCATCTTGGCTATGTGGCGCAAAGGGAGGACCACCAACCTATGAAAATGGAGGCCATGGTTGCGATTGTTACGGTGAACACAGCCTTAAAAGTAAAAGCATGTTCATTTTTAATAAAACTGAATTGAAGTCAAGTGAGCAAACATGCCAGCAGATATTTTGGCGGGTGATAATCGCGGTCAAATGTTGGAGATAATGCTCCACCCGGCTGCAATTTGACATTAAAAAGAAGAAGCAGCAGTCAAATGTTGCGATTATCATTTCCGGTAAGTGTTCGATTTGAGACAGCACTACCCTGTCAAAATGTACGCACTACGCAAGTAAGTACATAGTGTGCAAAGTGTACTGCATGGAAGTGTACTAATGGAAGTATCCGAATTGAAACACAGCACGTGACAAGAAATGACCAAAAGCTACTTTTGTTGGAAAATGATTTGCGTCCACAGAGCGCTTTCGGGTCGTTTTTGTAGAGACCTGTGTCCAACATGAAACACAACATTAAATCACAAAACTGAGCATCACAGCCAACATCTGGTAAGGAGTGAGACAGGCAGCTGGGTACTCTGCCGAGTGTCCTCCTGCTCTGTGGTCACTGTGTTTTAATCAGGGTTCGTGCAGCTTTTCAATGAGTAAAATTCAAGCACTTTTAAGGTACCTAAACCAAAAATTTCCAGACTCTCGAAGCCTTTACCATCACATCTAAATAGTTACTATAAAAGTCAGGAGACAACAAACAAATATGATGACGGGATCGTTTCATTTCAAATATTAAAAGATATTTGGTTTACATGAGATTATGTGGAAAATAATTTCAAGGAGTATATTCAAATTCAAGCATATTCCTAACCTTGAAAACGTAACTGTTAAAATTAACATTTTCCAAACTTTGTACAAAGTATAAACCATTCAATTTAATGGTTTATACTTTGTACATGTACATTTTGTATGACGTTTCCTTTTTTTCTGTCACCATGTCAGTGTCAGACTGTATCTGATACAATAAGTATTTTTTTACACCGAGTATGGAGCACATACAGTAGATTATAAAGTAATCTTACAATAATCACAGACTTGGAATGGAAATGTAAAAAATGTAATGTATATGTCGTGTGTGTAGTTTGATCACAGGTGTTGATTTAAAGCATAAATAGTCAGTCAGTGGGGAATATTTGAACTAGTTTTGTATTCAGTGAACATTTAAAAACTTCACTGTTGGTCACAAAGATGCCTGTTCCCTTTGTTGAGTCTCTTAACCCCAGAGTGGAGAAACGTGACAGAAATGAAGGGGTGGGGGGGTTAACCTGCCCCTGACCCCCGCCAATGAGTATGTCAACCAGGGGTGGGCAGGTCTGAAGCTGGAGGAGGACTGCGGTTCTCCACAAATTCACCAGAATCACATCTTGACCTCTCGGGCCCAGCGAGCGCCCTCTCAGTGGCCCCAATTTGAAGAAGTTGATGACACATACTTTGCACAGCGCAGGGCGTCTCCAATTATGCTCCTGATCTCCTCTCTTCTCCTTGTGTCATTTCATTTCCATGCTAAAGTGCTGGCCAGTTTGATCCCTAGTTAAACAGAAGTGGCCATTTACAGGCGGTTTAGTGAGGAGAGTAAATGTCAGCCGAGATAAAGGCCATTCAATGGGCATGTTCTCTGAATCATTTGCCACTAGTGTTGTATAAATACATTATTATTTTAGAGATGATTATAGTTATGTAGTAAGGCAAAGTTTTAAGAGAAACTGGTCACTGTTTAAAAAAACCCTACATTTTAGTAAATGTCATCTGAATTAAGTTACTATAAAAAGCAGCTTTTACAAATTTTATGGGGATATTTAGAACACAACATAGCAGCACCAAATAGAGCTGTACAACGTCATCATGAGCATGAATGTTGAGAGAAAATGAAGCTCAGAAAGAAGCAAGGAAAACGTGCAGGTCAAATCATCCACCCATTGTGTCAACAGAAAGCAGGACGAGCCAGAGGGTCCTCCAAACCCAAGGCTGTGCCTATAGAGCTGGATGATGATGAAGAAGAGGAGGAGACGACGAAGACTAAACCAGCAGCAGCTCGCTACATGAGAGGACCAGAGCTAACTAAACCTCAGTCACAGCTGGTAAGGCCGGAAACAACCGAGTTCAGTTTGTTCCGTTTCTTTCAAATGCCATCAATTTAAGACTATCTGACAAAAAGAAAATCTGAACTCAAGGTCCACTTACTCCATTTCTTCAGAATCTTTCAGCCACATCTTGTGACCTTCAGCAGCTGAAAGTTCTGGAAGAAATCTGCTAAGTTGGACCCTTGTTTTTCCACGTCAAACTATTTCCAATGTCAAGAATGAACCTTTAATGAACAATGTTCATCGACTTTACTTAAGCACGAGGTAAAGATCCTTGATGAAGCTGGCGGTGTTTCCTAATTGCAATCTTTGTCAATTAAATCACTTGGGGACTTTTCCTGCATGTGATGTGGGAAAAAAAAAAGATCATTGGAGCTCAATTTCAGACTAAGTTGTAGGGTTGTATATGTACTAAATATATATGGACATGCTTTCACAACATGCTGGGATGCACCTGTGAGGAGACGTTAAGGAAATGGGTTATGAGACAATTATTACAATTCATCACAATTTTTATTTCAAATAAATCCTTTTACTGTGGCCACATTTAGGGTGTAAACACAGACACATCATCATATAATTGCACATAATGAAGCAAATAATCCAGTCGGACATGTCGATAAATCAATAACGAGCTATTTTATTTTCTCATAGAAGAAAGATGGAGTTTTGCCTGCTGTCAGAAGATCACTGAGGCCAAGGCCTGAACCTGTGGTGACTTTTGAAGAAGTCAGTGACAGTGAAGATGAGGATGATGATGAGGAAGAGGAGGAGGAGGCCAGACCCAGACCCATTCCTGCATGCTATCTGAGAGGCCCTCCAATAGGCCCCAGAGCTCAGCCTAAACAGGTGTGAGGCCAAGCTGCTACAGCGGGCAGGCTGCTTATGAATGACTGGTTATAATTTGTGGTGTCAAACTGCATTCATACTTTTGTTTGGTTTCAACCTGTTTTACAAAAATGGCTCCACAACAAGTCTTTGATTGTCAGCATGCCTTTATATAAATGTGTTTTAAACCCTTCAGACTTCTTGTTGTGACTCACGTTCTGAAGAACGTACAGACAGTACAACTGTTCAGGTCATTGCCACGTCTAAAAGAGCCAACACTTGAATTACCCCTCTTTAACAGAAAGCTAAATCCAAACGGAGCGGCAGGATAACAGACGGCCTCACTGTGACCTCGGGGAGACGGGAACGACGACTCCGCCTGCAAAGTAGAGAACGCATGCTGACAGACTGTGACGCCAAGGGCCAAACACACTTGGACTACTACAGGGGAAGGTGGGACGAGAGGCTGCTCCACCACAGGGCAGGCTGCAGAAATCGACAGTGGGGTGGCAGTGACCTCTGTTATGAACACGGAGGCAGCTTCGGTGAATGGAAAGGGTCTGTTCTCAGAGGTCCAGAACAGGAAGCTGCTCCCACACGGAGGACTGGACTGTTTTCCTGGTGTGTCTATGCGGGTGTCTTCCTCTTCTTGGGTGCTGTTCTGGGAGTTTGCCAAAGTGCATTTAAACCCTTTTGAACAAGAGAGCGGACTCCTGAGCAGGTAAGGGATATATTGGTTTTAGATGGACTTCTGGCCTGCCATTTTCACAGTGATGGGCTGAAATAGAAGGAGAATCCTCAGTTTATTCTGCTATTATGTAGTTAGATGTAGTATGAAGGACCACTGTGAAAAATAATGTGGGCTCTCATTTCTGACTGTAGATGAAAGACTCCAAAATACACTCAATCATATGCACAAATAAACCTGTCTTCTTTGAATCAATGGCATGCTGTATTCAAAGATATCCAGCATCACACACTTTACTTCCTCCTTTATCACACGAGGAGTAGCTCCAGTAAAAAGCACCGAGCGAACACTCAGCAGCCTTTCAGCAAAGAGAAGGCTACGTGATGTATAGAGCCACGCTAATTAAGTATTCTGAATATCTGACTCTGCAGTGAAGGCCCTCTTTGTGAAGGCAGCCGTCAGTCACAGTGCGAGGCGCAGACGTACCTTGCTGCAGTAAGGACACTCTCCAAAAACAATGCTGAAGCTCTGCCTGCTGGAGGGGAGCGCTCGCAGCCACTGGAGGGAAAGGACGGAGAAGAGAAAAGACTACTTCATCAAATCATTACCTTGGATCGGATGCGTCAGTGTCGATGACGCTTGTTTCAATGCACACTTATTACTGCACACTTTAAAGGTATATTCAAGATTATCCAATACTTTGAAGGGCTTTTATGTGGAACTTTAGATGTCCTCCTGCCACTTTTTTTTTTTAGACTTTAAAGAGCGATCTCAGTGTGCTCAGTCTCATTGAACACAGAGTATAGAAACAGTCGTCCCTGCTCAGGTGCACAGAGCTCATTTTCTTTGTGTGGTGAAGCAGCACCAGTCCACCTCAACAATACCTTGCTTTACCTCCGAGTGCCAAGCAGAAAGCCGTGTGTGTGTGTCGTGACTCAGCTGTGATCCCTGGCTAACAGTCCAGCTCGCAGAACACTAAAAACATTTGTGCCCAACCTGAAGAGGACCATCTTTTCTTTTCCCAACAGGTCAGCTTAACTGGTTGTGTAAAGTCTTCGGTGTCTCTGGAGGGGCTTTGTCAAACCCTGATGATATCATCAGGGTTGATGTCATCAGGGTTTGAGACTACACATTTACAACAGGGCATGGGCGTTTACCTAACAAAAAGACGCTATTGGTTGCATTAAGAAAAAGGTCAAGGGGTTTTGGAGCTTGACTCATTCTAGGTACTGAAAGTCACAATATCTGAGGCTACATCCACACTAGTACATTTTTATTTTAAAATGAAAATCACAGTTTCAAATATAATCTCTGTCCATACTACACACCTGAAAACGCATATCACATGACCATTCACATGTAAACAGGAAGCAGATTTTCTACTCTGTGGTTGGTTGCAGGAAATACTACGAACGAAGAACAGCAATGGAGAAAAGTAAGAGCAGAGATTTCTCTGCTTGGACCAGGTGGAACTGTTACTGAAAGGAAGTGTTGTAGTTTGTTATTCATGTTGAATTTACTGCTGGTAGTCAAGGCTGATGTCATTTGTTTTCTTCTGGGAAAAGGTCACGTGATAGAGGTGTGACGAATCAGGGAAGGACAGGTAGTTGCTGATAAGACCCAATCAGGAAGCGAACGTGGGTGTCTGTGTCGTCGTTTTAAAACATCACATTTTCTGCCCATCCTCACTGAAACACAATCCGGAGTGTTCAGACTAAAATGGGGTCAGCAGCGTTTTAAAAGGTCTCCATTTAAGGGGTTATAAAATGCCAGAGTAGTGTGGAAGAAGCTAGATGTAAACATAGCAAAAGTTTTGCGTTTTAAAACAAAAACGTAGTGGTGTGGATGTAGCCTCAGACTCTGCTGCTTTGGTTTATTAATTTTTCTCTTATGATTCCCGAGTCTTTATGGAAGTGCAATACTTAAATCACTGGCAAACCCCTCTAACTTATCCTTTATTATCTCCATTATCCAGTAAAGTTCATGATGTTACCACATCAGGCTGAACTGAAGCGCTCAGTGACACCTGTCTGTTCAGCACTGTGGAAGCCTGCTGATGAAGAAAGGGTCGTGTGTGTGTGTGTGTGTGTGTGTGCGTGTGTGCGCGTACCTCATACAGACAGGCCTGATGGAAGGGCTGGCCACAGCGAGGGTCATTACACACCTGATCAGGGATCGCAGCTTCAAGATGATAGGAGTAACAGATCCCACACTCAGTGCTGAAGCTCTATACACACACACGAAATAAATATTCAGCACGCTTTCTCACACACACCGTGGCTACAGATGCTTAAGATTTGGGCAGGGCCTGTGTAACCACTTAGTGTTAAACAACCTCCTAGTTAAAACCCTGTGCTAACCCCACCCCTCTCTGCAGTCCCACCATCACACACTCGACACACACTTTTCTCTCTGCTCTCGTTTGCAGTTTGGCATAATGAGAAGCTCCTGTTTTTCTGGAGCTATCCATTAAGAGGATGGCAGGTAAAAAAAAAAAAAAATTCAACATCTGGTCAACTCAACTTTTTTTGCACTCCTCTGAATGTTAATGAAGCTGAGGCATTAATCACCGCGGCGACAGCGGATAAACACGACGCCCTTTTAACCCATCCGCAGAGAGGGGAGGGGAAAAGAACAAGTGTTAAAAAAAGAGAGATAAATGGTTTTGCGTGATTAAAGCGATTTGATAGTGCAGAGAATTCTGCCATCTTTGTTATTCTAATGATCTTTTCTGTAAACAACCCAATTAAAAGGAGAATTTGTGCCCACCTCATGGAAAAACAAAACAGAAAGAAAAATATGGACATAGACAGAAAAATAGGCAGTAGCGTATGTCCGCCCCCTTATAACTTGAAGCTCAAACAGACACACAAACAGGACTATGCATGCATGGATGTAAACACACACACAGACACACACACACAAAGCTCCTTGAGGTAATCGTGATGGAATGGACATGTTTGAAATGGAAAGGGGGGCAACCGTGTGACATACAGATTTTTCGTGGGTGGCAGGTGACGGGAATTCGATCTCCAAAACATCCTGGAGGTTGTGCAAGACGCTGGAGTCCGGGTTCCTGCCAGCAGACCACAGACAGCTCCTTCACACACTAATTAACCACATGCAAATGAGCCTGCAAAGACACTGGGGGATGATTAGGAGACTTTCACCACTGGTATAAGAGATAGGAAAAAAAATCATTGCTGCTGCTTCAAACTGAACAGTGGTGGAGGGAGATTTTCCTCAGACGTGTCATGCAGGGAGGCAAATGTTAGAACCTGTGGTGAAATTTAAAATCTGTACTTTATTTGAAAATGAAGTGTAATTGTGTTTTTTTTCCCCCCTGAGTGATAATCAGTAGTGGAACTGGTAAGCATGGTTTGACTCGTCAGACACTGATAGCACAACTGCATGTAATGGGGAAAAAAGTAGGACTAGACAAAATGTTCAAAGTCAACAAACCCCTCGAAAAGACCAAAACCAACAATGAATGTATCCTACTAGCAAGTACTGTTTGTGTATCCAAAGCCTCTGTGCCACAGAGCTCCATTTTTGCCCAAAAAACACATCAATGAGTCTCTTCATTACCATGAACACACACACTAGTTTATTTTGACTCAATCCCACATACACCGTCCTGCTGCCCCAAATACTCAGTAGAGCACCAAATGTGGATTAATCCGCCGCTGAAAATAGTCCCCAACAAATGTACCATTTCCTCCTGTTTGAGTAACGTTGGATAAAAACTACAGTGCCCAGCTGTTCTAGGAAATTACTGAGCTTTAAAAAAAAAATGAAACTATATATTGGTGACTTGTTTCTAAAGCAGAATTAATCCATGTTTTGGCCACTTTGGGGCAGACCTCCACAACATCAACAACAGTTATGGTGTCTTAGCAAGATTTACACAGAGCAGATTCTGAGCAACATTAGCTTTCACTTGGAGTCGTGTTTCTGGCCACCTGATGATTGTAAATCCAACATTCACCCTCCTTTTAGCTCTGTTTTTGGTATTCACCAACTCCTGAGAAAAATGTATAGCTCTTTAGTTGCTAAATGCTCTATGTTCACCAGCCAGTCGCTAACTGTGTCTGCTGTATGGTGCTGGGCAGGCAATGTACAGTGGGTTTATCAGAGAGTTTTCAATGAAAACAGCTGCCTGCTGTTGCCCGAAACAAGGTTCAGGAGAATGCTGAGACTGAACCAAAACCATAAAAATAAAACAATGAGCTGACCGACGCTAAAACACTCTGAGGGGAGCTGCAGAGTCTTCCGCATTTGGCACATTGTTAATATCAAAATGTAGATTAGTGCAGCTTCACTGTTGTACATCTTTAATAGGAATCAACGGCCTTGGCGTGGAGAGCCAGAGACATGGTAACATGGTTTTGGTCGTTTCATTGGATTTGTTGACAACAATGCAAAATCACATAAAATAATCCAACTGATATACATATATATTATACATGATATCCACTAAACTCTTCATATGTGTAAAACACAACCTAAATACCTAATTTGTTGATTTTTAATTGCAGCTTGACAACATTTAGAGAACAGAAATGATTATAATTATTATGAATTGGAAAATAATATCATTATATCATCATGACTCTGCTGAAAGCTGATAAATGATTCTATTGTATTATCACCCAGTCCAAGTAAATGAACCTTACCACAAGTGCATGTTGGCGTTCAGCTTATTCCTCAGCGGCGTCACCACTGTAGGAACAAAGGAAAGGGACACACACATTTCAAGCACCTGCAGATACACTATTACTGCATAAAAAGAAACATACTCTGCATACCCTCAAACGCCGCCTCTTATTTGATAACAGGCCGGTTCACCACAGACAGCGGCATCACCACTGTCAGATATGAACCATCATTGCTTCCTCTGTTCCACAGGGGAGCTGTGTCTCCGTGCAGTGCTCATCACTTTCACTTTCATTTGTTATTCCTACATGCAAAAACCAATATTTCTGTGCGACCCCTCGTATTTGAGGGTCGCCGCCTGCCTCCCGTCTTGGTGGCTGAAGTGTGTGTATGTGTTTAATATCTTTTGAGTTGCATTGCTAGGCAACAGGCTAGGAGTTGCATGACCTTGGGTTTACAGAAACAATGGCCGACAATTGACGGGGACTTAAATAGAAAGCTGAAGCTCGCCCGGCTGGCTCTGGTGTTGGCGTGGCGGGAATGAAAACGTGCCATTCTGGAAGCGAGTCCTCTGACACGACGACAGACAGTCAACGCAACCAGTCGAGACATGTGGAAACGCCTGATGGCTTCTCACTGATCTGATCTGAATAATGGTGGGCACAGGAAGAATTTATACTTTATTTCCTGGGTTTGTTGATCGTCGGCTTGCAGACTATTCTGCAGTGAAATGGGCCTTATGGAGAGGCTCAGGACACGGTCGTTCCCATTAGTGATGAAATAATTCATCGATTCATCTATTATTTTGATTCACTGTCTATCTAATAAAACGTGCCAAACATCTGCGTGTTCTAGCTTCCCAAATGTGAGAATTTAGTTGGATAAAACATGGACTTTAAAGATGTCACTTTGTGCTCTGGGAAATTGTGTGGGGCATTTTTTCAGTATTTTCTGGCATTTTAAACACTAGATGATACATTGAAGAAATTATTTTTAATTACCAATTAAAAGCTGTCTTGATAGCAAGGATGTAATTCCCACAGGGTAAGGTAGAAACACACCACATTCACTTTATAATTTTGTCTTTTACACTTTTACTGTTTGGTTTTCTCACTCAACTCTCACTAAACTCTGTCCTCTGACCTCGAAGCTGCCAAAATGCAGATCGGTCATCTGATTAGCATGTGTTCCAAGCAGTATTATAAAGCTTTGTGAGCAGTGCTCGCTGGACTTTTTTTTGCCCTGGGTTTCGCCTCTCAGGCCACAGAGACGCTGCCCTAGCCTGATTGATGGCGCTTGTTGAGGCTGAACGCAGCCTGAGAGGAAGATCTGCAGACAAAAAAACAGCGACCTCCTCTGCTTGTTTTTTTTTTTTTTTATATATATTCACATTCATACATTTTCTGATTTACAGATGCATTAAATTAACAATGCAAAATTTGAACATCAATCAAAGCTAAAGCAGCAAAGGACAGTGTCCCTGAGACAAGAACAGATGTTTGCTTTGCTCTCTTTATCTCATTTACTGTTTTTTTTTTAATGCGCAGAGATGTAAATACAGCCTTATCGCAGTCTCAGTTCTCCAATGAAATTACATATAATTTTCAGTGTTAATAAGACTTTTAAAATTCTTTTGACTTCTGGAAAGCACAAAGACCAATTCCATTCTAATGTGTCGTGTGCCAGGTTAATATAAATGTTTGTAAATAAATTTCATTTAACTTTTATTGGTTGAGGGACTCCCGACTTCAATCAGCCCCACTTCTAAAACCAAACTTGCTCCCCTGCTTGACTGTGCTGACCTTTGGAATGGATAGAATGGATAATCCAAAAAGATGTTAGTTGTCATATTAGGTGTGTTGCATGACCCACAAGCAGTCACTACGTCACCAAGCTTCCAGTACCAGCTATTTCATGATGAAGTTCTGGTGTTACCATTCACTTGCTCGCTGTCTATAAGTTAACTTTTCATTGGTAACTGTCATCTCAGTGTGTCACCTGCAATTCCTAAAAGTACCTTAAACAATTTACTCACAGACCTCATGGGCACCTGATAACTGTATTATAACGAGGAGATGATTTCACATGCTATAATACAGCGTGGCAGTTTTGGGTGTGTATCAGTGCAGATACACTTCTTAGGCTCTTGCACTGCCTGAAAACACCCTTTCAAGTGTTGCCATGTCTCTGGGGTCCTACCCACCATGCTCGGCTCCCAGCAGGCAGCACTCTGGCAGCATCTTAGGGTGTCTGGGATCCACCTCCACTTTGATGGATACGTTGTTTCCTGCACACGCACATAGGGATACACAACAACAATTTGCTTTATCATATGGATTGATTAGTGTTACTGTATGTGTGATATTTAGTGTTGCAGTGATATATTTAGTGTTGATCCGTTGCACGGTCAACATCAACTTGTGAAGTCCCATGAGACACTGTGCAGTGTATGATACTGGGCTATACATATAAACTGTCTGACTTGTCTTTGTGCTCAGATCTTTCTTCATGTACAACGTACCGATGGCGATCCGCCTCATGGTGTCAGACCGGCTGGGTTTTTCCGGCTCCAGAATCCAGGTCTTACTGTCAATTTCGTCCAGGACGTCCCAGAACTCGGCCAGGGACTCCAAAACCATCAGGAACTGGCTGTGGAGATGGTCCAGAGTACTCTAACAAACCAGACCAGAACAAGCACAGCAGTTACTTACAATACTAGAGAATTCCCAGGTGCTCCAACAGCAGTGAAGCTTCTGTTGTAAACAACCTCTTCTCCATTGTTAATGAACAAAACTGTGTCCAGACTGCAAATGGGATTTCTTTCATTGCAAGCTAGTAGCAGTCCAGGTTCCAACTCTGATTCATCTGAAAATACGATGAAATATAAAGGTGTGTATTAATGCCTTATGAATATGATGTTTTGCTCAAATTGCCGAACCTTGATTTTAAAGAAATAGTTCAACCCAGCTGGGAATCAAAATGAGCGTGATTGGCTCTCGCCTGCTTGTTGCTCGCATTGCTTCAGAGGACATTTGCAGAGTTGAGCCTTTCTCAACTTTCCTCTGTAGTGCCAGTGAGCATCTATGAAGTCTATGTAGCTCAGCAGGTGGCGCCGGGCTGCAACACCAGGTCCCATTCATAATGAATAGCAGCCTATACCTGCCCCAGTTTGTCCGTATATGTGAACGGCCTGTTAGGCCCATTGCATGGTTGTAGCGCTGGGCTCCGCTCTGCAAACATACGTACATGGTCGCAAACCTCAGGGCTCCTTGTTGATGGTTGGCTCGTTGGCAATCATGGCATTCTGTCAAGTCAGTTTTGAATGCCTTGGCCTCAGGTTACCTTACAAAACAATGATTCCAATGAATTCCAAGCAGTGAGGTTTACAACTTTGGGATAAATTGAGAACTGGTATCTGATCGGTACTTGATAATGGCAGATACCCTAAGTTTAGGTATTGGAATCTGTATCGGGAGAGAAAAAGTTGGATCTGACCATCCTTAGCTTGAACTCTTAACCAATTATCAATCAGATGAACTTTCGACTAATCATTTCAGCTGTACTTCACTGTGAGTTTATTGAACAGCAACTTGTGTTAATCGACAGATTCCTTCAGTGTTCACTTCCCAATCTCACATTACAATGTGGATTTTTCAAGTCATATGAAGAGGTTTGACTAAAATTCAAACCAATAATGAAAAAGTGACATACATTCATACAGTGTTTTTTCTAATTTTCCTAACTGTTGACCGCTAAACAACTACTTATGGACTGACCAGAGGAGTGAAACTAGACCATACAACACATCCTGAAGGGGTCATGAATGTGTGTACCAAATTACAAACAGTTTTTAAGACATTTCACTCAAAACCAAAAATGTCGACCTCATGGTGGCGCCAGAGGAAAAGTCAGGGGATCACCAAAGTCATTGGGATTCATCATCTGGGAAACATGAATGTCTGTACCACATTTCATGGCAATCCATCCCATAGTGGTTGAGATATTTCAGCCTGGACCAAAGTGTTGGACTGACCGATGCCGCTAGCATGGCTACAAACACTCTCTGGTTCCAGCTTCTCAAATGTTGTGTAGGAGTGTTTTTCTGTGACGGCATGTCACTGCCAAAATCCACGCGTGCAAATGAGATCCTTGCGCGTGCAACTCAAACAGCCACGCACGCATTATTCACAGCACTCGCGTGCAGAATATTTCTGCTCGCGCGAGCAATATTGTAGCCTGCGAGGAGAAAACAATGCTTTGAGCGCGCAGCTCTCCTGCTGGCAGTAAGTGGGCGGATCCAGTCACCATTGTATCCCAAAATATATGCTGATTATCTAGCTGACATTAGCTGTAATGTTAGCTAACTAATCAGATAACGGTAGGTTAGTGTAATAATTCAGGACCGTTTCTCTCATAGTAAAATGTAAATGTAGCATTATGAAACTAGTAAAATGAATGGATGGATGGACTATGACCAATTATATTTAGGCATACAGTGGTGACTGGATCCGCCCACTTACTGCCAAAAGGAAAATCCACTCGCGAGCGAGCAGGTGAAAGTTTTGTGAGCAGGAGAGCTGTGAAAGCGCTCGCAAAAATAATATGCTTGTGTGGCTGTTTGAGTTGCGCGCGCAAAGATCTCATTTGCACACGCGGATTTTGGCAGCGATATGCCGTCATATTTTTCTGATAGTAAACTGAATATCTTTAGGTTTTGGACTTTTGGCTGGACAAAACAAGTAACCTGAATACATCAATTTGCGCTCCGGGAAACTGTGATCAATTAATTGCAAGAACTAACCAGCAGATTGATGTAATCATTTGCTGCAGCACTACGATGAAGGTTAAATTAAGCTAACGGAAGTACAGAATGCCTCCCAGCATGGAAACAGTAAAGTTTGATCAGGTTTATGTTCAGAAGGGCCGGAATCCTTTCATTTTATTATTAGTTCATGATTACATCAAAATACCACACTGGGAAGCTGTAAATGTTCGAGGCAACTGGAGTGAACTTAAAATGCAGATAGAAATCGACCAGTTGGTAAAAACTGTAAAAACTTAAGGCGCGCGCACACGCACACACACACACACAGAAGAGAAAGGGAGGCTGATAGAGGTGTCTGAGAGCAATACAGATGGAATGAGAGGGAAAAAATTAGGGGAAAAAATGAACCAAAAATTATGGGTCATTGTGCCAGCACAGTGCACACAATTAAGCATCGTCCAGGTGCTGAGAGCCTCAGCAATTACAGCCCAATTAATGCCAGTGGCATGATTACGGTTACAGCTCAGGATAACTACGCTAGGCCCAGTTCAGAAAGAAGAAGAAAAAAAAAAAAAAAGAAGAGCTGGTAATTGAATTCCTGCTGTATCTGTGAGAAGAGCATGAGTGAGAGCGCAAGGCTGTAAGAAAGTATGAAAGAGACTGAATCTGAGCTGAGATATTATCTATTTATGCTATCTCTGACTGACCTCAATTTAGCTCTTAAAAGCAGCCAGGCTGAAAGAATTCACTCCTCTTTACATGCATGCTATTAAACTTTACCGTTTTTAACCTATTTTCAATCCAGTCTTTTCTCACTGAGCAGCTTCTGATTTATAAAGGAATTAAGAATTATTCACTCACTATTGTAAAATATAATAATTTATCTCCACTGCTTCAGGACTACTCTCACCTTCTGTAAGTATATCAACATTACTGTATTCTGCATTCTCCATAGAGGACATGAAGGCAGCCAAGTACAAAACACAATCAGGTAAAGTGATCTTTAAGTCGGTCCATACAGTATGACAGTGAATGCAACATGGAACTGCAGAAAAGTCTGTTCCCGTTCCTCTCTTGATGGACAGATCCCAGGTCAGAGAACAAACTGCTGAGCAGGATTTTACATGGCCTATACTAGTACTGGAAGAAATCTACATGTGTTCACTATATTCTGACTGTGTGATGAATTTACATTTGAAAATGGACATAGAATATGAAATAATATAAAAGAAGGTATAATTGTGACTGAGTGTACGAGTGTATGCTGCAGAAGGTGTTTTATTTTATTTCATTCTCTCACTCTCAGTTTGACATATAGGCACAAAAGAGAGTAATTAGTAAATATACATTGATTTATTACTTATATATTAACTGAGACGTCCTGAGACGGCCACGACAGCCTGGACTAAATGTTTAATGGGACTATCTTGACTATTTGTTAATGATGTGTTATGTTTGCCATCTGTTTTTCTTTTCATCAAATAGCTAACAATAATAACAATAAAAGGTAGAGTTTCCAGAGACCAGGAGTACTCTGGGTATCAGTGTAGCATATATGTATCCTACAAGATTGGACAGGGAATTGGTTGGGTACAGAGGTTGCTCTTTTCTCCCCCCCCCCCAAATTTTTTGCTTTGCTGTGTAACAAAATGTATGTTTATGTATATTTTGGATGTATTTTTGTGTCTTTATATTTCTCAAAAGAAATCATTTCAGAGAGGTGTGGGAGGATTTACTCGTGTGTCAAATCTGCAGTCAAACCTGCCTCATGTCGCCTTAAGGACCTCACCAATAACAGATGAAGTAGTCCACATTCTGACTTCCCAAAACATTTTTTTTTTGTGATTTATCAACACCCCACTCTAACACCTGAGCTACAGCCATCCCAAAATTAGCAAACCACCCGAGAAAATGTACAATTTGAAGAAATCTCTTTGGTAACTTTGACTGGGCATCTGGCGTTATTTTTTTAAACATTTTATAGACACAACATTAGCTGTGTTTACATGGACCCTAATATTCCACTAATAATCAGAATAACAGCCCAATGAGAATAAAATGCCTCATGTAACCACCTCAATCAGAAGAGATCCAGCCTGATCAGAAGGAATTTTCAATCAGGTTGAGAGGGGTGGTGTAAACCTTTGATAATCCGTTCAAAAGGAAAATATTAGCGCCTAATAACCATGTAAATGCTAAATCTGATCGTTTCTCTCTGGTTAGATTAAATATATTCTTTCTGTTTGCCCCACGTGGAGGAACATTAGGTGACATGAACAAGTTTCCTGGAGGGACAGAAACATGGCGGCAGCAAAACTAAACTGGTCTATGGCTGAAAAGATTTAAGGACTGTTGAACACCTCGATGGTCGAAAGGCTCGAAACAACGAGTTGTTCAAACAAGTGTTTGAAAAGATGAACAAAGCTGAAAAAAACATTCTTCTTCTGTTATATTTCCAGCAGATCAGACACTTCACAGCGCGCAGAACCACTGTGTGCATGTCAAAACAGTTCCATTCTGATTAAATGCTTTGGGGCATGTAAACACACATCTTATCGGGTCACTTTATTTAGCGTCCATGTAAACAGTTAAGTTGGAATCTAATCAGAATGATTTCAGAGTTCGTACAGCTTTTTAAGAGTAAAATTCAAGCACTTTCTAGGTAGTTTGAACCTACTTGTTTCATTTGAAATATGAAAAGATTTTTGGTTTCCATGAGTGATTGTGTAGATGATGAAACACCAGATTATGTTGAAAATCAAGCATTTTTCAAGGAGTATATTCAAATTCAAGCATATTCCTAACCTTGAAAACATAACGGTTAAAATTAAGCATTTTCCAAACTTTCAAGACTTTGTACGAACACTGTGATTTCAGTCGGGTTGAAGAAATATTGTCCATGTAACCAGAGCCACTG
This sequence comes from Macquaria australasica, assembly GCA_005408345.1. Taxonomy (NCBI): domain Eukaryota; kingdom Metazoa; phylum Chordata; class Actinopteri; order Centrarchiformes; family Percichthyidae; genus Macquaria; species Macquaria australasica. The sequence goes on from SEMN01000307.1 coordinate 57,654, forward strand.
AATCACAAAATGAATCAGTAAATAAATTGATTGATCGATAATGAAGACTGCTAATAGGCTTGAGGCGCACTACTGGCAGTTTCACCTACAGTATCAGCCATGACCTTCAAAAACACTTACTGGTCAAATTTATGAAACTACATATATGTGTTGCTTAGAAACAAGACAACATATTTTGAGTCAAGCTACGATGTGAGTTGGCTCAGGTGGCACACTCACCTTTTTATTCACACTGAAACCCCCTCGATTTCTTAATTCATGCAGTTTTTGGTTGTTAAAAATCACCTTTGTATAGTCTGCAAGCACAAAGGACACACACACACACAGGTTTATTTCTCTTCCCATTCTAGTTCCACACAAATGCACAGAGTGGCATGTCTTGGCCCTGCAACAGAGCAGGCAATAATTACTCATTCAAATGAACATGTCAGGACTGCCGACAGACAGGCCCTTCCCCCCCGCCACACACACACACCAGACAAAAACACACTTGGCACAGATGCAAGCACATACACACACGTATACACACACACACACACACACACTTCATGTTGCAGTGTGGGAGAGATCCATCAACGGCCCAGCAGGCAGACAGGCTCCATACGGTAGCGCTGTTCTAAGCTGGTCCTCACTGTACGCCTGCCATGTATCAGCACACACACACACACACCCGCACATTAGCATCTCTCTGCTCAAATTCTCTTTGTCACTGTTCTCTCCTCTCCTCTGATTTTTGCCTACATAGTCACTCCACACACACACACACACACACACACAGCAAGAACAGTCCAGCAATGCTCAGATATGGAGCAGTAGTTTTTATGATGGACAAAGCCACTGTCTGACTGTAAAAAAAACCCAAAAAAAAACCAAGACATCTGTGTGTGTGTGTGAGTAAGTGACAGAGACAGTGACGGAGATGAAAAGGAGAGCCAGAGTGAAAGGACCAAGACGGCAAACAACAATAATGAGAGCAGCAAAGAGCTCCAAAGAGCCCGCAGCTGGTTTTACATCAAAACAGTTTTAAGCCAATTACAGTGGACTCTATTTGAGGGGCTGAGAGAGAAACGTCTTCATACAGCAGGTGGAGAAGTGCTCCGTCACATTATGCAATAGGCAGCAATGGGATGAGTCAAGTGTATTTGTGTAGCCCTTCATCACAGTTTGAGTCTCGAAGCGTCACATCACAAAACATTAAACGGCAACATCAACCTTCTGTCCACATGTGAGGCTCTGAGGTTTAGCAAAAGAAGAATCTCAAAATACAATCAAATCAAATATATGTGAGAAATAAATTAATAATGTGGCAGACTTGACACAACAGGCTGATTCCCGTGACATAACAGCTGGAAACGTGTGGCCTTCAAATGACTATCCTCCATGACATTGTTATTTACTGACATGAAACATACAGTACTTAACAAGTTGTGTGCGTGTGCATGTGTGTGTGTGACATTTCAGCTGCCAGTAATCCAGTCGAGAGAAGTGAGCAGTTGATAAAAGTGTTGATTCGCTCATCTGAATAAGCCTACCGTGTGGTTTACAGACATAAAACTAGCAAGTGCAGTGATTTTGTTTTGTTTGTTTCCTCACCTCTCAGGCTACATAGCTGCCCTACCCTGCACATGGGAGAAGTTTGCCAGAAAGGCTTTCTAACATGTGGTTAACGTGAAGCGGTCACAGTTTGGTTAGGTTTAGGAAAAGATCATGGTTTGGGTTAAAATAATAAGTTTCACATAGGACACAAACAGCAGTCTCCTGAGTGAAAGTCCTGTGTTTGACCCATCCATCCATGCCGACCTGCTCTCTACGTGGACTTTGTCGCTCTTTATACTGAGTCACCTGACTTCCTAAAGCCTTCTGGCAGAAAGCCCTGAAGGCAAACTTCTCTCATGTGCCCCTACGCTCTCATTGCTGAGCAGGACCCCCATCACAAGCAGTTTCGTCATAATTTGCCATTTACCAGATTGCTCTAAAAGGAAGGAAATATCATTCATATTTACTGCTGTTTCAGTCCTATAAGTACTCAGAACATTTTTTAATTTGAACATCTACACTTCCATGACGAATGGACAAACTCCATCTGCTGATGAAGACCATGCGATATGTTCGAGCTCCCGAACAACAACACTCACATAGTTTCAGGGATTTATTATTATTATTATTTTAATTTTAAAGAGCCCCTGACTTTATTGTGTCCAATCCCACTTCTGAAACCAAACCCTACACCCTTCCTATGTTTGTGTGTTTTGTTGCAGAGGTCAGAGTGATTAAACCTGCTTACACCATGACGGTTGCATTAGAACTTGACCAGAGCAGTATCTGTAGTACTTAAAAGTTTTTAGCAGCTTCCAAATACAACTAAGAACTTCAGGAGCTTTTGCAACAAGTGTGACTGGATGAGTTTCAGATGAGTGGAGCATTGCAAGTGGTAAATGGTCTTCACTTATATAGCGCTTTTTCAACATTAACGGTTCCCAAAGCGCTTTACAGATTGGTCTCATTCACCCATTCACACACACATTCACACACCGGTGGCGACGGAGCTGCCATGTCAGGTGCTGGCCTCCATCAGGAGCAACTTAGGGTTCAGTGTCTTGCCCAAGGACACTTTGACATGAGGACAGGAGGAGCCGGGGATTGAATCCAACCCTGGGATTAATGGACGACCCGCTCTACCTCCTGAGCCACAGCCGCCCGAGTTAAATGAAATGAATAAAAGTTAAAAAAAGTTAAAAAATGTGACATCCTAAAGGCATTAGTGATTTTTAATTTAAAAATGTCAGTGCATTATTGTGTAGCCTTTTTTAAAGGGTTTAATCACAGTGGACCTTGGCTGAAATGATAACAGAATGCATGCAGACTCGAGCTGCATGAAATGAAGGTTAAATGTTAAAACCAGTATACAGTAGGCTGGCCTTTACATGCTTGCTGACCATTGTCATATTTGTCAGACTTTGAATTGAGTCTTGTACAAACCCAAATATTTGACCTCAGAAATAGGTCATCAATGCTTAATTCAATGTTCAAAGTTAATTCTTGTGGTATTGGTTTTTAATCTTTTTTGCCACGTTTTCACAGATTTTCGGTTCAGTTTTATAAATGTCACTTTCACACATTTATACAGTTTTTGATTTGTAAGATACTTATCGTGGTTTAAATTTTTTTGTTGTAAGTACTGTTTCTATCGACTCTGCTGACTTTTACCAGCATTTCAAATGTTAACCAAAAATTATCTTCAGAGATGCACAGATGTACATACCTGAGGTGTCCAGGTTATGGCCAGAGGGACTGGCAGGTCAGCTGAGCATTCAGGAGCCTCTGCAGGGTGCTGTGGGTGTAGAAGACGGGACAGTTATGTCGCTTAAATTAAAACTTAATTTTAACGTAAGAGCTAATTGATCTTATGAATCCTTCCATGTGTCTGACAGGAAGCAAGGCACTACACCCTTGATGTGCTGTGATAATATGTGAAATGTGTACCCAAACTGTTTCAATAAAAGATTCCCTGACGTCTCCGTCTGAAGTTCTTTTTCTCTCCTAGCACTTCCTTCTCACATGAGCAATCTACCACCTTTGTAACCCTGAGTTTCAGTGAGCCACAGTACGCTTTTTTTTTGGGTCATTTTTTTGATTGTTAGATTGTAAGGATGGGAGGTCCACCAATGCAATATCTTGTTAATTAAGCACAACGTACATTTCCACCAGTACAGTGACAGAGTCTTGTCACCTCTCTGCTGCTCTGAGTTTCTCTTCTTTAACAGAAACACCGTTTTCATTCACTAATCAATGTTACTGTCTTTTGCGTTTTTTTGTCGATTGCTGTTAAACTCCATATGACACCTTTTACAGGGTTGTTGTTTTACAACTAGCCAGTCTGAAATATTAAAAAGTCAGTTATAGTCAGTCTCTCAAGCATGGAGCTAACGTTAGCTTAATTAGCCGCAGCTAGTAAAAACTGCAGTGACCGTTGTCATTTCAGCCCACAAAATCAATAGCTATTTTGTAGTAAATCTGCCATAGTTAGTTACTATTGTGAACTGCATATGTGCCGTGTGAGAACAGAAAGCTCAACAGTAACTTAGTAAACATTCAATTAGTACTGCAAGAATACATTATGCTGAGTTTATCAGGCGAGCCATCATAATACAGGCAATTCCAACCCTACTCAATGTATTTTGTCTGGCCTTCATTATAAACTGGCATTTATTTGTTCGTGCTTCTCATTTGAATACGGCTTTTATTTGAGAATATGCAGTAAACCCTGGCATTAACGCTGGTCAGCTTTAATATGTTGCCAAAACCTCCTTAAGCCCTTAATAAGAAGCTTTGAATTTCCTCTCTTGGTTCACCTTATACATCAAGTTACTTTCCATCCTTTCCCTGAGCTCTTCCTCTCTCACTCCCCTGCCATCCAAACCTCCATGTGTCCGTGCCAGTGCTGCCTCCTCCCTAGCTGTGCCTGCTGAGGGATGACCTGGCGCTGGATCCGGTGGAAGCAGCTGGAACGCAGGAAGGACTCCAAGCTATTTTTTACCTGATGCCAGAGGGGCGAGGAGGGCCAGGTGGGCAGGTGGGCACAGAGTGAGGTCCCACCACCCTCCCTCGTCCCTGGTGGATGTCATCTGGGCTTAGGTAAGCACCACCTCACCGTGCCACTCACCCACTATGCCTAGAATACGCAACCCCACTGTGAGCTACTTACATGCCTGCTAGCTACTAGACACTCCATTCTGACCAAGATTTTAAGAAAAGAGTTTCAGAGAGAACCTGTACCTTACATAGTAAAATGTACTTTTAAAAGTATTTTTTTTAAATTGATACTTTAGCCACAATTCCTTTCATTGCAAATGTTCTTACATTTTACAATTATATCTCTAGTGTCCAGTCACATTAGGAAAACATGACAATGCAAGATGTGATCTTGTCATAAGAAGTTTTTCCTGACTTTGATTCAGCCTTATAAGACAGAAAATATACATCATGGACCTTGAAATACAAAAAAATAAAATGGCAAAAAAATAAAAATAAAAATAAAAAATAAAAAGGGAAAGTCGGTTTCATACAACTTGGGTCTTTTTTTCTCTCTCTAGTTTTGGCCATCATTTCTATCACTAAAAATAACATTGTACTCTCCAAGTTAACAGCTGAGATGTGGAAATGCGGCGGCATCACTAAAAAGAAGACCAAAGGATCAAGAAACCAGAGCAGTGAGATAATCAGACAGATTTTAAACAAACCCCCAGAAAACGAAGGGGAAAGGTAAAATGATTACCCGCACTGTCTGTGGTAAACATCCATCACAGTTTATCATGGATGTATTTAGGGTGTAAACTGAAGTTATTATTTTATTTTACCAAAATCACCAATTAATGGTTAACATGTGAGAAAATGGTAAAAGAAAAAATTCTAAGTTCTAAGAGCCCAGAGGTTACATAGTCAAATTGCTTGTTTGGTCAGACCAACAGTCCAAAACCAAGATATTCAATTTAGAATCATAGAAAACAAAATCAGCACTTCCTAACATGTGAGAAGCTGGAATCAGAGAACGTTTGGCGACTTTGCCCGTTAGTCTGACTGCTCGTGTTTCTTGCCCCAGACTTCGTTGTAGCAATGTGGCTGTGTTCTCAGATCTCAGCAATAACTTTGGTGGGTACAACACTGTCATAACTGATAGATAGGATGGCCAGAACTATGAAAATTAGAGCCAAGTTGTAATAAAGTGGAATTCTCCTTTAAGGTTAGCACAAGGCAATAATGTCCGACTACACCGCAGTTTGTATTAATATTCTTTTACCAGAGTAGCAGTTGGGGTTCCCTGAGCCAATTAGACAGTTACCAGGAGCACTTTAATGTTACAGTGATTGAATTCATACTAAATGATCAGATTTTGATCTAAGTCTATTCTAGTAAACTATGACTACTATAGAGTCCAGATGCATCTACAATTCTAAAATCAACCAGAACCATGATGTGTTCCTGGAACAAAATATCATTAAACACAGTCTGTCACCTCTTATCTGACAATTTGGAGATGTGTGCCATGCAAACATTTCAAACGGCCTGTATTACTGCTATTTCACCAGCCCACATTTACCTTTACCTACAGCAGCTAAAGGTTTTGTGTACTTCAGCAGCAGAGACAGCAGCTATGCAGATGAGTGTGGGTGTATTGATTTTCTCTATGCACAGAGGAAGAGTTTTCCATCATGCTGAGGTCTATGTGGAGATGTTTTATCTGTGCTACATCTCAGTCACAGCGGGCTATCATGTCTCTCCACATCCTCTCCAGTTTGACCTAGATTTAGGGGCGCAGATGTAAATCACTGATTTGCTATCAGCAAATTGAACATGCCATATGCGTGTGGTGAAGTCGGACTGTTTGGATTTGGATTGGCTGTAGGTCAACATCAGGCTGTAAAGTAAAGTATTCCATTTGATGATGAATAATTTTCAGTGTGAAAATTATCCAGTCCTTACAGTAAACTGTGTGTGTGTGTGTGTTTCTGTGCGCGCAGGAGAGTGTGTGTCTTACCTTAGACTTGAGTTTAATAGTGAGAACGTGCTGCCTTCCAGAGGAGTCCTCTGCCTTCAGTCTCAACGTTCGGAACTCCGTGTCCACGAAGAGCAGCCTGAACATGGATGCACACAACACACACAAACAATAAATCAACAGCCATTCACGGAGAACGGTACACACAACACTGTAAGCTGACAGCAGCCATCATCTATCATTAATCACAGCTGCAGACAGCAATATTGAGACATCAACTCTGCCTTTAGATTTATCACTCCGGGTACCAACACGGTGACATTACATCAGGCTACAGCTCCATATTCTCGCCCCAAATCAGGCGTAGACATTTCTTCTCTAAATTCTAATTTGCATTCTTCTCCAGCAAGTGCCATTTTAATGCTCTAATGGAGGAATTTAACAAATCCAATCACACTGAGGCTGAGAGCATTGTTTTCATGCAGAGTCACCACAGAAACACCCTGGATTTTATGCTTTCTAGTAAAACTGTAAGCAAACACACTGACTGTATGTATACTCTGTTAACTGCACAATAGCAACTAATCTGACATCACATCAGCCGAGTGACGCAGAAGAACTGGAGTGAGTACATCTTTCATGACGACGCAATACAATAAGGCTGCAGTTTTACTCTGATCATCAGAGAATAATTCTGATGATCAGAGGGCTATTTGATAAAACAAATTACATTCATGCAAAAATTCAAAACCAACACAAAACTCTAACCATTTCAAATAAATTGTAATTCTTTCTCCTGCAGTTTCCTTACTACTGAATAGGTTAGTGGTTACCCTGTCTTCAAAAGCTGCTTACCCTGAAATCATTTCATTGGTCTGTGTCTCTTGATTGCCTGAATGCTGCTGGAGAAACTTTTCCACAGTGACAAGAGTGAAATTCTACAGGAGAATGCTGGGATTTGTAGGCAGTAAGCCACTAAATATTGGCTGTCAGGACAAAACAAAAAAACCTGACCTTGCTTCAGCAGATTTAGCTATTTGTAAAATGAATTTCAAACTTGGAAATAATATGACAGAATCCAAGGAATGTGGACCACATTCCATTTATATCTACACCAAATGTTCAGCTGGTAATACCTGGTGATGTACTTAAATATCTTTTCTAAAAAAGCAAAAAAAACTTTGAAAACACTTGGAGGTGGTCCGCACTAATCGATATTTTTATAAACAATGGCTCAAATGACTATGTGTAATGATAAAGGGGTCGCTTGTAGTGACAAACCTACTGGGAATTATCACCAACTCTGCAGTGCCTTTCAGCTTATTGTTTTGGTTTTACAGGCCCTAACATTACAGTTTAGGTTATTGTCACTATTTTCATCAACGCAGCTTTTAGCAGCAGCAGGCAGCTGTTCTGAGTTAAAAAGCTCTGATAAACCCACTATACACTATCTGCCCAGCACCAAAAGACAGACAAAGTTAGCGACTAGCTGGTGAACATAGTGGAGCATTTAGCATCTAAAAAGCCAGATATTTTCCTCAGGAGTTGGTGGAGACCAAATCAGAGCTAAAATGCGAGTGAATAATGGAGGTCCCAAGAGACAAGACGTGCTGGATGTGTAAATAGCTAACTGCTAACTATCACATCCACCATATCAACTTCATAAGACCATAATATGACAAACGTGTGTCATATTTAGCTTGTTCTGGTGTTCTGCCCCCAAATGGCTGATATGATATGTGCTGCTTTAAGAAGAAAATCTGCCCAACATGCTGAAAGGTCTCCTAACTCAGTGCCCTCCTGAGATTAGGGTCAAAGTATGAATATTTAGTTAGCAAGGATACTGAAAAGTAGCTTACGGCAGTCCATGCAAGTCACGTGACCCTCACCTTGCACATTGTAGCGGCCCCTCAAGAGTATCCTACATTGCTTCCTGAGACGCTCGATGTTTGTCAAGTCCACCAGCTCTGCCTACATAATTTACATATTGAAATCCACTCACAAAGTGAGCAGAATTGAGATAAGTGAAGCACCTGTTTAGCCTGGAAACCAGACGAATATGCGAGCTCATGTTTTATTTGCTCTGGCAGATGCGTCTGGTCACCCTCCCATTCAGACAGATTTCCAGCCGACCTGGCCCGGGTTGGGCCAATCACAGCCGTTTATCTAATATGGGGCGGGTTTGATATGATGACTGTACAGAAGAGCACCGTTGAGGCATTTTCGTAGGCTAAACAACCAAGATGGCTGCCGCTGATGTGGAACGTTCTGAATCTGCTTTCGCGTCAGTATTAAAAGGAACTGGACGGTATATTTTCTCTAAAAGAAGAACAAACAACTTAAAACTGTTGTTGATAAGAAAGATGTGTTTGTTGTGCTTCTGACAGGATTCGCTCATCGCCATGTCACACGTTTCGTTGCTCTGATTGGTTGTAGGTCTATCCAATTATGTCACCCCTTGGAAATCAAAAATGAACTGAGAGGTTCCAGACTAATTCGCATTTGTGAATTGGTCTGGCGATGTCAGGCTAGTACTTGTTAGGACCAAGTGAAAATAGGGTATTAATGTTTTAGTCATCAAGGCTGGGTGAAGTATGGGTTTAGAGTTTGCTTAAAGACACTTTGACAGGACACATGACTGAACAACTGACTGCTGACGGGGATAAACTTCAGTCAACATCTCTGCCACTATTTGAGTAAAAAAATGTAATACTAACGATAATAATTTTAGCAGTTCCAGGAGTCGGATTCAAGCTCTCATAAAATGATGCGTCTCCCTGTGACCTTAAGGTGGGTTCACATTTTCAAGCTTGAGTCAACCTGTAAATCAAACCCCCTCCTTCCTGAGCTAATTATAACCTATTGAGGCTGAGGATGAAACACTGATCTGGCCCGAGCACGCACCAACACTGCGGACAGATTTACTGCTGCTCCAGCACACTAAGAAGGGAGTCAGTTCCTCCCCTTCTCAAGTCCTCCTCTACTCTACTGAGACCTGAAGACAAAAGACTGACCTGAGACAAAGGATTTGGACAGTCCTCCTCCAGATTTACAGCACATCACAATGGATGCTCTGCGCTCAGGCTGACGTGGCTGTATATCTGCTGAGGATTTATGTGTCAGCGCGCTCAGGAATGACACACACACTTAGGGAAGTGATGGAATGATGGGAGATGGTGTCCGATGTGCCCGATTCATAAAAGTGTCTGCTCGCTCACACACTTGCAATCAAACGCCAGCGAAGGGCAACAGTGCTGAAGTGTCGTACGCACACTAACATCTCCATACACAAACACACAATATCATGATCACACCGATTCGTCTCCCTTTCGTACATGCTGACCTGATCAATTTCTGCTCCTGCGCTTACTCAATTTCACCGCTCCCCGTCTCTCCATCTCTAAAACTATCTGCATATTAAGATCTCCCAAACACATTGCCCTATCTGCTCCGTGCAACACACACAGCCCTCACTATGCAACATTTTAGGGATGTGTCAATACCGATATCAGTGTCACCTATCGGGCCGAAATAACCTAACAGCAGCTTAGAACTTCTTGAATACACAATACACAGGTTACTTTATATCCCCAGGTACACATTCACAAAGAGTACAGGCCCATAAAATACCCATTACTGCTAACAGCAATAAATACACAAATCTGTCAAGCAAGACCAGTTAATAGACCTCTGCACGTGAAGAAAGTGACAAGCATCCAAATGAACAAATCAATAAATAAGAAGTTGAATCGTTGAAATAAAGTGCTGGTGATTTGCAGAGTGCATGAATAAAAGAAATGCCGGTTCTCTCAAAAGGAAAACCTGTTTCTCTTTAATCCTATTTCACTCATGACGCCTGAGTAAATCGCTGCATGCCCTTTGTATTTCTGCAGTTACCTGTCTGTTACCAGGTTTCAAAAAGCCAAATATTAGACATTATAAGAGCTTTTTAAAGCCACTGGGAATTAAATGAATTTGTTACCCCCCACTGTTCTACCTGCAGGACGCTAGCACTTTGTACAGAAATGGAATATGAATATATGTATTGAGTTGGTTTCGATAGCACTTTAACCAATCCAAATCAAGTATGAATCTGCTGACTGAATCCAAATTCTTTTGTATACCTTATCAAATCAAATTTTTGCAACCAACTACAGTTAAAAATAAGTACAACTCAAAGACCTGTATTCACCTTTAGTTGGCAGAGAAGGCACAACACAAAGAATCTCTGGCTGCATACAGACAGACACCCACATGTAGACAGCACATTAACCAGAAAACAGGCACATTTCATTTTAGAATGTATTCCAAATTGCTCTTAACTAATAAAAAAGAGAGATGAAGCTGAATGCAGGTATTTTATCAACAGGAAACTGGACCTTAAATGGAACCGGCCATCGGAACTCTGAGTCCAACCCTACGTTTCAGTACTGTAGATTAGACTTTGACCTTTTCAGTCACTGTGGTCATTTTCAAAAAGAAAGTTGTAAAAACAATGCAAGTACAATGCATGACAGAGTATACAAGTAAAACCCTAAAGTATGGTATCTCCGAGCACCCCGGTAGCTCACTGGTTAGAGTGCGTACCACATGTCTGACTCTTAATGCAGCGGCCCAGGTTCAAGTCTGGCCCCAGCCCTTTGCTGCATGTCATGTCCTCTCTCTCTCCTGCCTTATAGATATAATGTAAGTTATATAAAGAGATAATAAAGAGAGGACAAGTTCGACCAGTACCGACCAACTTTCAAGGTTTAGTACTCTACAAACAGTATTGGTAGTGAAAAAGTCTCATCGGTGCATCGCCAACGCACACATTTCCATCCACTCTCCTCTGAGGTCTCACACCCAGGATAGCAGGGACTAGCTGCCGCCCCTACTTGGCCATGATGGAAACAGCGTGACAGTCAGACGTCCTGCTGGGAAGACTGATGAGAGCATCCCGTTTGCAACTCCACAGCCAAGTGAGCTGCTTCCAGACAGTGCACACCACGCATGTTTGCGCTCGTGTGTGTGTGCGCATGTCTCTGAATTTTTTTTTGTGCATCCACAACATGATTAATGAACTGTGAGATCAACACATATGTAGTGCTTGTGTCTGTGCTGCGTGAGAAATTCACATGCAAAATGATGGCATACACAAGGTACGGTAGAGGAAATAGAGGACGATGTAAGTCACATGCACACAAACAATGTATGTGCAGATCAAGTGCACAAAAAAAATACCCACACACACTAATCTTATAAAGCACAGAGACACCTACATATTAATTAGCTGGGTTTGCAGTCTAACTGTGCTAACCAGGACATTCTCATTACTTACTGGATGTAACTGCATAAATCCCAATACTATTTGTGATTGCATTTACATCACATGATTATAGGAGTCATTTATTAGCTGGCCTAATAACGTAACAAAATAAAAAAATAAAAAATAAAAAATCCATGTTAGAAAGCATCTACAGGGTTCGTACAGCTTACAACTAAATTGTTACTATAAATCCCAGGAGGCAACAAATGACAGGATTGTTTCATTTCAAATATTAAAAGATTTTTGGTTTACATGAGTGATTGCGTAGATGATGAAACACCAGCTTATGTTGAAAATCAAGCATTTTTCAAGGAGTATATTCAAATTCAAGCATATTCCTAACACTAAAAACATAACAGCTGAAATTAAGCGTTTTCCAAACTTTCAAGACTTTGTGCGAACCCTGATCTAATCCCTCAGCCCTGGGCCTGTTGGCCCAATCGAGCCCTGCTGTCAGAGAGCAGCTATAACTGGCCTCAGAAGAGCAGCAACACGGTGTGACAGAGCGATAACACTGTGATAAGAAGAGACGATGCTCTGTACGTACACCAAGAGGCTGCGAGCATGGAGTGCCAGCTGTGCCCGTAATGAGCCCCGGAGCTTCCAGGGCCACGTTTTGGGGCTACCGAGTGATGGCGGCCGACCTACTTGACCTCATTTTCCCATTAATTAACACGTGGTGTGCCATCTCCCGCCAATTAAGATGACCACGCTCTCGTGTGCAGACACACGGAGGGAGAGGAGAGAGAGAGAGAAAGACTCACTTTACCTGGCCCAATCAGTAGACAGAATTACAGCTGAAAACCCCTGGTGGCTATTAGCACGGCCCATACCAATTAAGACGCTAAACGAATCTCGAGTGCTTTGGAGATTGAGGCCCACTGTGTATAATGCCTCCTAACCGTAACACGACACTGAAAATGATGTTGGTCCCATTTCCAGCATAAAACATACCTTCACCCCCCCCCCATTAAAACCTGAGAGTCTTCAATTAGAGCCATTTGCATTTTGCTAATATCATAATTGTAGCCGTGGTCATTAATAGGAAAGTGGAAAATGAGTGCAGTAGTCGAGGCTTAATCCGAGCTGGGGGAGAATAGATCTTCCTACTAACCGTCACCACCGCCGCCCCCCACCCCCTCCCCTCCTGACGAGTGGAGACGACAGTATTAGCCGGGCCTGTCACCGCACGTGGGCTGAGCGTTATTAAATGTGACCTGGATTTAACTATAACTCAATAACTAAAAATAAGGAAGTCATTAAGAGCCATTTGTTAATATGGAGCTGTGTTGTTGCGGGCTCTCCAATCCGTTCAGACTGCTGGGGGTGCTCCATATAGCTGTTAAAAGCAGCGGAGGTTTCTAGCCATATATACACCTCGGTATGTTAATCTTACCTCTAGGGAAAGTAAAAAAAAAAAATCTATATCAAATAACTTACAGTTTCAATAATAATTTTTCCTTGTCTCTGGCTTGTGAGTCGCTTATGATCGCCTATTTTTGGCCCACAAACTGTACAGTAGAAGAAGTTCCCTGTGTCGCTTCTACGGAGAAACGCAAAACCGCAGAGTTGATATCTAATCTGGATCATCGTGAAACAAGCTCCATCTCTGCAGGCAAATGACTTTCAGAGTATCCTGGGACCATGTTCAGTGGGGATGGGAACATTACCATGAGAAAATAATTCATTATCACTTGAACCTCATTGTAATCCATTAAAACAACTATTTACATTTAGTGGCAACTCATTACGTAGCATTGCAGCAGTAGTTCATTGGTGTAACACTGATCATAGTTACATCTACATGTCATCTTTAAAAGGAGCCCCTTGAAAACCAGATGAAATAAATGTAGTGAAATGAATGCTGACATTCAGCAATGTACAGAACGTGACATCTGAGTGCTGCAGAGAATTTTAGCATCCACACTGAAATAAGAAACCAAATTACACCAAGTTTCTGTTTAGTTTCACTGTCTCTGTTCATGATTTATGAACATGCATGTGGACCATTTAGGTAACTAAAGGCTGAAACTGCAGATTTGCAGTAGTAATAGTAGTGCACTTTGTCATAATCTGAACATGTAGAGAAATAAGGACACTTAGTGTTAACATTAAGGACACTTGCTGGTGCCTGCTGCCAAAGAGAGTAATATTAAACTCAAATAAAACTAATAATAATAATAATAATTTCAGCCACAAATACAAGCACACAAATGGCCAAGACACAGCAAAAGCAATGAACGGCGACCACACTGCAGCCCGCAGGTGACAGCACGGTCTCAACTAGATTAAACTGATGCGGACAACCTCTCAAATAAGTAACAGGAGGCGTAACTAGCGTGCATGGCAGCTCTGGTTAGGCTCAGCCCGATGATAAAGTATCAACCCAACATAACAGTTCAGCATTATCTACAGTAGATGCTTAATATTTTAGGATCTGAATTTTAGCATTTCCACAGCGCGATGCTTTACTTTGTATCAGACTGCATACAGCATACGTGTATCCACTGATTAAATAAACTAAACTAAAATCACAAAGCGCAGCACAAACATTGCATTCATTGTGTCCAGTCAGACGTCACTTTCCTGTGACTTCAAATGCCAAACATCTGCTGGTCCCAACTTCTCAAATGTAAAAGATTTGCTGACTTTCTCTGTTTTACATCATTGTAAAGTGAAAATCTTTGGGTTTAGGACTGGTGTTCGGAACATGTCATGTTCTGCTCTGCAAAACTGTTATGGCCAATGTTTCAATGTTTCCTGATTTCTACGCAAAATGATGAACCGCTTATCAAGAAAAGAATCTGCAGATGAATTGATAAAAACAATCATTTGTTGCACCCCTAATGTGAAGGCAATGGGAAGTCGATAAAATCATCAATCCACACAACCCTGAGCCACAAACAATACAGGTAAGCTATCTGTCAAAGTGACATGTAGAGCTGGCAAATGTGGAGGCCACAGCCAACTTTCCCCACATTTGACAGTTAATGTTCCTTTAAAACCTGGTTCCAGATACAGTGTTCTACAGTAGCAGTCACTAGGCTTGTGCTGACTGGTGATCGGATCGTATATCGGCAATTGAAGGGATGACTGTTGATTGGTTTTTCCTGCGCCGATTAAGGCGATTTTAACTAACTTACTATCAGAACTAAGATGTTATAAAAATAATCCCTCGACTCTATGTCCTACTGTGCACTCAGAGCCGCTGAGTACCGTTAATCAGCACGAGTCACGAGTGAATTTTAAATTCTTAATTACAAACCGGACACACGTCTGCAATGTTGTGAAACCTGCCATTTTACACCAATGCGACTAGACGAGACGGTGTATTGTTTCCATATGTTACAACTCTTTTTTTTTGTAGCTGGATATAATTTGTAGCGTCTTAAAATATGATCTTATTTGAGTAAATTTTAAGGCTTGTGTCATACAGACAGGGCTGTTCCTCAAACATCTTGATGAGCTGATCCTCTCTTTCCTCTGTCCAAAACTCCACCAACTGACAGTTTGTAACTGACTTGACCAGCTGACTTCGCCACGAGCTGATTGGCTGTTGAAACAGGTGACGATAGAAACGATCGCCCAACCCCTGTAGTCACTTACTTGGCCCAGCCAAGGGTCTCCATCTCAGAGAGGAGCTGCGAGTAGTACTGCGGAGGCGGGATGGAGCAGCACTCAGGACGGCACTTCAGAACAACTTCCTGCAACGACGGAGAGAAGCCTTCTTAGTTTACTATGTACACACATCATATCACAACTTCACCACTCGGCACCATTTTTCTTTCTACTAAGAGAAAACAATGTAAATACAAAAAAAACTGAATCAGGGCCAAGAAGTGTTAAGCCTGTGTTTGGTGGAAAGCACATAGGCTGTTACACTTTTCATTAATCTAACAAAAAATACATGTACATGCCTCAAAATCAAGGCTATTGATAGAGCCTTAAGGATCTTATTCACAAAGCAACAATGTCAAAGTGACCGTGCTAACCACTGTGTCATTCTCCTCCTTACCAAGACAGTCTTCAGCTCCAGAATGAAACTGACAAGATCAGCCGACTGCTGCAGCCTCTGTGAGGAGTCAAACAAGAGAGAAGAGACATCCTTGAATGGGAGGATAATGAAGTGACAGTGTCTATTTTTTTTCTTCCTCTAGCCAGCCATTCAAATCAAACACAGTGTTTGTGATTAATGGGGGCTGCCACCAGCTTTAATAATTAATGATAGCTTAAAGGCTGTGAAAATAATGAACTTTGCAGCCCGGGGTGAAATATCAATCTCATCCAAATAACCCTGAGGGGCCACATAACAAATAGGGACATTTTCCAGGCGATGTTAATTAAACAGTGAAAAATATTTTTCCCTGCTTCTGAGCGAGGCCAGCCTGATGGGTGACAGGGAGAGTACAAGAACCACGCCGGGGCGCGACGCAGAGAACACAAAAGGAGGCGAAATGACATGACAAAAAATAACAGTCGACCTGATATCAGTAAGAGCAACAAAAACATATTATGACGCAATTTGCAGCAAAATACAACACAGGGTTTGGTGCTGTATGTGGAGTTTACCTGCTTCACTATGTGCTCATACCCACACAACAGGTGTTTCAACTGCCAACAGCAGTGCAGCCTACAAGAACAAAGTTATGCATAGTTACAACTAAAATAGTAAATAAAACACATATTATGTTTATGCAGAGGCTTATAGCTCTTCCATCAATATGTCTGAGCTAGGTATCTTGTAAAGAGAAGGTGAGATGTGTTATACCTGGCCCGTTTAAGTTGGCGATCTGGTGGTAGTAGTATTCTCATTCTGAAGTCTCGCTCCTATGAGAATCACAGCATGAATGTAAATTACATGAGAGGCACAAAACAATACTGTAAGTAGTTTTTTGTAAGTAAATTGACCAGTCAGGAGTGCTAACGTTAGCCAGCCTAATGCACTCTAAAACTGATTCAGAAGAAAAGGAACACGTGACCTGCCAAACTCCACTGAGAAATTAACAATATAAAGTGTCTGTGCTTATTGGCAAAGGTGCACATTGGGTATAACATAACGTTGCGCCACATTTGAATCAACTTTATCAACTCTTCAATTCAGCATAAACCATACATAGCAAGGAACAAATGTTATATTTCAATATTGCGTTTTACAGTTATTATTACTGCATACGTGACATAACGTAACAGTTAGCTAGTGGTACGTAACAGTAACGTTAATGAGTGTGCAAATCAATAATAAAACTTGACAAAAAGCTTTTTCTAAAGTGCCCCAGGATTACACGTATGGCGAATTTACCAGCGGTTCATAGACATTCGTGAAATGTTTGAAGTTACATTCTACCAAGCATGGAAATGTGTCCATAGCGAAGAATCATTTAATGGACACATTTTTGAATGTAGTTTGGCGAATCGTTGTTTTAACTAGGAAGAACACCCCACTGGCAAATTAACTTACCTTGACTGTGACGAATCCGTCATAGACAGTTTTCTCTTTGTTGAGAGGTAAAAGCAGTGGGTTATCTTTTAACAGAGAACTCTCCATTGCACTGATACTAACGTTAAGTCAGCCTAACCTTCAGTCAGCTCTGTCAAACCAGGACTGCTTCCTCAGCTAACGTTAGCAAGCCTGACAGGATAGACTAGCTGTTACTTAATAACTCGGAAGCCTGAAGCAAACGTTTGAACTTAGATATTTCAATTAAGGCTGTTAAATCGCAGAATATACCAACATGTCTCTTGGTTTTAGCCAGGACACAGATCTCTAAAAATCATATCCCGCCATGAGAAACAAAACAGGCGACGTCAGACGGCTGCTTTCAGTGACTTATAAAAATATCGGAATTTCCAAGCAGACACTTGGTGGTTCGTGTGCCGTTTAAATGTCAGTGTGTAAATAATTTTTACTTTCGTATCATATGGTTCTATATTCATTGTTTAACTCTTTGATGTAATATTTGCAAGGCATATTTAGTCATTATTTGTACCAAATTGAGAACTTCTGAAGAATATTGTGTTACTGACCTGGAGCATTTGAAACTTGCATTAGCTGTAACACAGAAATAGCTGTCAAAAATAACTTTTTAGAGCAGTTGACAGGAACTGAATAAAGCTTCTTCTACTCTTCTGCCTTTTATTAAGCTTACATCTTTTTTTCTGCGGGTCTTTCATTGTCCCTTGCTCAGGTTATTACTGCTTCAGTTAAAGCACAGGATGTTCTTGAAAGGAGAAGTTGCGACTGTGACTGACAGCTGACTGAAAGCTGAATAACCACAGCACAGTCATATTATTCTGCTAAAATATGCCATGATGTGTGTGATATCAGGTAAAAGCGGAGTGAGCTTACTTGTGGCATAAAGATATGAAATTGCAATAGAATTAAGATATTATTAGGATAAAGAGCTTTTTTCTCATAACAAAGGGATATAGATTTATGCAAATTCCAAATACTCATCTTGAGGTGTTTCAGGTGTCATCTTCAGTTTATAAATGTCTCTCATTAAATATCTTTCTCACTTCTGTCTCACTTTCACTTTTCTTGTTTTTGGACTAATGTTGTAATAAAGTTGACAACACACTTTAGTGTGTGGTAAAAAGACAGATATGGAGAATGATTCCCTTCCTTCTAAACTATTGGTATATTTAAATTCATTAACATAAAAGATGACTTCAAAACATTTTGTTGAACAGATAACTAGGAGACAGGTAGCTCAGTTTGGGACTGTCTCATCCACTGCAGCTCAGAGACAGCGGATGCTTCCCTTGAAAGCAGCTTGCTGCTCTTTATCAGAGATGGGGCAGTTAATTCAATGTCCATTTGCCAAACCAACCACTTAAGCCTTCATCCTTGAGAATTTAGAGCCAAATGTATGTCAGGTTAACTTCCCCAACTCTGAGTTGGTGCAGATTAGAGCCACTTCCCAACACTTTTCAATGGCAAGCATCCAGGACTGTCTCATCCACTGCATGTGGGCTGAGAGACAGGCAATGAGGAACCAGGATGTTGCAGAGTTTAGGTATCTGACGCCCACTCAGAAGGAAGTTT
Organism: Macquaria australasica; assembly: GCA_005408345.1. Classification (NCBI taxonomy): domain Eukaryota; kingdom Metazoa; phylum Chordata; class Actinopteri; order Centrarchiformes; family Percichthyidae; genus Macquaria; species Macquaria australasica. The sequence goes on from SEMN01000307.1 coordinate 76,500, forward strand.
TATTTTGATTTAATATCTTTGTCTTTATGTTATTAAATGAACTGTTTATGAAGGAGATTGGGTGCACCAGTGTCGGACGAAGGACTGTGCTGGTGGAGGATACAGTTTGATGAAGTATGTTGATTTGGAATAAATGTAAACATAAACTACATGGCACAGACAGACAATTGAGCTGATGTTACTCCAGGAGCGGTTTTGTTCATTAATATGTTAGTTCACTGGTGGAGACATGTATGTGTTATTTAGAGAACTCATCTTGTCTTTGGTGTGGTTTCTGTGGTTGTCATTGTGCAAGCTGAAAAATGTGTAATAACTCAGACAGCAGCAGCAGATAGCTGTGTGTGTTCACTAGAGCTGCCACCAACCTCGTCGTTGTTGTATTTACTTTGGAAACAATGGAGGAGCTGGTGATAACTGTCTGAAAGCACCATAAAGCTAATTATAATTTTTTTGGCCACTTGGGGGCAGTGGAACAAGCTGTAAACACAACATCAACATATTATCACCTTATAAAGTTGATACGGCTAAAATTTTAGCAAACAGTTGCCTGGTTACACATCCAGCAGACACGGGGAGCAACACTAGTATTCATTTGGAGTCATGCTTCTGGCTACCTTATGAATTTAATACCAACAGTCACTGTCCTTCTTGCTCTGTTTTTGGTCTCCACCAACTCCTTTAGCTGCTAAATGCTCCACTATGTTCACCAGCTACTGGCTAAGTTTGTCTGTCAGCTGTTTGGTGCTGGACGGTAGCGTACAGTGGGTTTATCAGAGCTTTTTCACTGAAAACAGCTGCCTGCTGCTGCTGGAAACAAGGTTGATGAGAGCGGTGAGAGTGAACTGAAAGGCTGCATGACCTAAAGCTAAAACAATGAGCTGAAAGATGCTAAAACGCTCTGTAGGGCTGAGGGCAACTGCAGAGTTGGTGATAATTCTCAGTGGGTTCATCACTAAGAGCGACACCTCTCACATCACATTTAGTCATTTTTTTCCATTGTTGATAAAAATGATTAGTGCAGCTTTAAGACAATGGAATGAACACTATTGAATGGGCACTCTTTTTCTTTTTGGTCTTGACTTGGTCTTGAGCCGTTTTTGACTCGGTCTCCACTTGGACTTGGCTCCCATTTGGACTTGGTATTGACTTGATCTTGAAACTGCTCAGACTTGTCTCAGACTGCATGATTACAGCCCTGCTAGGCTCCTGTTTGGGTTGGAGAGAACACAAAAACATAATTAATGCTACAAGGTGATTTAAAGAGGGAAAACAATCAAATGGACACCTTATGATTCTGCCTCATGCTTATTGTCTGTTGCTAACTTGCATCCATCAGCCAATGTTCTCCCTTAATCAGTGTGCAAAAATTGCCTCAACATATGGCAAATGGAACTCTGGAGATATAGCAAATTCCCATTTTAATCCAATCAAAACATGATTACAACAAAAGCACACGCCAACAATGCACACTTGTCCTTCGGTTTCCTTTTGAGCCCATATTCATACATGGAGCTGTGAGGAGAGAATAGGAATGTGTGATTATACTGTATGGAGCTGGTGAGGGGAGTGTGTGTCAAAGCGTGCATGCCACACAATGTGCCTGGAGAGATTGATGTTTTTGTCATCCACCTGCTTCAAAGCTGTAAAAAGCCGGCTGATGCAAATAGAGAAACCTAGCCAGGCAGGCTCGCAAACAAAAGAGGGAGAACCTCACTGCTCCTCTTTGCACATCTGTTTTGGAGGAATATCTGAGGTTTCTGTTGTGACGCACACTGGGCTCAGATGAACACTGAATCTGAGTCTTGTGTCTTGGAGTGGGTAAGTGTTGAATGTGTCTTTGTGTTCTCTTAGGGAAAATGGGAACAATTTAAGGCTTTTTCTTGTGTTTTTAAATTTTTTTTTTTATAAATATGATGCATCGGCACAGTGGCAGTGGGAGAAGGTAGCAGCAGCAGCAGCAGCACTCTTCCCTCCCTCTTTCTCTCTTCCTCTCTGTCTTTCTCTTTGGCTCGCTCTCTCTCGTTTCTCGTCATGGAGAGCAAATCTTGCAGGCGTGCAGCACGGCCGGCTTTTAATGGCATTCCAGTTGCAAAAAGGGCGTCAAAATGTAGCATCAGAGGATAGCAGAGGGGGCAGATGCATATAGGCGGTGAGCTCTCTGTCGTCTTCTGTCTCTGTCTGCTTCTCTCTCTCTCTCTCTCTCTCTCTCTGTCTGACCGCTCTCCCTTCCGCTGCCTCCAGCGCCGGGCTCCGTCTGGGAGAGGAATGATCTATGGTGCTTTGTTTATCACTGGCCATGGTCACTTCTCTGGAATGCAATTGGCTGGAACTACACCGTGTGGGTCCTGCACCCTGCGTCTCTCTCTCTCCCCCCCCCCCCTCTCTTTGAAGCAAGTCATGAGCAGGGGTGCCTTGTCCGACGTGCCTTTTTATCTCTCTCTCGTTCTTTTCTTTTTTTTTCTCTCTCTCTCTTTGTGGCGTTTTGCATGTTTCTGAATGATAATGGGACATATTGTTCCCTGGACAAGTGATTGATTGAATGGCTTGACAGCAAAATGTGTTGAAGACATTCAGGAATTTGTGCATGCCCAGTTGTAAATTCTCTCGTGTTTTGTCCTTTTTGAGCACCATTTAAAATATCTACTTTGTCATTTTTTATATTTATCTTTTTGGGTGTGTGTTTTTATGTGTGGTCTATAATATACTGCATGGTTTCTAACCACAGTGGGAGGGTTTCGCAGCTTTTATTCTCCTTTCGATCTCAAGAAATGAATTTCCACAAGTCAGATTTTTTGCGTCTTCTGTTTTTTTTTAAACAATTTTATGGGAAACATCTGTAATATGTCAGCACATTTGTCAAAAATCGTACAAGAGCAGACATACACGCACTTGATATATGTTGTCTCTGACAAAAATGCACTCTTTCTCCTATCAAAGTCTTAGATGTTAGTACAAAATAGTAACATGTCTCTCTTTCTTTCTGTGCCTGCTACATTGCCTAAAGGATTAACTGATATATAACACATTAACACAAATGTGTCTAATGCTGTTTTATTGTGTTTTAGTGCTTAATGTAGTTTTTAGAGCTTGATTTTATACTGACATCTATTTTATCTTGTACAGCGTCTTTGAGCACTTGTAAAAGCGCTTGATAAATAAAATGTATTATTATTATTATTATTATTAACACATTAACACATTCCCTTTCCTTTTTTAGCCTCTACTGTACATATTATCCAAATTTGAAGTTTCTATTTTTAGGATCCAGTTCAACACCTTTTTAAAGCACATCTAACACATGCATCAGTGTGTATGTTCGGTGTGAGCTGAAACCATGAAGCATGCTTATAACCTTGCACACACACACAGATGTGACAACATTTTCGCGTTTATGTTGATTCTTCCCTTACATCAGTTACTGTAGAATAGCATGTTTTTCTACAAAGACAAATTGAGTGAAGCAGCCGCCAACTATCACTTTTCTCTCCAAGTATGTTTATGAGTGCGTGTGTGTGTGTGTGTATTTCCAGATAAGTGGGAGCGCGGTGTGGGAAGTCTTAGCCGTGGATTACAGGCCTCGCAGATAGGCTTGTATCCAGACTGCTGTCTGACATGAGTTGATGGGATTACAGGAGGCGGGTGTCTGTCCTGCCACCCCACCCCCCCACCCCCCCCTCCACACATACACACACACCACCACCACCCACCCCATCCCTGGGTGGAGGAGACATTAGGTGGAACAGGGGGTCATCGTATGTGTGAGTGAGTGTGTGTGTTTGTTTCTAGGGACGGGCATTGGAAATTAGCAGTAGCTATAGATGCTGTGATACATTGCATTGGATAGTTGTTGTGCAATTATCTATGTATACTGTGTCTGTCTCTGTCAAATAAACATTAAGTAAGTAAGTAAATTAGAACTACAGGCTGATGCTGAAACTATTTTTGGTTCAGGCTGCTAATGACTGACATTTTATGCAACTTTATGTGCAAACATTTTGCATATTTGACTGCATTTACAGGATGTGCAAAAAGAATACAACACAACACAAGTATGTGTGTCCTTTTCTTTTCAGCTTGAATCTGAATTTTGACTTTGGCTGAAAAAATCTCTATTTAAGTAACTCTCACCTCTTTTTTTTATGGAATTATTTTTGTTTAATTTCAGCTTCACTGGCTTAACTGCAGGTTTTACAAACTGTTGAGCAGAGCTGACACAATTGGGAAGAAAATGGATTGAATTTAATTCATTGGTCAGTTGTTTCGTCAACCAAAAATGGCAAATATCTGCTGGTTCCAGCCTCTTAAATGTGTAAATTTGTCTTTTATGATGTTAAATTTAATATTTTGGGGTTTTGGACTGTCGGTCGGACAAAACAAGACATTTGAAGACATCCCCTTTGCGCTCTCAGAACTTGTGACATGCATTTTTCAGTTTTAGGACATTTTATAGATTAAACGGTAAATTGGGAAAAAAAAAAAAACAATCAATAGATTCATGGATAGGGAAAGTAATTAGCTGCAGCCTTACTGTTAAGTCTGATTATTTATAGTCTCGGCCTAATTTGCTTGTATTATTGTGTCTAATGTGTTGATTTGGCAGCCCTGTGAGGGGAAAGCAAAGCATTTAGGGGCCTATAAGAAGATCAATACAGGCTGGAGTTTGCTGAGAAAAAACACATTTTATGTACTTCCCCTCTGATTACCTCTGACCCCCACTTTGCAGTCAGCACTCTTTTACTTTTAAACACCACAGGAACCCTCCCTCCCCACCACACCTCAACGCACTCATTACATTTGGCAAATCGCCGATCACCTTATCTATTGATAGTATCCAGATAATTTCATAATCTAAGCCAGGGGCTCGTCTCCACGAGGCGGAAACCAAAAAGGCAAGGATACGGATGCAGTGCAAGTCCACTTGAGCTAATTAGTGTGTGAAGTGTGCTTGTTAGGCATACTGTGAAGTGTGCTTGTTATATATCCAGCCCTCACGCTTGATTACTGCTGGCGCTCCACTACCAACGGCTGTGTACAGAGACACTGCTGGGATCTGATGTGTCCGGTGACTAATAGAAAGCGGGGAATATTAGCAGCTCCTGTTTTGAAAACAAGACATTTAAAAGGAAAATTGGATGAAACGAAAAGACATGACAGTCCACGTCAGTCTTCCGTGGCACACATATCTATTCTCTGAATTGCTCTGATAAACTAAATAATAGTAAATTAAAATGTCCTCCAGTAATCCCATATATTCTACCTCATTTAACTTCACTCTCTTCCTTCCATGTCCTTCTATTCTCTTTTTCTCCCCCTCTTTTGTACTTGGCAAAGCTTAAGTAGTGCCAATTGAATATGTCATTCCATATGCTGTATTATTGGACATGCTCCTCCATAATGCATTTCAACAAGAATCCCTCAGTAATTGTGCGACTGAATCTAATACGGGTTTGAAATACAATGTGAATATTTTGGGGGGGAGGGCGAGATAGCCTGCTGTGATTCTCCATCTGGCCTGTGCAGTATTGGAATGGACCATCCTCCTTTACCATGCCGGCCCAGAATAAGCTTCACTTTAAAGGATCAATGCTTTTATTATTGAAGTCGGTCTCGGTAGTGCAGGCTAATACATTCTGCATTGATCTCTCTCCCTCCCCCCTTACGTAAAACCTTTATTGCCATTCCTTCCAGCGAGGCTCGCATTTAAAAAGATATCTTCGGCAGAATAAAGATTTTACAAAGTGACTGGAGGACAAATAAGCCTATAAACTGGGGTATTCACATCTTAGTGGGAAGGGAAGACAGGGGAGAAGAAGGAGTCGGAGTTGCCAGCAGGCGTTTTGAATATCATTACCAGCTTTGCGGGGAGAAATTGAAATCATAAGCATAAGGAAAGTACCTGGTAATTAAAACTGTCTCGCTGCGGCAAGGCTTTTGATACCTGCTCACGAAAGTATATGCGAGTGTGTTCCTGCCCGGGTGTAGATATATTGTGGCTGCACAAATTTCGGTGAGGCTTGACATAAAGCTGAGAATGTGAGAATGTGTTTTGCTCTTTTTTTTCCTCCTCTGTCAGGAGGATGTCTGTTGATGGCAAGTGTGTGTGTGTGTGTGTGTTTGTGTGCGTGTGTGAAAGCATTACTGTGCGTTGTGGCTCTATCTCTTATTACTACGCACATTCCTCTGACCAGACCTCTCCAGGTGATGTTTGCCATGAGTGCAGTAGGAGAGTAGGAGTAATGTGTGTTCAGATGTATTCATCATTTCACAACTTTCGGAAGTCATATGCATCTGCACTGTTGGAATTTATTGTAAGACTCACAAAGAAGAAAAACACTGTGCTACCGTCACCAAACGTGTGTTAGGTTTGTGGCCTGTGGAGCAGCCACAAACAGTTTGATGTGGCTGTATCAAAATGAAACCCTGAAGCATGTGTGCCAGACCCTTATTGAACAAATTTGCGCCAGTGAAGCCAGCAGTTGAGGACATTAATGATCTGGACCCACTGGGGTCTGGTGCTCCGCGCCCACAGGCTAGCTGCTCGATCCCCAATCAATGGCTTTTTATTAAAATTGTTTGCGAGGCAACACAAATCCATATTGTTTTGCCACGGACAGGGGCGCCTGTGTGAAATATGTCGGACATATTTATATATTTTTTTCCAGATGAATGCAGAAAATGATTGGTTGATATGCATGAGGAAAAAAAACAGAGGGGCAGTGGTTTGGCATTATTGGAATATCCATTTCAACATTGATTTTCATAAGAGATGCATTTGTGATTATCTTATTTTCTCTTCCCTCAACAGGGTTGAATTACATATCATATTATCCCTGGTATTAAGGCAAAATTAATAACACAAGTAATTATAATACTTATGTCTAATGATATGCTGCGAGGGCCCTATTGATTCAGTCGAGATGCATCTAGGGGAAATGGCTTGGAGCTTTGCCTGACGACCGGCGCTGCTAGTGTGCTCGGCTCTGTGTGTGGAGTGGCAAAATAAGATCAACAGCATGAACACGAGCCTCAATCCTCGATCCACGCTCAGTGTCATTTCATACTTAAAATCCAATCTGCGGCCGATGATTAAGCTTTATTATCTTATCTGCTTTCACCTGTTTCCTCACACCGTGCCTCGAATGGAACTCTCTGACGCTATAGTTACTCCAGGCACTGATTGCATTTGAAGTTTAGATTTATTCAACAGTGTGTCCCTCTGTGTTGCACTGCTTTATTTATTTCTTCTTTTTGAATGAAAAGAAGATAAGGAAGACAGGACAGCCATTATTTATTGTTTCCGTTTTGTTTTTGGGTTATTTTTTTGCAAAATTGCAGAGTGACAGGAAATTCACAGACATCACAACAAATTCTAGAGGATCTTTTTTTTAGCGCTTTTATTAGATTACTGTGATGTGCTCTTCATGAATACACCTGCCCCGTGTCTTAAGCGTTTTAGATTTTATTGTGGTAGTGGTTATCTGTGCTATCGCTATTGCTGAGTGGCCGTATGTGCCCAGTGGTTGTATAAAATCTCTCCTTGGGCTGGTTCCTTCTTACATATATCTATAGAAACTGAAATCTAACATGGCTTGCGTTCTCACAGTGCTCTACAGATGTTAGGACTGAGATGGGCAAAAAAAAAACCTTCTTAAATACATCCATTTCCACCAGGAGTACAAAAGGACTTGAAATTGACAGAGGTGATTACTTTTGGTGAATTCAAGTCCATTCTAAAGGATATGCAAAATACTGTAGCCCTCTTGGTCAATGTGTTTCCTTCTAATTTATTGTTTGTACTTTATTAGTTTCAGAAACTCATACTTGTGTATGCATCTTACCTGGATGTCATTTATACTCTTTTGTAGCATGTGGCAGTCATCCTACAGTCAGCTGATGTTGTCTGTGTTGTTTTTTACTATTTTTAAGCTGCCATCTTGGCCATGAGTCTCTTGAAAAAAAAAGTCTTTTGCCTGGTTAAATAGCAGGTGAAACGAAAAGATGGTGAGAAAGATGGATACTATAAATGGGGGCAAAATTAGTTGGTTTCTAAATCAGGCAGAAGACAATCCACCAGTAAAAAAACACCATCATATTCATACTAATCCTGTACAAAATGTTGTACAAGCTTACAGATGTATGTATCTATGGCTGATTCCTACACAGGCAATGGGAAGTCTTTAGATGTGCATGTCTGTGAGATTGTAATGTTGAGGGGAAAACACATCACGGAGTTTGGTGTACTTACCGGTGGCTTGAATCCCGTGTATTTTAAATTTCTCTTGCCCTCAAGAAATGTTGTCCAGATTTCATACACCTCGGCCCAAACGTGGGTCTTCTCATGCTGCTGTATATTCATCATGTATTCATACATGTAATATAAAGATGGAATCATTACAATGATTTGTCAGCATATTGGCGGTTGCTCCAACACTCAGCCTTTCTGTTCACAAACAGAGGAGAGAGGCTGAGTTGTTGCCTTTGAGGTGAGAGGACAGTGAGGTGCAGTTGCAAACACCCACCAAAAGAGGGCAACATGATGTTAGAATTGTCCCCCCCACCACCACCACCACTACCACTGCCTCCTTCCATAGCCTAGTGCAAGCCAGTGAACAGGGAAGAGGGTGGGGTGAGGTGTGTGTGTGTGTGTGGTGTGGTGTGTGTGTGTGTGTGTGTGTGTGTGTGTTGGGGGTTGTAGGTGCTGGGTTAAACGTGTAAGTAATAGTAATTTACATTTACGCCTGGAACGGCTTCCCCTGCGCTGTCAGTCTGCAGTTCAAAGCTCTCTTCCACTCTCCTGGCAACAAAGCCAGCCGTCTTGTCACGCAGGCGCCAGATAGCGCGGCGGAGTGGATGAAGTTCTTCACAGTCAAGGTGTCATTATGGAAGACCTTTCCTCGGCGCGGCGGCCCGCTTCAAAAAAACAAAAGGGATGGTGATGCGATGGGGGTAGAGGGTGGGGGAAATTAAATATGCCACTCTCCTTTCACTCACTCTTCGTCCTCACTCGGGAAGCGGGAGTTCCAGACGCCTAAACGTGGCTTTGGGCCTCAGCCAAGGACGTTCACATGCAGAACAGCTTCGTGATGCTGAGTTGATTTTAAATTTTGATTTTGATTTGACAGATGTGCATTTGCTCTCTCACTTTGGAACCATCTCCCATCCTTTTCCCTCACCCTTTGATGAGGCGAAGCACAGTGGCCGACACTTATTGAAAAAGGCACAAAAGAGCAGTAACAGATCACATGCTAACTGATACCTTTTGCCATCCCTTGTTTTTAGGCTGTAAAAACTCCACAGACCATTTGTTCTATGATGTGACAGCATTGATGATAGGATGACAGATGTCTTACCAGCCCACCCCTCGGTGCCAACAACCACCACCCACCCCACCTCCTCACCCCTCCTACCCCCGCCTCTCCCCCACCACACACACGCTGAAACAGTTTGCCCCCATTTGGCTGGGAGTCGACCGCAGAGCACAGCTGCATTGCTCCAGTATGGCGGAGCCCCCTTAACCCTGCCCCCTCCCCTCTGGAAACCTTCCCTCCTCTTCCTCCCTCTCCTCCCCTACGGAGGAGAGAGTGATAGGCCTCTTTGGCACAGCGTTGCCTCTTTGTTCCCTGCCAGGTCGGCTGCAGGAGGCAGGGTCAGCTGTAATTCACGCTCTGGCCAGTAGAGGACGATGTGCCCTGCACGGCAACAGGGGCACAAGGCCTGGAGGGGGAAGCAGGAGAGCCTTGGTGGTGACATGTAGTCTTCTTATTAAAACCAGCTGCTTATATCTAACACTAGTATTTGTTAGCATTTATTAATAGACACAAGGCCTAATTACATGTATTGTAATTAGTTTAACACACATACACAACAGTGTAGTGGTAACAACTGTAATGCATAACACTGTAGCACTGCCTGTAGAACAATTACGGTGCACATGCTGTACAATTAGACTTGTGGAATTCAGCAGGAAATGACTTGCATGCATGCAGAGATGAAACAATCGGCCAAACAATCGACAAACACAATGAAGACATCACACTGGGCTGTTGGATATTGTGACAGGTTTTTTTTGTTTTCTGACGGCTATAGACCACACAATAAATCAATGAATTGGGAAAATAATTTTTAGATTAATCAATAATGAGAATAATCGTTAGAGATCAGTTCCATTCTGTGTGTGCTTGTTTGTGAAGTAGTACATTTAGCATTATAAATTGAATTACCTGGGTTTTGGGCTCAAACATGCTCATTGAAGACGTCACTTTGGGCTTGTGGGAATTGTGATGGGTATGCTTCATGATTTTCTTGACCAAACTTTTAATCAATAAATTAAGAAAATGTTTGTCAGATATAATCATTAGTATCATCACACACACACACACACACACACACACACACACACACTGTTGTTTCCGCAGCTCCCTATTCCATCTGCACTATCTGCATCTTCTCCTGTAATATCCCTAATCCCACACACACTACACAGGCAACAGCAGGTGCGTTTAGGCGCACTGTATGTAAAACAAACTCTTTCTTATTGCGCGAACATTCGAAACAAACAAACTCATTAGAAATACACATTCTGCTCCCTTTTTGTTCTTTGTGCTTTTTTATCTAGGCTAATGTGGTATGGATATTCAGCGCATACTTCTGCTGAAGTCGTCATTTCGCTTCGCCAGCGTGCACACATTTATTATTATTGCCTTGATTCCTTCTTGCCAGGTTTTTGTAGAACATTTAGCTAATTGATTATCACATACCTTGGCCTTATCAGCAAACCGTTATTTTGTAAATGAATATTCAAGAGAGATTTCCCCTCTCTTTGCCTTTGTAGTACATTATTTGTGGACAAAATATGCAAACATAGAGAAAGGCAGCTTGCTTTTCTGCCTCACTGCCTAATTACATTTTGCGCTCACACCTATACAGAGACGCGGCGTGTATTTATAGCGGAGGAGAATGAATTCACACACTCCCCCGGCTGCAATCGTATGCCAGGCATCTGCTTATGAAGTGGCTCTTTCTTCGGGATGGTTCTGCAACTGCCCCCACCTTCTACAAGAGGAAAAGAGAGATCGAGCTTGGGAGAAAGAGAGAAAGAAGTGAGAGAAAGGAGCTTAATCGCTCCTGCCTGTTTCATGCCCCCCCTCCACCATAAACCCCTCAAAAATCCCGCGCCTGGCTCATCTTCTGTGTGATCAATTTGACTTGTTTATGTTTATGCGCCCGTCGTTCTTGTCGGCGTCGCCATCTTTGTGAGGAGCCTTGTCGCGGTGGGGGAAAGGAAATGGATGGCAGCGACAGAGAGGAAGAGAGAGGAAGAAAAGAGAAGGAGGGAAGGATGGAGTGACAGGTGGAGAAGGTGGTGGTGGTGGTGGGGGGTTTGACAGACGGAAAGCAAGAGAGAGGATGGGGGGGGGATCTGCGACATCCCTTGTCATCATATATGTAGATGCCTTTTGAAGTTTGCAGTGTGTTCCTGTGCCTGGTAATGTACCATGCACCCGCGCACCAGATTGACTAAAAAAACCCGAGCACCTTACTGCGCCCAGTTAGGCTGCGGTGGCTAATCGTTCTTGGCAGAACACACTCTGCTTTAATTTTAGCCATAATGACGATGAGAGGGGCGAAATGATACTTTAAAGAGCAGAGGAGAGTGGAGGCAAGATGGAAGAAGAGGGGATTGCAAAGAGTGAAAAAAAAGGACAGAGAGAAGAGAAGAGGAAGAGAGGGAGAGAGAGAAGCTGTGAAGGTGATTAGTTGTACTGGCGGATCTTGGCGGTGGAGGAGGTTGGAACACTAATCCTTGCTTTGGTTGGAGACATTTTCGCGCAGTAGGTCCCTTCTTCCCGCCCCCTCTCAATTTTAAGCCCCGTGTCAAGCTCAAGCCCTTCTTTTCCAGCGCTCACTTGCTCTCATTTCCTCTGCCTTCTGGCAAGCCCTGCTATTTATAAGAAAAATCATTTTTCTTTCTCTCTCCCTCTCTTTCTCCTTTAATTCTTTCCTGGCGTGTTTGATTTTCTGCCCTGCTTAGAGAAGGTGCCCAGATGAGTGGCAGCCAGCCAGGGCTCGTCTCTTCTCCGCTCTTCCTCCCTCTCCTCTCCTCTCCGTCCTCCTCTTCCTCGCCCTCCCTCACATGTGGCTTTTAAGCACACAAACACATATCAAATTTACATTGAATAACAGTAGCAGGCTGCTGCTGCTGTATATTGATGACTAGCTCATGTTCGGAGCATTCCTGCCGTTTTGCATAACCAGTGTAGCAATGTGAATTGGCCCTCTGCCCAGACAATAAGCCATAGATTTTTATAGTATGACATCATTTATCCAGTGCATTATTTGATTGTTTTGGCTGGTTTCTAATTTGATGGATCTCAGTGTTGTCTCTTAAAATCATCAGCATCACTTTTCCTGCTTAATATGTTCAGCTAAAAAAAGGAGGAAAATATATGTATTTAGCACACCGCAGCTGCTGGAAGCTTTACTACTACAACTGCTTCACGTGCACGTATTGAGCGGCGTTAATCAGGACAAAATGGGACATATTGTAGATTTGGCCTGCCTCGCCGCATATAAAGAAAACTGCACTTTTCACATTTACATTCATGCCAAACACTCCAGGGCCTGTCAATGCTTTGGGCCAGATATCATCCAAACTGCCATTGATTTGTTTGTCCTTTGGCCCTTTTCCATGGTTTGGGAAATGAATCATGGCTTCTTCTTTTTTTTGTTGTTGTTCGTCTTGGCATCATCTGTTTAATCCATACACTCCTCGTTTTCCATAAATAACAGTGCAGAACTCGGCTTGGACTGGCTTGTAACGCTGGAGTGCTTTTGTTCTCAAAAAAGGATGACAGCAGTGCTCGAGGTGCTTCACACACAAACACACAAACACATCCTTAACCGCGCTTTTAGAGGTAAATTGAATTTAGAGAGCACCAAAAAGATACACTTCCATATCGGTGAGGCTGCGAGTTCAAATTTCAACTGAGGAACGAACGTTTGAATCACGGAACTAACTCATCAACTGTTGAATAACGAGTTTAAAAGGTTCAAGTTACACAGGACGTCTTACTGTGTTCATAACCTTTCTGCCCCTCTGTGTTTCCTACTCCCTTTCTCTATCTTTCCCCTACAACAGTGGGCAAAATTAATTTCCCTGACCTTTGCATGGCCCGAACAGCATGGGGTCAAATTCCAACGTTCATTACACTGCTGTTTTATTTCCCTTTAAAATATGTGCAACTGGATAATGAGAGCTCTGGGAATCCAAGTATAGATTTTTATTTCATGAGCCTGGGAAAAAAGAAGAAGAAAATAATTAAAGGAGAATAAACAGCCACCTGATCAGATGGGGAGGTTGACACAGAAACTGTAAAAAATGACTTTAAAGTGGTTTTACTAATTGTGTGTGGGGGGGAGATGAGAGATACAACATATGGAGTTCATGTGACGGTGGAGGCTGACATTAAACGATCTGTATGTCTTTTTGTGTACGTGCTCGAATGTAAATGCAGATGCACACATATGTAGACAGTTTACAGGCACTCAAGATTTTCTTTCATTACCTGCAAGCTTTGAGGTTGTTTCAGCAGCAGGAATTTAATGCTTCTCTCTGTAATCTCGTTTTAATTTGGAGCTAGCTGCTATATATCAACCTCAAACTTATATTGTGCCTCTTATTTTTCAGGTAGGGGATTGGGGCCTTGTATGCATTTTCTAGAGGTTGGTTCGTACGGTAATGCACACCAAGGCAATTGTGCCAGGTGTGTGCCATGGACGTAAACACTGTGTAAGCGCGATAATTGTGCCACTTAGCAAGCAAAGCTGTGTGGGTTTACCTCCAAATAACCTTCCTCAGCCATGGAACCTGTGGCCAACAGCTGCCACGTAGCAGTGTCAGGACTCAGAGCTCTGTATTTAATATGCTGTAGGTGGGGAGAATCAAATCTTGCCGTTTTTAGACTTGCAGATGAAAGAAGGCAGATTGGATATTTGGATAACCCTGTACATACGTCTCTTAAGGCAGAATAATCTAATTGCTAAACTTCAGTGGTTGAACTGTGGAACCAGAGCTAGAACGTTAGCTAACGGCTGCACTTAAATAGTAGATGAGGAACTAACTTATGGCAGCAACTTCCTTTTTCTTCTACAGTCAGCAGTCTAGCTAACTATTTTCATTTGATAGTTACACTCTAGCGTTGCTAGTTTGAACTTGGAAAGTCATCCAGGTTTTTGTTTTCTTTCTAAAGTAGTTGTGAAACTGTCGAGCCAAAGCTAGAACGTTAGCTGACGGCTGCACTTGAATGGCAGGGGGAGAGCTATCAGGGCAATAACTGCTCTTTCTTTTCTTTTATTGCTCAGCAGGTTAGCTGACTGTTTTTCTCTGATAGTTACAGGCTATTGTTGCTAGTTTGAACTGGGAAAGTCAGCCAGGTTAGGGTAACCCTAACCCTAACTAGCTAACGTGATATGGCTAGCATTGTTTTACAATTAGTAGCTAAAAAGTTAGACTTAAACTAGATCCATCACTGTTTTAGCATAATTACGTTTTATTAACTAACTAATTAACTAACTAACTAACTTTGTACTAAGTTTTGTTGTTTTGTCTATCATTTCTGTCGGTTATGACAACGTAGTACTCACCAACAAATTGTTGAGATCTGGGAACGCGGTGACATTGCTAGGAAAGACGCCTGACGGGGCAAGAAACACGAGTTAGACCATCAGACATGTAAACAAGCTAACAGTTTGGCAGATAATCTATTCCATTTTATTTGGAGGAGAAAATAAAAGTGAGCGCACCCATAATGGTGGTACTAGTTCCTCATTGCACTGGAAAACTACAACAAGTATTCATCAAAAATGAACCAGGAAAGCAATCCTTAAACTGCGATGGACAATTTGGATAATAACTGCACTGTTTGCCTTTGTTTTCTTTTCCGAATAAGTTTGGCTAACTTGAAACCTGTTCGATTGTCCGACTGCTTGTGTTTTTTGCACTCTCTGACTGTATAGCGAAGTCATCGTGTTCTCAGATGTCAGTAATTAAACTGCAATGATCCTTTAACTGTTGTGATTTGATAAACCTGATTAACATTTTCTCAGTAGTAGAGTGCATCTCCAACCACTGAGTCTTTGTTAACATTTCACTCTACCATAAAGATGGATATCAAAAACTACATTTAAACATTATGAATTCCAGCTTTTGCTCAATCTTTGAAGTCACCCTGGCTTTTGCATAAATAAAGTCTGCTACAATATGAAGGCTATTAAATAGGTGTTATGACTGAATTGTGATTGACACAGAGCCCAGTGCGTTGTGTACAGTATGAAAACATGCAGTGGCTGTATTCACTGATCTCTAGATTATACGTCTAGTGCTAAGATCCACATTAGCTGTCATATACAGCTAATTACACAAGCTCTAATGATGATATAGGCCCTACTTTGAGGTACATAGGAACACACACACACACACACACACGCAGATACGCCCTACACATTATCATTGCCTAAAAGACCTGAACAAGAACATCCCTTCAAATTTGTCAAAATGTCAGTCTCGCCAGTCAGTAATGGACTCCATAGGTGTCGGATACTGCTTGATTGATATCCCCCACTCCCCCCTTCCCAGGCCAGAAACTGCAAACTGTCCCTTTCCTCAAGTAACTTTACACATCAAAAATAGGGAAGCAAATCTCTCTTAATCCTCTCACCTTTGCATGCCTGGTAATGGCACCAAGTGAATAATGTGCTCAGCCGGCCTGAAAAGAAGTCATCCAATCCAGGAATCCGCCCCCCCCCCCCCTTGTTTTTTTTTTTGGAGTGACCACTGGGCTCTTAAAGTCACCGTCTGGCAGTGTCCTTGCCAGCCGCCCAACTCCATCAAGTCGTTCCGACAGCTCGGGCCGGAAGAGCACCGGACGATAAATGGAGGGAAACTTTTAGAGGTGTGTGTCAGAGGAGGTGAAGGGAGACGGAGGCACGAAGAGGAGGAGGAGGAGTGAGTGAGGGGGGAGTCAGTCTTCATCTTTTAATGGCAGCAGCGAGTGTGCGAGGAGAGGACGTGGAAGGAGGACGGTGGAGGGAGAAAGAGGGAGTCTTTAGTTCTGATAGATATTGATAGAGATTGTAATGAATGTGGTGAGGGCATGGCACCCTAAAGCGCTGCAGTGGTAATGCAGGGTGACAGTGTATTTGTACTAATAACCCTTAAAAGTGGTGATAAAATACTCCACTCCCCTACTGGAGCCCCTGATGGATGTGCTGGGAGTGATTAAACTACATTAGGCTGCGGGTCCACTTACCCTACGTCTCTGTGTGTCTGTGGGAGTGTGTTTGAATGTCTTAAAACACCACTCCCCTCAGGGATCAGGCTATTCCAGGTAGAGGGGCAAGTGCACAGCCATTGTCTGTGTGTATGTGTGTGTGAGAGCTCTGTGTTCGTGTGTAGCAAAGCATATGTTGCTTTGCAGAATGACACATACTGTACATCATTTGGATTTGTGACGCTAAGTATACACCGGCTCTTCACTCCAGTATATTCCCAAAGGTTGGGGAGTGCAGTGTCAGTGTCATTGTCATCCAACACGTTGCTGTGTTTTGCTGTTGACAGGGAAGCGCACTCCGCTACTGTTTTTTTTTTTTTTTTTCTTACCACAGGAGATGTTTTGACTCAACATTGAGCCAGGGGAGAAGCCTGCGGCAAGACCACTGTACGAGGCTCACTGGGAATAGCACTGGTCCTGCATCTACCGTCATGTTTTCACTTGGCACTCAACCATACACACACACACACAACCGCAAATACATTTGTACAGATGCGTATCTGACACACACACACACAGAGCAAAGTGGTTGGTAATTTCTCTATGACCTCCAGTTGGTAATCGTGCAGCGTCGAGCAATAATGACTACAAATATAAACAAAAAAATGCGGTATGACTTATAAAGTGCACACACACCTCCCCTAAAAGCACACAAACACACCCAATCTTTACTGCGTTTGATTCTCGAGGCCCCTCGCGCGTCGCGGCTGGCATCCAGGCAGGTCCGATCTGCTTTTTAATGACCCTCCTGGGAACCCCTTACCTGATGGGCCGGCTCAGCCAGCGTGTCCAGGTGCAGCAACATAAGCATTTCATTAAAAATTGAAGCCAACGTTTTGTAGGGAAAGCTCTCAGTCGGCCCGGGGTGAAAGAAGGGAGTGAAAGGACGGCGAATTAAAAAAACAACAAAAAAACAGGGAAACATTCTGGCACGGGTCCAAAACTAGATGTATGTGAGCTTCTTCTTCTTCTCCTTCTTGTCTGTCTCTTCCTCCCTACCCCTTCCTCCCTCACTCCCTTCCTCTCTCCTTCTCTCTAATCACACTCTGACTTTACTTGACCTTTCTGCGGCTAATTAGTCGGCTTGTGGAAAAGGATTGTGGGTAGTATATCTCCAGCGAAGATGATGGTGATGATGCCGCCGATGCTCCAGTCTTTCTACGACTTGCAAATGTGCCGGCGATTAATTCAGGGAGGCCTTTTTTTCCCCTCTTTTTTACTGTTCTCCCTAAAACACACAAACTATAAAACACGGTGGCTTGTGGTGACCTGAGTATTGCCAGTGGAGGGAAAGGAGGCATTGGAATATGTCCTTACTATTATATATAGTTTTATTTTTCAAAGCACAATGGTACATTTAAGAGAAATCAACTCAAATCCATTCCTAAATCAATTGGTGCTTAATCTCTTTCCAGAAACCCTTTTCTATGATCACACTGTTGAATAATTCCAGTAATTTGTTTCAGTTCAGTAGCTACGAACACATTCTTTATTAAAACTGAATGTATGATGGTGCTGTTTAGACTTAGAAATAATTAAAGTAGCCAGTTATTTGTCTCATGGGGGAAATCACAGTTGATTGCATTAGTTGTAATGAGTGGGTGGAATAGCACTGGAAAATATAATGTTTTATTTCTTTATTTATGTCAAATGTGTTTTTGTATGCATGCACACATGCAGTAAAAAATACTTTAGAATATGTGTGTGTGTGTGTGTGTGTGTGTGTGAACAGCTGGATATGACTCAAGTCCTGGGCTGATGGCTGTTCTTGGCGTGTTGACGTGTGCCTTCAGGTGCATAGTGTTCTCCATTTCACGCATAAAAGAGTTAGCTCTTGCACACACAAACATACACACATACACATATGGCGCACATAGACACACACACACACACACACACACACACACACACACACAGAGGGACAAGGTAAATGCATGCAAAACATCCGCCCACATACACATGCACAGCAGGGAAAGGAGAGGTAAAAGCAGGTGTGTGTGTGTGTGTGTGTGTGTCAGATCCTCAAAGTGAATGCAGTGTGATTGACTGCGTGCCGGATGTTTCAGTGTCTGCTGGCTTATTATTACAACTTTCATATGCTGTTTTTTGAGATTAATAATTGATCTTCCTTTAACGGAGACAAGGCACACTTAAATCAGGTTCCAGTGGATCCAAATTCATATAGTAAAAGAAAAATAAATAAAATAATTAGTGTGATTTTTAATGCTACTATCATACGATATGTATGTGTTAGTAGCCACACATGCAGTGTATTATAATGCATTACTATTATATGAGTATTACCAGACACACATGTGATGCATTATAATACATTATTGTTCCATGTATGCGTTAGCCACACATGTAATGCATTTTAATACATTATTTGTATATGTGAGACACACACTGCACAATGTATTATATAACACTGGATTTAACAGCCTCTAGGGGAGTTTACATGTTACAGTTAAAAACATGCACAAGTTAATTCCAGTAATTCCTAAGTTTGACTTAGGCCATCAGAATAATAAATAAGTAAATAAGAGAAATAAGAAATACATTTTATAGAAAGTGTAATTAAAGAGATAACTGATTGAATAAAATAGGGGAAAAAAATAGTAATAGTAAGTAATTAGAACATTTGGGGTTTCTGGTCAAAATGTTCAAGATGTGTGGTGAGGGGGCCATCAGGGGGACACGTGACGATTTCTAAAGTCCTGCCCAATGCCTTGAATGTGATGATGATGTTGTTTATCAAATAAAAAGATTTCTACTGTATTTCCAAAATATTCCTATTGGGCCTATTGGTTGGGTGCAAAATAAATAATGAAAGTGACCTTTATTCCATCACTGTTAATATTATTATACTACCATTCCTTTAATATTTCATTTTTTCATTTTGGTACTTGAGTTGTCACCTTCTAAAAGTTATTACAGGATTACTGAAGTTGTTTTTCATGTGAACTACTTTCATCAGCATCCTTTTTACTATTTTACAAAAGTAAAAATGTTCTTGTGATTGTAGTTCTAATATTAGCTTATCTTTTGGACTACATGGATATACTTAAATATTATTTTAGTGATGAAAGAAAAAATATCTATTCATCACTAAATTAATATTTTACATAATATTTAAGTATATCCATGTAGTATATACAGTATATACATATATATAACTTAACTATATATATATACACACACACACACACACACACACACACAATTTAACACACACATATATATTTGTTAAGTTATGTTAAGTAAATATATATATAGTTCTTTTGAGGTTAGGTCATGTTTTAGTTGCATCAGATCTTACTGCCATTGTTGATTTCATTTACTGCACTCCTTCATCACATACATTGATCATTCACTCGCCAACCAGCTTTGCATGCTGCACCTTTCATTCCATAAGTGGCACACTCTGTTCCATCAAACCACAATTCATCTTTTTACAGCCTCAGTCGCCTCGAACAACAAAATGCATTTTCAGTTTCTCATCCCCACCACTCAAGGAAATACCTGCTACTCTCCATCAAACATGCATCAATTAAGTGTTGATGTGAGGAGAAAGGACAATCTATAGTTTGGAGGATTTATTCAATTTGCATCCGTAATTGCGTGCAATTTACAAACTCATTATTTTACAATTTAGTGCGTTTAACAGCAGCTGGAGGGCAGATAATGGCGGGGCTGGAGGGGGCTCACATGGGCCCCAGATGGACCCCAAACATGATGCAAAGTACTAAAATGATGATATTCATCTGTCTGACTTTAAAAAGTCTGATTTCAGTTGAGAAAAGTGCAGATAACAACAATAGCACAAAAGAAAGTTGACACCAGGATAAAAGCAGCTTCTGGTAATGCAGATGATGGTATTTTTTACAACCTGATAGGGACGATGTTCAAAATATCTGCTCTAAATAATTCATAATACATGTGCAATCACACAGTATTGATTGTTTTTAATTGAGTTTTGATCGAATGAGCTTGCAACGACTCCTATCTCAGCGTCCAATGAATATCAGCGCTGCTTGTAATAGAAACCACTGCTAGTCAAGAGGATATTTATGACACATTGTAACTTTCTGGCTCAGTCCAACAATTCTGTGAAACCACTTTAGTCACCGATACTTTGAAGGTGACATAGCCATACAGCCTAACAGCCTTTGTGCTTTTATTACATTTGGCATGTCCACAAGAGCCCATGAAAGAGCTATTTTTTTTTTTTTTTCCTGCAGCAAAGGTGGGCGGCTTGCTGCGTTTCAGGGCCTTTTGGATCCGGGCTTGATCTGCGGGCAAGATGGCCTCGTTAAGCTCTAATAAAGTCCACAGATTTTCAATGCACGATGCTGTACTTAAAATTGGATCGTGTGTGCCTCAGTGTGTCGCACGCTTGTGAGTGTGTGTGTGAGTGAGTGTGTGTGTGTGTGTGTGTGTGTGTATGTGTGATGGCCTCTCCCTTCCTCTCCTCTCTCATAACTGATTGTTTACTGAGTGCTTTCCACCTTTTTTTTTTTTTTCTTTCCCTGAGCCTGTAAGTATAAAATTTTAATTAGGAACACTGACAGGTCTGGCGCATGATCCACAGCCTTGCATCCATCACAGGAAAAGGGAAGAGAGAAAGACAGAAAGAGAGAGAGAGAGGGCGAGAGACACGTTCTTTCTCATCTCTCTCCCACTTCCATGTCTCTACCCCCCCCCCCCTCCCGATCTCCCCTCTCCTGACGCGAGCGCCGGACTTGAGCAGCAGGTGCCATATTACTGTGTACAGAAAAGCAATTAGGCAGCATATTGGATGAATGAGGAGTGCATTAATATTAGCAAGTGCATTTGTCAGTGGCGTTTGATGCGAGTCCTTTTCTTTTCTTTCTGCAACATTAAGATTGTGGCGCTCATAAATTCACTGCTTAAACCACCATCTGCTGCGCTGTCAGCCCACACCGAGGAGAGAGGAGAGGAGAGGGGAGCCATTTATTCCCTTCTGTCTCCCTCACTGGGGAAAGAGAGTGAAAGACAGATAGATAAGAAGAAAATGCATTCATTCCCTCCCTTTCTTTGCCTTTCTTTTTTTTTTTCTTCTCTCCGTTCCACAGGGAATGACTTTGTATTAGGATTTATGGAGATGCTTGGCGCACACCAAGCGACAATGCTCTTAAATCTGGCTCTCTTCCTATTGTCTGGAGTGCTACCTTCTGCTTACCGACACATGCGTAGACACATTGCTCCTCATTGTGCTCAGCAAGGAGATGAATTCATATGTGCGCGCCAATTCAAACAAGCACAGAGAATAAGTTACAATAAACAGGTGGTTTTGCGATTATAACTCAGTGTGTGGCAAGAGGTTGTGCTTCTCCGTGACCTCTGTCAATTGTTTTCTCTCTTTTGCTACATGTATTCTCAGTTTCACACAGCAGTTGCCCAGATATTTAAGGGATACGTTTGAGAATAGTATTTTTCTTATTGTCTGCAAATTCCATGAAAAGACCGAAAGCAACAATGAATTAATCCTACTAACAGGTATTGTCTGTGTAGCTTTTTCCTCTGTGTCATAGAGCTCCATCAATGAGCCACACCGATGCACTGGGTAGAAAATGTTGTTATAAATACGCACCTGAAAATAATCCCCAACAAATGCACTCTTTCCTCGTGTTTGAGTATCGTTTGTTAAAAACTACAGTGCCCAGCAGTTTAAGGAAATTAAATTAAAAACAAAACAAAAAGGAAGCTGTATGTTTGTGACCTATTTTTGAAGATTTAAGTAGGAACCAATGGGCTTGGTGCTGT
This sequence comes from Macquaria australasica, assembly GCA_005408345.1. Classification (NCBI taxonomy): domain Eukaryota; kingdom Metazoa; phylum Chordata; class Actinopteri; order Centrarchiformes; family Percichthyidae; genus Macquaria; species Macquaria australasica. The sequence continues at coordinate 98,615 of SEMN01000307.1, forward strand.
CAGAAAAAATTTAAATGTGGCCTAACAGGGGATCTGTTGACAATAAGAAAAATATAGAATAGCACCAGTCATATCCTTTAAACCCTAACCTGAAACCAGGCCTTATTTCGTCCTTATTCTGGACATTATTGATATTTATGTCTAAGACACAGTAAGTTTATATACTGTTTTTTTCAATGTATTTTTTTTTGCTTCTCAGTTCGAGGACAGCAAACTTCCAAAGAAAGGGGGCTGGAGCGCACTGACTGATTATCAGCCTTTCATAGTACAAACAGACGAACGTTTCAACACTGCTGTGTCTTCGTCAGAGTCAATCATCAGTCGTTGTCCATTTTTGACTCTTTTCCCTTGGTGGTGGTGGTGGGTGATGTTGGGGTGGATGCATTACCAATGCGCCGGTGCATCATTGCATAAACCTATTATCAGATGCATTGTGTGGAAGTATTTTTAGAGAGGCGAGGGAGGGAAGGCATCTCTCTGCTCCTGGCTGGCTGTGCTGGTGCCGGCACAACACTCGCATTGTGCCGCCGCGCTGTTGCCTTCTCCGGGGGCAATCGTCTAAGTGTCACGGTACCTCCACACACACACACACACACACACGCCCAATTCTCGCTTTCAAACCCCCCCATTAAAAAAATAGAAAAAGAAAGAAAGCAAAAACAGAAAAGTGTCACTGGAAGATTACTGTCACACCGCTGTCACCGTGACGGTGCCCTGCGGGCAGTACGGGGGCGGGATTGGCGGGGGGCGGATGGTTGGATGGGGAGGTGGGGGGCAGTTGAGCACCACTCCCCTTCCTTTTCTCTCTCTCTTTCGCCCCCATCTTACCCCCTCCTCCTCCCCAACCCCTTGCTTTCCTCGGTGATTAGCTCGCCCTGTGGTGAGCGCTAAGCGGCCTAATCTGCAACTGTGAGGTGGTGGGTGTAGAGAGGCAGAGAGACACGACGACAGACCCAGAGAGAGTAACAATACACAATATAGGGTGAGAACACACGCAAACATATAGACACACACATACAGTACACATTCAATGACTATTAAAGAGGTTTGTTCTTGCTTTTGAATGATCTGCACAGCTACATTTCTTTGAGTTGTTTTACATTATCATAGAAATTGCTGCTGTGGATTATTGTATAATACATGCTTTCAAACCAAATGATCTTGACTTATACTTTGCGTACTCCTTCGGCAATACTGTTTAAGTATAAAGTTTAAGTATAATTTTGGTTTATTACACCTTGGGTCAGTTGACAAAAAAACTCTCAAGGGCCATTTACTAGCGTTTTTCCTACGCTTTCAAGCACAACTCATGATCTTCATCAGTGGATGGAGTTTGCTCAATTGTCATCAGATGCACGAGATGAAGTTGAAATCTTAAATAAAAAAGGTTGTAATTGGTTTAAAAAAACAACTTTCATTTCATGCTCAGCTTGGGTGTTATTCCTAGTTTTTCCATTGTTCTTGTCAGTGATAGTAACGTACTCAGTGAGTTTATTGCTGAGATCTGGGAACAGGGTGACATTGCATAAAACAAGTCGAGCAGGAAACATTAGCAGTCAGGTAAAAACTAAGGAGAACTGTAAAGTTATCACCCAAACTGTGTAAACACACCACACTTTACAGACCGTACTTGCAGTAGTTGTGCACATCTAGTTTTCCTGTGCGATGAGCATGGCAAAAACTTGCCATTGGGCCCTTACTGATCCCCCACTTCCCACCCTTTGTGCAATGTCTATGTACCCTGTCCCCTTCATGTTCCTATTAATTCTGGTGCAACCAGTACTCCTATGCTGGATTAATACTTAATTTATGTTTTAGTATTATTCTGGTCATATGCTTAAACACAACTCTATTAGCAATATGCATCATGTGAGCCCAATATAAACAATTTGCTAATAATACAGGACCTGCCTTAATAATACATTTTAGTGGTGTGAAGTCCCAAACAAATCTGCAATTAAACCAATGGACGCACAGTGATACCAGGGCTTTTGGGGCCCCTTGGGGCCAGGGCTGGGGCCCTAGGGCATTTGTTCACTTGGTAATCCAACCTTGGCAATGAGGGATTACTACCAACATTTTAGTTGTGCTCATGTTCGTTTGGACCTCCAGATAGAAGTGGTTTATCTGCTGGTTTGTTTACAACTCATCTGACTGATCATTTTAGCAATGTGTTCCCAGTTCTCAGAAATTGTCAGTACAATGTTATCAGAACCGATAAAAATGACGACAACAGCTACACAATGTAAGTTCCAAGTCGTAATAAACTGGAATTCGATTCATGAATTTAACTGAGGGAAATGAGAGGCAGCTAAGGGTGTACAGGAGAGGGAGGCTGACCTATTAGGCCATTAATCCCAGGGTTGGCGGTTCGATCCCAAGCTCCTCATGTCCACATGTCGAAGTGTTCTTGGGCAAGACACTGAACCCTAAGTTGCTCCTGATGGAGGCCAGCACCTTACATGGCAGCTCCGTCGTCACTGGTGTGTGAATGTGTGTGTGAATTGGTGAATGAGACCAATCTGTAAAGAGCTTTGGGAACCGTTAAACTTGAAAAGCACTATATAAGTTGAGTGCATTTACCTTTTTCTTCCTTTTAAAAGCAACATTGTCGTTAAGAACCTTGCTGGATGTCCAGTGGGTAGGAAACCATCCTGATGAACCAAAGTGAACCGTCCCTGAGTGCTTTAATCAGGCCCAACATGACTCTCTGCCATGTAGTTCCCTCCATTCAAATCATCTGGATGCCATCACGGGCATATGGGCACCATATTGTGTTAGTGTGATCGTGGCGACTGGTGGTGCGTGGTTTCGCCGTGGTAAAGCGGTGGCTCTTGAAGTGTTGTGAATTCAGCAGTTTGCAAGTGTAGATTGTTTGTCTGCGAGAGTCCCTATGGACTGCGTACCACTGACACCCTCTTATGTACACAGATTGTGTAGTCAGCCTTAAACAGCCACACATGCAGATGCAGATGTACTCGCTGCACATATATACACATGCAGGCACACACACACACTCTCTTTTATAAACCTAACTCAGCCCTGCGAGGGCCCTACATCTGCCTTAAATCATAACTGATCAGTCCCCAATCAACCATTTTGGCCCCGTCCAAAACGCTCCATTTCCTGACCCAGCTCCTCGTCTCGCTCCTCGCTATTAGTCAAAGCCCCTCTCCGTTTCTTTTTTAACAATCCTTCCCCAAACACTACCAGTGCCAGGTTTGTCAGCCGCCGTAGATTTAGCTGCCTTGTCAGTAGCGCTGCTGTCCTAATCTCTATCACAGCCTCAACTCTGGCCTCGAGGAATGATCAGACAGAGAGCGAGAGAGGGAGAGAAAAAGGGAGAGAAGCAGGTTTTTTGCCAGAATTGCTTTTTTTTTTTTTTAAATAAGCAAATGTGTAACGTGGCAAAGGCCCAGTGCAGACCTACCCGCGAGATGTTTATGACTAGAAAGCTGCAGTCTCCCTTTGGTCCTTTGAAAGGAAAGGGTTGGGGGGGTGGGTGGGAGTAGGGGGTTAGAGAGGAGAGGCAGACTTGGCACAATGTTCCGTCTAGTGTTCTGAATTAGCGAGGGTCCCTTTCACCCCACTCCCACCCCTCTGTACCTTCCCTCCTTTTTTTTCATTGTCTTTGTATCTGTGATATAGGTGGTTTTTTTTCATTTTTTTTTTTTTACTTCCTCCTAATAGCTAGCAGCTTGTCATAAAGTAGGCTAATTTATGAAAGCTCTACTGTGCTGGCCTGTGATTTTAAGGATCGCATTAGGAGCATGGGCTTGCTTTTTTGGGTAGTGAAAAAGTGTGTGATTATGTGTGTGTGTGTGTGATTATTTCCACAGGATCAGGTCAGTATTGTGCTGCTGTATGTTCTGTACATGACACCCACACTTCTATAGACACAAAGATGCTGAAAACAATAAGACAACCTATACCTCACCTTTTCATGCAACAGGTGAACCAGCCTTGTCATTTACATGCCGCTGCAGTGTTTTTGTTTTAATTCTTAATCCTCTAAACACTCAGCTATCTGCAGGGTTTGGCTTTAATGACTGTTCTTGGGTGGATGGACTGTCTAATGTACATTAATTCCATCTACATAAGGTCATTTGACTATATAGGTTTTGAATTTATTTGCTTTTGAACATTCAAAAAGGCTTCAAATCAAATCCACCAAACTGATGTAACACCTGGAAACACATTTCTAATGGCTTCTGAGTTGTTCTTAAGCAACACTGTAGGCCTTTCTTAATACGTTGGGTGTCAATTTTGAAGTCATGTTTTTGGGATTCTGAACTTGGTAAGCTGAACAGTCCCAACTCCCAAGAATGGGAAGACGCAATACAATCATTTTGCAACTGGGACTTGGTTGTCATTGTTAAGGTTATGGAAATATAGTGGTCATGCTTAAAAAAACTATTGGTTGACTGTTGGTAGGAAACGGGAAACAAACGCTAAAGGGCTTTGTCACTTTAATGCCAACATGTAACTTTTGGGCACTAAAGTTCAGCTCAGTTGACTTCAGACAGATTTCCATCCGACCTGGCCAGGGCTGATCACAACCGTTTATCTAATATGGGGCGGGTTTGATACGATGACTGTAGCCTACAGAGGAGCGCCGTTGAGGCATTTCTGTAAACAACCAAGATGGCTGCCGCTGATGTAGAACGTTCTGAATCTGCTATCGCATCGGTATTAAATCGAAAATGAAGTGAGAGGTTCCTGACTTTAGTAAATTGGTATGCTGAGGTCAGAGTGAGGGATTTTGTAACCACACAATAAAATGGACCTCATCATCTCAGCCTTGTTCTGGAACACAGTTGCATTGTGTTTTATTTTCATGCAAACTTCAATGTAGTTTTGGGCTGAACTCAAAAACAACAGTGAGCAGAACTAAAGGGAGTAGAGGGGCAGGGTGTCGGTGGATATTCTAAACTCCCAGTAACAGAGATAACAATGGAAGCTGCTGGAGAGAATATGGGTTAAATTATAATAATAGGTCCAGGGAGCAGTGAGTAGTATGTGGGTTAAATCATACTGTAAGCACGGACCGCTGGACTGTATGTGGGTCATATTATACACTTTAAATGGGGACTGGTGCACATCATGTGGGCTATCTCCCAGCTAAATCCAGTCAAATGAATTCAAATCTTAGCCTACTATACACATTTGTGGCTCTTGTGCACCTCAGACATTCTGCCTTTGTTGGTGAAGCTTTATGTGGGACTTCATATACCACCATACACATATACTCGATGAAAATTCTCCAAAAGTCCACTACACAGCAAGGTCATTGCTAAAACGTGTCTCACATATCTCTAATCTTACTCAGACATACATACGCTCACACACAGAAGCAGCTCATCCACACCGCGGCGGCCTGTAAGCCCTCAGATATATAATTTTCTTCAAATGCACCTTTTTGGACTAGTTTGTTTGTATCCTCGGTGCCCTTTTTCAATCTGAGCTGCCGACTCATCCTGTCGCGTCCCATCTTTCACAAATCACACGGCGGCGGGCCGTGATCGGAGGGGGACAATTTGTCAGCTGTATGCATGAGTAAGCAACAGATTCACCATCCATTACACTGACCGGACAGAGGAAGGCGGAAAGAGAGAGGGGGGGTGGAGGGATTGCATGTGTGTATGCGTCTGTGTGTTCATGCGCTGCTATCCTTGTGAAAACGATTTAAAATCTTAGACCTTCAGAGGGAGGGCATTCTTGCAAAGTGAGGACATTTTGGCTGTTTGTCATTTACAAAAGTAGTTTGGTGGTTGAGTTGTGGTTTCAGGGTTAAAGAAATTCCCCAAGGTTTTTCAGGAATTGGCCCAAAGGTCAACTTACGTGTTCAGCAAAATGAAAAAAACATAGATATCAGAATCATCCTTGGTAGACCATAGCACAGGCTATGTTGAGTGACAGTGTATTCTAAAGATTAAGCATTGAGCCTGCTACGAAGAGTGATGATCTTTTTTCTGCTGTGCACTTGAGCCATAGAATTGTGTTGCGCACCATAATGAAATGTGTTTTCACTCTGCCCTGCAGGATTGCTGGTTGCTGCCGTTACTTCACATTAACAGCTTTCCACCGGTGAACCATTTGAAGACTTTTGTGAAGCAGCAACAGGATGTCCAGAGTAAGTCACCAGGTGCCTACATCTACATTTTAACACCTTTCAGCACTCTTTTTAAGCATTGCAAGAGAGGAATGGAAGTAAAATTGCAGCCGCATGTGAATTAGAGTTACAGAGCCCGTCTGGGTAAAAGGAAATCTTTACCTTGTTAGAAGTTTGATTTAAAGTTTGCCCAAATGTTCAATAAGCACCTGTTGTCTGCAACTCTACAGAGCCCCCCTGGGCTGAGTTGAGAAAGAGCCATGTGTAAATCTGTACTCTCGGTTTACAAATATGTGCTCTCGAATTCATAATCCGTGCCCACGGATTTGCAAAAGACTTATTTCTTCAGAGAACAACAAATGGAGCAATTCGACGGCGACTGCATCATTATCTAGATTTAAGGCTAGATTTAATGTTGTATTGTGTTTTGCATTGGACGTTTCACAGCTTTCATTGCTTTTCACTCCAAAATCAACCTCCATGGACACGGATTGCAAAACCGTGGGCGCGGATTATGAATCCGAGAGCACAGATTATAAACCGTGCACACAGATTTGTAAACCAAGAGTACAGATTTACACATAGCTCGTTTTTTTCTCAGCTGAGCCCAGGAGCCCTCCGTAGAGTTGCAGATAACAGGTGCTCAGTGAAAATTTGGGCGAACTTTATCAAACTTTATCAAACTTCTAACAAGGTAAAGAATTCCTTTTACCAGTTGCCATACCAACTCCATGCTAAGTCTTTTGCATACATTGCTAGTTGGCTCCATGCCCATACCTGCTTGCACATCATTCAGCTGCCTCATTCTCTTTTCTTCACTTCTCAGGCATCGTTAGTAGCCTACCACTAGGCAGCGGTGCCTTTCTATATGTAACTGAGAACTGAGTTGTGTATTCCTTTTCAGTTAAGATTTAATTGAGTGAATGTGAACAATAATGTTAATGTAAGGGTCTGACCTCTTGGTTTAGAAGAGCCTCAGAATTATAAGAAGATGAAGGTTCATCTGGGATACGATATGTAGAATTACAGAGCCAAAGGCTCCTCTTTAGAACTAGTGACACGTCTTAGGGGATTTTATACACTTGTTTTTAATTGAGTTTGCATGCACATGATGGCTACGGAGCGTTGTTTGTGCACTTTCTAAGAAATCATTATATCATATCATATATATCATATTCCCAAGGTGCAATTGAGCCCATGGGGGGGTGAGAGCACTGACGCAAAGTCAGCAGCAGCAGTCTGAACAAACGACAACATGTTTAGTGTGCAGTGGAAGCCAGCAAATTCGTGAGCAGATGATCACAAGGACGAGGATGAGAAGAAAGAGGAGCCACATTTTTCATTTTAATTGTTTGTATTCTCTGAGTGACTCCCACCAGTGCAGAATTGTGACGAATGTCGATCTAGAGTGACGTAAAAGTCGCTCGAATTCCGATACGCCTGTTCAGACTGAGGTTGCATTGCAAAAAAATCACACCTGCATCTGATTAAGGACCACAAATGAAAGTGGCCCAAATCAGAAGTGAAAATATCTGATTCCATGTGATTTGAGCTGTTCACACTGTTATAAAATAAAATCTGATTTGGGCTACTTTTGCCTTCAGTCTGAATGTAGCCTTAGTTTGTGCAAAATTGAGTCCTCAAGGAAGACACTACTGTAGACTTTTTAATCCTCCAGGTGCACACAAATTATGCAGTAGAGTATGTGAACAATGCTGCTTGCATCACATTCGCTTGCCTACATATTAAAATGTATCAAAGCACTTTTGAATGGATGGGCAACAGCGTGTTGGAAGAGAGAAAAAAAGAGAGATAGAGGAGGCCACAACTAACTTTTTGCTGTATCTCTGTGCCATTTTATGAAGGAAAAAAAGCTGCCTGCATACATATATGCCTTCCTGTGAAGGCGATGCATGTGTATGTATGAGGTTGTGTGTGTGTGTAAATGGACTCAAAGAGCACTTCTCCTATGTGTGTTGTGCTGAAACTACCCCTCCTGTTTCACACACTTGTATATGGATGTGTCTATAGGTGTGAGTGTGTGTTTGTGTGCAATCTCCATAAGAAGGTCGTTTGATTGTTTGATGCCAGGCCTCCGAGGCCCAGAATAGAGTAACAGACACATTTCATGCATCTGCTTTTGTTAGTGCTAGAGAAACGTCGACGTGTGTGTGTGTGTGTGTGTGTGTGTGTATGTGTATGTAGAGTATGTCAGAGAGATTAGCAGAGTAGCAGCCAAGTTTTGTAGTTTTACAGAACATGAAAAACCACGAGTAGTCCCACATGGCCAGTGAAGGAGAACCACTCTCTGCTTGTAAAGCTCACATCTGAACTCTGGAGGCGACTAGCAGCACCACAAAGACTTCACTGAAACTTGTTATAACATTGTGAACCCATGATTGAATGGCTTTTCAAAATGGGATTATTTGTTGTCTTGAATTCATTGATCCTTTCTGCCATGTTGAGGCCAAATTGGTTTTGTTCTTTGTGATGTATAAACAGGGTGGTGGCAAATTAGCTGGTAGACGCACAGTGACCTCCAGCAGGTTCTCATCACGAGGCAAACAGCCGCACTCAGGATCACAAATAACTCTGAGCCTTTTCATTTCAAGGACTCTATAATAATATAGCTTTGAGTTCAGTGCCACTTATTATTCATGTAAATGAGTCTAGGTTATCTTACAAATATAAACACGTCAATCTGTTTCTATTATGTTAGCAGTTACAGGAAGTTTCTTTGACAAATGGTGCACTGAACAAATATACTGTACTGTATGTATCTGTATGTGGTATTTTACAGTACAGTAGGTATACAGGCATACTCAAACACACCATGTTGGTATATATTATATATATACGAAACAAACCCTATATTTTCGTACCCCTTTTTATATTTTACAACTGAGTATTAGAGAGAAAACTCAATATTCAGTATAATCAATATTTCAAGAACTAAGACAAAATTTTCTGAGAAAGAAAGTTATAATAGAAGAATAAAGTCATAGCATTACGAGACAAAGATATTTTGAGAACAAAATGTTGTATTTTATGATTAGAATGGGTAAATTAGATTACATGTTAGATTACTTTTAGCAGTTTTAGCATCCTGACAAATATATATATATATATATGTACAGTTTTTCTTTGCAAAAGACGCTTGTATGACCAGTGTACAGCTCTGGTCTGTGTATCCAAGTTGTGCCCCCCCCCCTTGCTTGGCAATACTCAGCTAACTAAGCTAATCCAAAAGTTTTTCTGATATTAATGCAGTTAACTTGCTAATAACTGGCAGCTGCCCACAACATTTACAGCTGTCTACGGGTGCATGCTGAGCAATTGGTGGTTAAGTGTCTTGCTCAAAGGTATCTTGGCAGCAGTTATTCAGAGAGGGGAAAGCATCTCTGACTTTCTTCCCCTGCCCAGACAGCACATTACATGCAACACAGCAGCACTGTTTATTCATAAACTTTCAATACATAAGTGCAAAAATACACTCAAACGCACACACATGCACCTACACACTTTCTCACGCTGACATCTGCACTCCTGTGTCCGTACACAAGGATTTCCTACACACACACACACACACACACACACACACACACACACACACACACACACACACACACACACCTCTGTGAATGGCCCTTGGCCACAGGCAGAGTTTTCACAGTAAACTAACCTTGATCAATAACCTGCTATGGACCTCAGCAAAACCCACTGTTCTCCCTACTGCTGGATTTCAATATCACGCCTGTTTGAATGCTCTAGCCACAGGCCAACTGTGTGTGTGTGTGTGTGTGCATGTGTGTGTGTGTGTGTGTGTGTGTATGCATGTATAACTGCTGCCGCTGCATGAATTTACGAGAGCCTCTGAGCGTGTGTGAATGTGTTTGTGGCCTCATGTACACTGCGTGTGTGTGCTCAAAGAAATATTTGTGCATGAATTTCAATGTGTGTGTGTGTGTGTGTGTGTGTGAAGCCTCGGGGTCCACTGTGAACGGTGCTAACTGGCCCTCTGAACTCTTCCCTGTGAAGAGAAAGAGAAAGCCACCGGGCATGTGCAGAGGACAGCATGCCATTTACCTGGGCTACGGATGGTTTTTAAAACTGGCAAGAGGGACTTCCACGCACACACACGTGCTCACACACACACACACACACACACACACACACACTGAAGATACTCCAGTCTTTTGCCTCAAACGCAAAAGCACACCTTTGCTCCCTCGCCTCAAACACAAACACACTTCAAAAGTTTTTTGTTTTTTTTCTCCACTTTTTATTTTTTATTTTTGGAAGCGATACAGGCAGTACTACCCCTGCGTTTAAAGAGCCTAACCGCTCTCTTCATGTGCCCTTTTCTCGCTTCCTGCCTCTGCAAAAAGGCCCCACCGCGCCAAAAAAAAAAAAAAAAAACACTTGCTGGTTTACATCCAGCACTACAACTAGCAAGACAACCTTTTGGCTCTCCAAGGTGTTCGGCTCACAGTGCTCTTTATATACAGTGAAGTGTGAAGTGTATACGGCCCCTGCTCCAGCTCCAGCTGGGCCTTTAGAAGAGTCTGATGGCATTTCAACCCGGGTGAACGCTCAAAAAAATAACAACTGGTGAACTCTGGACGTCGTGATGTAGATGTCGAACAATGGTGCAGGTCATTTTTAGATTTTCATCATACCTCACATGAGTATTGTAAAAGAAACTCGAGTCCATCTGCCTCATCTGAACCTGTGTGTGTGTGTGTGTGTTCATTTGTCTTAATGTACCTGGTGTGTGTTTGAGTTGGTGTTTGAATACAGCTGACCCAGATGTGTTAAGTGGGTCATGGGAACACCGCCGCCCACACACTGGGGGTTATGGGTAGGCAGAATCGTTCTGGCGTGTGTGTGTATGTGTGTGTAGATGGGGTTAGGACACTGGGGCAGTGCCCTGATTATACTCAGATTAGTTTTGGGAATTCATCGCTCCTCCTTCTGAGCTTTACCCCCCCCCCACACTCCCCCAACTCTGTCTCCTTCCCCTCTGTTCCTCCTTCTTCCTCTCTCTATCCCTCCCTTCATAATTCTCTCCCTGTTTGTTTCTCCTTAAGTGGCTTTAAGGTTGTTAAAATCATCTTGTTGACAGTCTATATTATGTGTGAGCTTGCTGCTTCATTGAAGGTATATTATGTTTACACTAAGTGAATTATTTAAACCAGAGAAGCAGTCTTTTTATGGCTGCATCTTCCCATCAAATAGAAATATTCTAGATATCTATTGTGAATAATTTTACAAATGTTTCCTCAAAATTCACTGTGGAAACTTAGGTTATCTTGATCAGTGTTGCTGCACAACGATGACTGGTGTAAAGGCTGACCGCAGTTTGTTTACAGCTTAAAAGAATATGTAAATTAATATAATGTTATTCCATCATCTTTGTTCTCTTTATTAATTCAACCTTTGTTTTCTTTTTACGTATAGTCTTTTCCTAATGTGAATTTTTCAGGCTTAAACTTGTTTTTGTTTTTGCACAAGTATTTTGTAAAGTCAGGATTTCTACAAAAAGCCAATAGGGTTCTATCACAATCCTTTAGAACAGTGTTAACTCATTTTTTTCACAAGGTAAATATATCACAAGTTAAAAAGCTGTTAAAAAACAGTTAAACAATTTCATCCTGGACCTTCTACTACCTGGGACCTTTCATTTGTTTCACTACTTCTTCCCTTCAAAAATCATGTCAATCCAATGACCAGAGCATCAAATCAGGTATGTTTCTCTCCACCTGTATGCACATTTTCATGTGTTCAGTGGAAACGAAGGAAATATTGACAAAAGAAAGTTTTCCACTTGACTGAGGTAGAAAAGTTGATGTATTGAAAAAGAGAAGATGTGATAAAGGCTGATGGAAACTATTTTTTTTTAATAGCCCTTGATGTCAAGGGTACCTGCTTTATCTTCTGCTGTAGACAAAGCATTCCTGTCAGGTGCCATTCACAGTTACTGGCCTCCTCTAAGTAGTAAAAGTAAAAGCCCAAGAAATAAAGAGTAAAAACAGCGCAGGTGTCAGGGATTTACATGTCCACAAAGTATCACCATAGTTGTTGATGAAAACACCACAGGGTTCACATGGATCAAGAGACAAAAAAAAAGAAGTATTGGAGTTACTGACCTTTTGAATGTAGGAAACATGCACTACTTCACATTTTACTTGGCAAGATTTATACACAGAGGACGTGATGAATAAACGACACGAAAATGCGAAATACTCTGCTGCGAATATTTCACATCAAACCTATTCATACCGCCAGCGATGCAATAGATAGATAGATAGATTCGCAACAGCTCATTCTTCAGAAAAACAAATAGACGTCACAGGAGCACTCTTTTAAAGCCTATGTGCGCTCCAAGATGTATGCTCCAGTGTCTTTTGTTACTCTGGGTAGTCTATGTGCTGTGTCCTGCAGGTAAAAAGCTACAGAGTGCCTCCCGTATTTGGTTAATATAATATGCCAAACCTACTCTGACACTGTTGCCTTGCTACCAACTCTACTACATCCAAAAATAAACTACATCAGCTGCTCACTATCCTGCATCCAGAGATGCTGCTCCCACTTTTATAGGGTCGTCCATTAATCCCAGGGCTGGCGGTTCGATCCCTGGCTCCTCCTGTTCACATGTTCAAATTACTTCGCTTTCTTGCCGCGTAATATTCACTTTTTGTGGGAAAATACACACGACAAAAACAACAGTTCAAAAAAAAAAAAAATACTGACGTGCGAATTAAAACGCCCCTGGTGTGTAAAGGCATTAAGACTTGCACAGAAATTAAATGCAAACAAAGCTCTAGTCAAACGAGACAGACACAAGGTTGGTATTTGGTATAATTCAACTTAAATCTGTTGTTTAGATGAGATTGGAACCAAATTTAAGGAATTATTCCTCCAATTGTATTTTCACTGATGTTGAAGTGGTAACTGTTTATTACCAACTGACACAGGCTTGAAGCATTAAGTGGCCTTCCTCTCCTTTGTTTGATCCGGTGACTGTTTGATTAGTGACTGGTCGTCCTCTTGTCTCTTTCTGGTGCTTTTGTGGTTGCGTCCCCAGTGATAGAAGAAATGGGGCTTGGAGCCTGGGCGGGACGGCTGGGAGGAGAGATGGCAGCCAGGGTGGCACGTTGACTGGAGGAGTGCCAACCGCTCTCAACCAGGTAGGGATCCATGCCAACTCTGCCTCCATCTCTGTCTGTCTGAACCAGTGGCCGTCATGCTCGCTGACATTCAAAGTTTGTTACCCGCAATAAAGATTCCCTACTTTGTTTCCATTACTTTATCTGTCGCCCCTCCAGTGGTGAATATGATACCGCACTATTGTTGTTAGTTGATATGGGCCTTATTGCCTCCATAACGTAATGAGTTTCTATGAATCTGTTCTGCATTAGTGAATAAAAGGCCTGTGTATTTTGTCTATTTGTGAGAACTCTCTGACTCTCATGCATGATCCCTCCCATACCTTCACATCAATGGTGTGATGAAATGTTCCAGATATGAAAGCTGGAGCATACAAACAAGAGATGAATATTTCTGGTCAGAATTATTCTTTTGTGTCTTGTGTGTGTGTATGTGTTAAAATGCATTCCAAAAATTCTATCAAGTAAATTCCTAGCAATTTAAAATTCAGATATTTCATATTTCACCAGGTGATATAACTGGCTAATTCTTATTGCCATGTGGCTCATTAGAGTGCTTTGGAGAATGTACTGTAGCTGTAATATTTAAACTTAATGGTGATTTTTTTTCCCATAAGCATACTGTGCAAACTGTTTTTGTTGTCGTACTTTTGCTCCTGCAGTTTCTTTATTGTTTTTTTGCGTATTCATTTGTCATGATGCTCGGTCTGCAGACATCAGCTATAAATGTAACTGTTATTGGCATTTCTGCCATGAAATTGTTAATCTTCTGTATTTCTTTATGGAAGCCAATTATACCTTTTCTGCAAGGACTAAATGGATGTCCAGATGACATTGAAACTATAAGAGCTGACTATAAAACGTTACTGAAGTAATGAAATAGTATTTTATGCTACGCTGCGAAACTGTGTACGTTCTTGAGTCAATGTCCATTACACTTTTGGGTCCTGAACTTTGCCTACGTGATGCAGTTTGATGAATAACTTGACTTAGTGTTGATCATACACTGATGCATATCTATATCAGCATCTGATAGGAAAATCTAGACATAACTCCCCATGTCAGTGATGTATTGAGATTTTTGGCAAACTATGTTTGAGTCTTGCTTTCATGCGTTTGAATGCTTGTTCAAAATGCAGGTCAAACTGAACTAACGGTAGCTAAACATAGGACTCATGTATGCTGCTGATGGGACAAGGAAGACAGACAAAGCAGTTGACTGTTGGGTTTTCACATTGGTAGCTCAACTTTTATGAATCCACAGAGTGCAAATCTATGATTAAGTATACAGTATGGTACTTTAATTGCTTTTATTGTTGGCCTTTCATTAGACATTCCCTAGTTTTGGGCTACTAGGAATCTCCAAATGCTTGAAGTTTTTTGCTTGAAGAATTAGCTTTGAGTTCCAACTTTTCAGCAGTTCAGACAACGGTGTGACAACACTGAAGCTCGTCCACACTGAGCCGATAACACTGTTTACCTGTGACAACAGTATGTGTCAACACTAGCATTGCCATTGAAAGGACTAAACAATGCTAAAATAAATCTCTGTCTAAATCTTTTGCTCGGGAAACAATAAAAATGGGCACCACAGCCAACGTGTGGTAAAGAGTGCAGCAGATACAGCCTGTATATGATAAAACTTGTGTTGCATGATCATATTGCCCTGACTAAAACACAAGACAACAATTGTATCTCCTCTTGAAAAAGTTTTTAAAGCTTAGTTTTTGGGGTGTGAAATGCCTTGTTAGTGTGGACGGAAGGCAAAAAATGTCAGAAAAAGATGGGATTTTAGTTTAAGGCAGCTTAATGTGGAGGTACCCTGAGCTGAGTAAGGGTTTCATCTACTGTATAAGCTGAATTTTGTCAACTCACAAAGGGTAATTCTTCGCTGGAGTTTTCCCAATTAGGAAGTTGGTTATGAAGCACTTTGAGCAGCATTTGCTTGTTTTCATGAATGCACAGTGTATAGTACTATCACTTCTACCATGGGCACAGACTGCCAAAGGACAGGGGCTGTAACTGGCTCCGAGACAGATTGAGAACATCAGGTGTTTTAATTCAACCGGTGTCAGCCTGTGAAACGCGGCTGCTCGGGCCAGACTGGCCCTCGGCTACGCACTCTAATGTTTATGTGTCTAAGTATGAGCCAAACGCATCCCCTCAACACACGGGTCAGAAGCTATGAACTCAGAGTGGGCATGTGCCAGAGACATGGCCGGCCTGCCAACTGCTACAAGGCTGTGGCCAGACGGCGAGTATACAGGGGTCAGGAGCAGCCAAGTGGTGTCCAGTGAGGGCTACCCTGGTTTAGTGCTGGCCAAACAACGCCCCCAGGCTTTCTGCACTGACTCAACATGACTGCTGTGTGTAGACAGAGTGAGAAAGAGAACGTTAGGCCTGTCCTCTTTGGGTTTGCTTTGCTGTTTACTGGCCAGAGTGTGTGACGAGAGGTCTGGGCTGGATTATATCCCTTCCCTTAACAGTCCAGTTATTGACATGTTGTATTCTCCACAGAGGTAATAAACGTTTAGCTTGGTGATGCTGTCTTACTGATATTCTTGTGCTTGTACTGATAGCCAGCAATTTTTTGACGGGGCACTGAGTTTTTTATTGAGGATCCACCTACGTATTGTGCAGGTGTACAGTGTCTGTACCTGGGTACAAGATGCATTCATTTTTTGCATTTTAAGTTATTTTTATGTTAATTTTAATTTAAAATTTTATTGTTTTCTTTTTTCTTTCTTTAAAAAAATTCTATTTATTTTATCTTTTATTTTTTAAATTTTCAATGTATTTATTTTTTATTATTTAAATTAATTTTTTCTATTTCTTCTATTATTTTTTCTTGTTTATGAATTGGTTTTATCATTTTTATTGCATTTATTGATTATCTTCGGTTTTATATAGTTATTATTATTATTATCAAGTTTTCTGGCCACTAGCAGACTGAGGTGGACAAAACACAGCAGAGTTCAGTAAAGAAAGGATCGGACTTACCGAGCCGGTTAAATATATATTTTTATGATTTTTTTTTTGCCTTTGTTTGATAGTGACAGGTGACGAGGTAGACAGGAAATGGGGAGAGAGAGGGGTATGATGTGCAAAAAATGTCACTGTCTGGAATCAAACCGGCGACTGTGCTTTAACCAGTCGGCTACCAAGGTGCTCCGAGACATTAAAATATACCTGGATTGGCCCATTGGACATTTCTTTTTTCTTTAATTTTCTTTTTTTTTTAACACGTGTGTGTTTATTTATTTTATTTTATGTAATGTTTTATTAATTTTTTTGTGTTTTCATTTCATAAATGTATTATTTTTGGTTTAGTTTTTTCAATTTTTGATAATTTTTTTGTTTCTTATATTTTTTTCTTCATTGTTTTCTTTTTAATTATTTATGTTTGTTGCTGCGTGGTATTTTTGTAAATCCTTTTTATTGATGTTTTGCACTGATCACTACTGTCTGACATCAATCTGTTCTACACACCTGTGTGCCATCACTAATTGCTACACAGAGTGTTGTTTTCACATATTTCAGCTGCTCAGTACCTTCTTACTGGCTGCTACTACCACAAACTATGACTCTGACTATACATGTCTTTCCTATTGACAGATATTGAGGCGCACACACACACACACACACACACACACACACACACACACACACACATACTGTAGATGAAACAGTGCTGACCCCCCCTCTGGACGGTCAGTGCCTCCCTTTGGCACGGTCCTGCTTGGTACAAGTCCAGAGTCCTTGAGGTAAGACGGCACAGGCCTGTGCTGGGCACACTGACAGTGGCTAGTGTCTATACTAGCCTTTGAACACAGTACAGGTGCCACCAGGCTAAACACACACACACACACACACACACACATACTCACATACACACACAGGCTCAGGATAGCCAAAGCTGAATCTACCGCCAAGTCCACTTACAGGCCATGGGAGGATAAACACACACTTTGGCCAAATACACACACATATGCGGCCAAAACCAACCTCGACCACTCTGTGGCCAAAGGCATTTGCAGCACAGTCCCACTCAGCAGGGAATCCCAGCGCTTGGCTCTCCATCTCTCTGGGAAAATCCATCTAAGAGGGATGAGAGGGAGGGAGGGAGGGGGGGGGGTTGTGGTAAGAAAAGCTGGACAATCAAATATTACACAGTGTTTAACACTTCATTTTCAATCCCAGCCGATTCCATTCCGCGCCAGTGTTAATTGCCGCTGTGCTACCTGCCACCAGTGGTCCTTTATGAAATGACTTCTGAATTGAAGCATATGGACGAGGAGCCGCGACGGGAGCCGGGAACGACTTGAGGAAGGGTCCCATTAAATAAGAGTCGGCTAATTACTTTGTCCTCCCTTTTGTCCTGCGCTATCCGGGCTCTCTCCGCTGTTCATATATCTTACTGTAATGAGTAAAGCCAGGGCCCGGCACCTGCGCTCGGTAATTAAACATATAAATTCTCCCCACGCGGAAATATGTGTACTCACCAGGATTGATTTATAAGGCTCTCTAAATTGCACTGTTGAGCTTATTTTCATTGGCTATTTTTTCAGAGGGACTGGGAAGGGGAGAGTCGTTCATCAGCTCACTGGTGGAAAGCTCGATCTTTTAAAACACTTGTCTTCTCCGAATCAAGTTCCCTTCTTTCCATTGTTACTGTTTGTGCTGCGGGTGAAGGTGGTGATGGAGGACTCCCAGGCAGGCCTTTTGGATACTGAAGTGAGCTGTTATACCCTCGCAGCCAAGAAACCCAATGAAAAATGTACTCATAAAAGCATAGCATGATCGAACAGGGATCCAAACGAAACAGGTCTATGACTCATTTATAGTTCCTTCTGCTCGTAACTTACTGGTACTGTACAGTAGGAAACACTGAGAGCAATGGAAGGATCAGTTTTGGTGTACAGAATGCTGCCGCAGTTTTCAGCTCACATTTCCTTGTTCTCAGTGTGAATATGCATGGCAAGTCTCATTTGATGCAAGCTCTATATTCCTGGTCTTAGGAAGGTTCCTAACTGAGTGAAATGACCTGGCAGTATCTCAGTGGCAGCCATGATAAGAGCTGGTGGAATTCTCTAAATGCTAAGAAAAGGTGCTTCACTGCTTCCTTTCTTATCTCCTTTAGCATAGGGTACACTGGACCATCCTCTACCAAAGGAAAGGAAATACAATTCCTTGCGGCAGCAACATTTAAAGCGACCACAGCAGATCCATGTCAATAACATAATTACGCAGTCTAGTGTAAGTGTAGTCGGATTCAGTCCTTAATTCTCCTTCACATCTTTCATTGACCTCATGATGTTTTCCATCGAGGTCAAGGAAAAGTCTTTTTTAGGAAAAGACATAGGACGTCATTTTTCAATTCAATTCAGTTTTATTTATATAGCACCAAATAATAACAGAAGTTATCTCAGGGCACTTTTCATATAGAGCTACTCTATGTAATATTATTTACAGAGACCCAACAATTCCCATTTTTTGGACGTTTTTTTGGCCCCACATAATAGATGAAGGTATGTGTCTTTAGGCAGCTGTTACGAAATCATTTTCTCATTGTGCAGAATATTTGATGAACAGTTTAAGTGGTGGATATCACAGGTTTGAATGAAGCTTTTCCTTTTAGTTTGCTTATTTTCCTTGTAGCTCTACACTGATGTACTGTAACAGCTGGTAGATGGAGCTTATGTCAGGCTTTTAGAAAGCATGTTAGTCAGTGCCACCCAGCCCTGATATGACGGTAATGATGCAGTTTGGCAACATATTTGTGGCGCAGTTGATCAAGTGGTTTGTTATTCTCGTCTTGAGTTTCAATGAATGAGTGTTTTAGTGTCTCATTTGGGTCAAAGTGTTTCAATCCTGACAATAGTACAATTCTAAGAAATTGGATATGGACAAAAAATACCAGTGTCAGCCTTCAAAAACTGCTTGTATAACCCTGATGTACTCCAGCCTACTGTTGATACAAAGTGCTCATAAGAGAAGTACTTAGCAGGGGTGTGCATATATTATGAGGGGCAGGGGCTGGGTTCAACAAAATGGTGCCCTACTTTAACAGCTCAATGAAAAGCTAATGAAATGTAGAGGGTGAGAGTTTATTCTTGACCTTGAAAACGGGATTTTGACAAAAGAATATTAAATCAAAGTCCACAGCAGCTTTTTCCTGAAGTTTGAACCCCATCTTACGGTGGTGACAAACCGAGCTTGCCTCAATGACAACTGAGCAAACTCCACGTGCTGACTAAAACCATGAGATGCGACTGAAAACTTTGTAAAAAGAAAGAAAGTAGACTTTCTCTTCTATATCCATTTTGTTTTTAAATGTGTCTTTTGTGAGTCTCCTATCGTTATGGAAGTGAAAGACTAAGTTGGAGGAGTACCCTTTAAACAAATTATTTGTATTTTAGGTATCTCATCATACAACTTGATGACATTAGCAAAACACAGATTCCATATGTTTAGTGTGAAGGTCTAATTTCTTGCTTTCTTGCTACATGAGATGTAGTTGAAAGCCAGCAAAAAGCTAGCAAGTGGATCTCGAGTTAAAGCTATAAAAGCACAAAAAAATAAATAAAGGTGTAAGGCTAAACGTTACAACATAATAACCACAGAAGCAAATACATACTATAAATAGCCTCCATATACAGCATGCTTTGGGCTAATTACTGTAAGAACTGAAGGATGAAATGGTCATACAGTATTATCTTTAAGCATGTATACTAATGAAACATACTGTAACTGCTGACTAAATCACCTACATATAGAATAACTCACCTGATGTTCGCTCGCGCAAAAGAAAGAAAGGTGCCAAGCAGGGGTCAGCAGTAGTTCATTGGGGGGGCCAGCTTTGTACAGGCATGGTGGAAGCACAGGCCTGTATTTCTTCAATATGTTTTTTGTTTTAAAAATGATTTACAGTGGAAACCTCATATAAGCAGATGATTATTATAAGTTATTTATTTTCTTTTTCTTTATTTCTCATGCACATTACCTTCTAATTGACATTTGTATATTTATTACATGAATATAATATAGCCGGAAGCAGATGGGTTACCACGAGGCAACGTATCATGGGAGTAAAGGACAATAATAGAATTACTTAAAATCTTTTTTCCATATGTTGTCATGTATGAAAAGACCTAAAATGAGCACTGTAAACAGACTACTTGATTACTATAAGCAAATTAATATTAATATATAAGCAAACAGCATTTGTATAGGAATGATCCATATATAAATCCATATAAGCTGTTTCCACTCTATAAAGGATAGTGTAGGGCAGATGTCATTTTTCAGTAAGTAAGTTACAGCAGCTTATGTTAATACTCATTTGGCAAAAAAAATGACTCATATATTCTGCGTTGAAATATGAGACTAGAGATGTAATTGACAGGTTATCCACACACAATAATCAGTGGCTTGCTTCATTTGTGGTGGCCTAAAAATATTGTCATCAGCCCAATGGACTGCCACCTATTTCTCTGAGAGACACAAATGTGTTTTGGTCAAAAGCTGTGGAACAAAAGCTGTGTTTGAATTCACAGGGTACTTTGTATTTATATTTATATTTGTTATTATCTGTTATTCATCTGGTAAGTATATCAAACGTTATTTCAGCACCATGTGCTTTTCCAATGGCGTGGTGCAGAACGCGCAACAAGTAGCTATAGTTTGCATGCCTCTTTTCACATGGGGGCAGTGGGATTTACATGATCCTTGTATTCACATGATTATCTACAGTAGATTCATGAAAAATCATGTAGAAGTTTCACTGTATACTACTATCAGGGGTCACATTTTATTTGCTGGAGGGCCGGATTTGGCCCACGGGCCGCTGTTTGCCTACCACTGGCGTAGAGGGAAAGCGGTCAGTGTGGGTTAGGGTCCCCTCAAGTCATGAACACCGACACTAAAGATGATGGAATTTTCATTTGATGAATGAGATCGAGTCTTTAAACAGAAATAATTGTACCAGTGCAAAAAGTGTTAATTTATTCGGTCCGAAAGGGCGCTGTAGCCAAAGAGAGCAGAGGGTCGGTGGCTTTACTCTGTACTCTACCACTACAACTCATGCTCTTTTTTAATTCCATATGTGCAGACTGTGCACCAGCATATAAAACCATATGAGGCTCATTCTCTGCCATGGCTGATGGAATCCCCCTATTAGCCGACTGGAGAATGTTTCCCAGCTGGGAGTCTCAGTTTGAATGTGCTGTGTTAAAACCTAATGAATGTCATAATTAACTGGATATACTTTACATTTAGAACGGGATCCGCTGTTATAAAACCGTCTACCTTTTAACCCCTTATCCACCCCTCATTTCTCTCTCTCTCTCTTAGTCGCTCTTTATTCATTTCTAAAGATGACATTTCTTTATTTGGTTTGCATTATTTTTTTCTCTGTTTCTTGTTCAATTTCTTTTCTTAGTTTTTTTTTTTTTTTGGTTTTGGCCGAGGCCTGCAGCTTTTGCAGCATTCCTGACACTTTTGTTAATAAATCATTGGGAAGTTAATGAAAACGGCATTCAGGCATATCCAAAATGATTGTGTTCTTTGTCATGCTAATAAAGTGAAAGATGTTCGTCCAATGGGTGAATGCCTGCACATTACCAGCAACTTCTGATTATGTGTGCGCCTGTTGCACCTCCGTCTTTCTCCCTCACCCTCTCCTTGTTTTCTCTCACCCTCTCCCTCTCACAGACGAATGTTTTAGCATATTTATCTCATAGGTTATCAACATGAATCCAATGGGTTCCCGAAGCAGACATTTGTGTCACTCTAAATTGCTCAGCGGGAAATAAAAGGCGATGGTCGCCTTGACTTGTTGTTGACCCCATCTCCATTTACCACCTTTGTGTCTGGGCTTTACATACGGGAGAACAGAACTTAATTTACCTCCCAACTTTGAAATGAATGAAAAGTTGGCAGCTTCTGCCAACGCTTTGATGGGCAGCGACGTGCAGGAGGTGGCCGGGTTCATCGTCTACCCAGCCAAGCACGAACTTTTCTGAACACGACGAAAAAGAAAAAATCATATTAAAACACCAGAAAAGTTTATAGCTCCTGATTAAAAAATGAATGTGGAGATCATCTAGGGATTTGTTTTGTTTTCTATACTGTCATCATGATTTACAGGCTCCTTTATCCCACCTTACCATACACTAAATATACTAATATACTAAAATGTGTCTATTACAAATCCTTTAAATTACATTTGAGTCCTAAAAATTGTATTTGTCTTTTTTAAAAATGTGAATATTTGTTTTAATTGCAAAACCTGTGGTTTGATTGAAGATATTACTGCAATAATCCCTATCACAGATGACACTGTTGTAGGAATTTGAACTTGCATGTACAAGGTCACTGATGTGACCGAGCACATTCTACACATTGTTTGTAAGAGCAGAATTTTGGTGTCTAAAGGTAAGAATTTAGCCTTTTACATGAATTTGTAAAATACTGTAAAATAAAATGAAAGCTTTCAAAAGGAATTCTTATTCTACACGAACACTTACTTCTGTGTAAGTTGCATTTCTTTCTCAGTTATTTGTATAATTTTTTTGGGAAAGGACCACTGCTTAGAATTTACTTATTTCTTGATTATGAGCATTTTCTTCAAAAAATTTGAATGACTAAAATTCAATGATGAACACAGACAAACAGTTGTGATGCTCTGATAAACTTGAGCATTACCTAGTTGTTTTCATTTGACAGGTTATCAGAGTGGTTCCAAACCTTTTTGGCATGACCCCTTAAAACAATGTCTACATGTGACCCTTTGTCAGCAGTTCAATTCAATTCAATTCAGTTTTATTTATATAGCGCCATATCATAACAAGATTATCTCAGGGCACTTTTTCGAGTAGAGCAGGTCTTTATATTTATATTTATATTTACAGAGACCCAACAGTTCCCACCATGAGCAAACACTATGCGACAGTGGCAAGGAAAAACTCCCTTTTAACAGGTAGAAACCTCGAGCAGAACCAGGCTCTGGGTGGGCGGTCATCTGCCTCGACCGGTTGGGTTGAAGGGGGAGGGGGGGAGCGGGAGAGAGAGAGCAGGAGGAAAGAGAACATACAGCAGCACAATACAGTTCCACATAGGGATGTAAAGCAATAGTTGTGGTAATGGTATTGATGATAACACCAACAGAAATAATACTAATCAATATTATAATAGTAATACTAATAATAAGAGCAATAACAGTAATAGCAGCAGGTGGCTGCAACCATAGATCCAGACTCTACAGCTCCAGAGGCAGAAATACCTGCAGAAAGAAACAGAAGGAGAGAGAGAGAGAGACAGAGAGGAGAGAAAGCACACAACTACGGGAAGACGTTGCATATATTGTGACCATTTCAACCTAGGAGTCTTTTTTATTTGATTAAATTTTATTTTTGGAGGCACAAAGAGGTAAAAATCATCCAGTATTTCAGTAATTTATTGGGAAAAAAGGGAAAGATTAGAAGAAAGTCTGGTTCCTGTCCTGTTATTCATCTCGACCTCCAGTCCAGGTTGAACCACTGTTATATGAGATACATGAGCCAGAATTAAAAGATTTTGCACATTCAAAAATGGAGCCAAAGCAGTCATAAAATATCACTAAATAATGTGTGATTTCCTTTAAAAATAAGATTCAAAGGCTGAACTTGAGACTAAATGATTTTTTGTTTTAAAACTACAGAGCTTCACTTCATCTTTACAGACATTTCCCATTTTTTTCTCTCTCTCCCCCTGTATGTACACCCTGTCTGTCTCTTCTCTCTTCCATAGATTGCTCAGGCCTGAGTGCCTGCAGCTCCAGGTACATTGGTCTGATTTTTCTTTTTTCTATTCATAAAGCCCAAATGTGAGAAAAGGGAATGGAATATTAGATGGGGATGGTCTCCCATAATCAAGCTGAAATCTCCATCATTATCCTGTATCAGCCGATCCCTTTTTAAAAAGCACCGGGAGTTACTGCTGTTTTACATGAATTTTGGGGCTCGGCGGTGCTATCGGGAGCTGAATATATTTGTCAGGTCGAGCCTCTCTTACAAATGCACTGCATGCAGTCTCTCTCTTTCACACACACACACACACACACACACACACACACACACACACACACACACACATTAAACCTTCGGTAATGGCAAAATCACAAATGAAGGGGGGGTGAGCTGAATAAGTGTGAGTCTGTGTGTGACAGGGAAAATGTAAGTATTTAAATATAGATGCATACAATTTCTGATGGCATGTAGGCAGCATTTTCCAGCAAAAGCTTATTTTGAAATATTTGTTTCTTATAGGAATCCTAAAAAGAGACACTCTCATGACTATTCCACGGTGTAACCTCTGCCTTGTATCACTGTGAACTGACAGCAATGTTGAAAAGACATATGGAGTAAAAAAAAATACACCATGCTTTGTTTTGTCTGGTTTTGACAGAGGGTATCTGCAAAAATCATTCAAATATTTCTTTCCTAATACTAGTCTCATGTTGTCATACACACTAAACAGCCCATTTGACTGTTATCAGGCTATTTAATAGGCTTTATCATCACACACCTGTCCCAGATATATGGGCTAGTAGGGGCCTGCTAAACCTACTAGTAGGTTCAGGAGGCTGTTATCACCCATTTATTTCAGTGAGCCAATGAGCCTAATTTAAAGTTTTAAGTTACATTACGCCACCTTGGAATTATAAGGTTCCATCTGCGTTCTGAGCGATTTTGAGATATTACGCTTCAAAGTTTTTGCATTCCCAATAGTTGATAGAGATAGAACCTTTTTGTTTTCTAAATAAAAAGTACAAAAATGCAGACAACTTAAAAAAACATCTCACATAATGTTAGTACGTTGTCACAGAATAAGAATGTGAATAACTTTTTTGACAAAAATGTCAGATAGAACCTTATTATTCCAACATGACGATTACTTACGTCACATAATGTTCGTAATGACTTATGTCACGTAACGTAACATTTGTCAGGTCGAGCCTCTCTTACATACCCGTATGTAATGTGCGTCACTTAAATTACGTAACATAGTTATTTTAACCCAAACCGCGATCTTTTCCTAAAACTAACCAAGTAGTTTTGTTTCCTAAACAAACACAGGACTTTCACCCAGGAGGCCGGGGTTCGAGTGAGACGTTGACTTATTTAAAGTTTTAAGTTACAAAATGTTACTTGTGTTACGTTACTTACTTCACGACTTATGTCACATAACGTAACATTTGTCCAGTCAAGCCTCTCTTACGCAACTTAACATATGTAACGTACATCACATACATCTCGTAACGTAGTTATTTTAACCCAAACCACAATCTTTTCCTAAAACTAACCATGTAGTTTTGTTTCCTAAACCTAAGTGCGTCTGTATGAGACGCCAAGGGGTTGGACATGGGTGATCAACCATGTGAATTAATGATAACTGCTTTCTGAACCCACTAGTAGGTGTAGCAGGCAGCTTTTAACCCATATCTATGAGGCTGATAATGCCTATTCAATCGAGTGATAACATTTCAATCAGGTGACTAAAATTGTGATGCATGAGTGTATGTTAGATTTAGTCGTCGTACTGGCAAATGGAACTAATTCAGATTTTGCGTGTTGAGATTCTGTGTCCGTGTAGTCCAAAAACACAACTCAGGAAGTACCAGATCTGTGTCACATGTGAGGAAGAAGTCTCAAGTGGGACCGATTCAGCCGCAGTGTGTGAACAGAGCCAGACGGAAGACTTCATTTCACAGTCTTTAGCGAACGCCCGTGTTGCCTCGGATGTGTGTGTGTGTTTGTGTGTTAATGTGGACATGCTAGCTGAAGGGGGACATCTGTTTGCCTGGAGGTGGGGGCAGACTCTCATAGCGTGTGTGTGTGTATGTGTGTGTGTGTGGCGGGGGGGGGGGGGCACATGGGAGTGTGGAGGCAGACACAAACACACCGGAGCCCGAATGGCAGCACTGGCAGTTTGTTCTGGAGTCCATGTTGGATCAGGTAACTGCAGGTGAGGGCAAGTGGGGGTTGGGGGGGCTCGAAGACGCCAACAACAACACTTCACTTAGGCCTAATTAGGAAGACGACAGGGTCAGAGTCTGAGCAATATGTTGCACATGAGCCTCCGTGGTTACACAGAGGGGATTATGGGAAAAAGCTGCAGTGCTGAAGTGGACGAATTCTACAAAACGCTCAGATGCAAACTAAAAATCATGCATCTCAGATAGCTTTAAGAATTTATACTAGAAGCTAAATGTTGTGTAGTCTAGTGAAATTTGCTAGCATCAAACAAAAAAAATCTTCCAACTGGGATAACAAAAATAAAATGATAGAATATTTTGAAACTGGGACCTGGTTATCTGCCCCTGCACCACAGGCTAACTGTAAACCTGAAAACCTTTGTTACATACTTAAAAACTCTGCTTCAGTTTTCTTCTTTGTGTTGTTGGCTTTGTGGCCCAGGCCCTCTTATTTCCAAAAGACCTAGGCCAATGGAAGTGTGATTTCTGTTAGTGTTATAATTTGTGTAATTAATGGCATTTGCAGATGTCTTTTGTGACTCAGAAATAAATAAATTCTGGACATACTAATGTTTAAGGTTTGTGCCACTGTCCTTGCACCCAACCTAATCCCACATCCCATCTCATGCCTGGATTTGACCATCAGGCTTTATTTCTTTGTGTAATTGTTTATGTTGTGTCTCTTTGTTATGTTGTAAATTAAACACATAAAATAATTAATAAAATAAATGAATAAAACAAAATTTCCTTATCCTAGTGCAGTGATCTGCCTGAAGTCTAACTGGATTTCAATCAAAACATAAGATTGTTCTTCTTACTTAGATGTAGTGTTTTTGTAGTTAGGATTTTAAAATGCCTTTGAGCAGTTTTGCCTACTTTAAAGATTGGTCTAATTCATAAGTCGTCTAGATTTCTCCTTCTGTAACAGACGTTTGGGACGTGTGTGTGCATCAAAGGTTGTGCAAAAACTGTGCAGCTCTCGTTTTGCTGGAATATGTGTGTTATTGGCTGTAGTTTTCATTGGTTACACATGTCCGTGTTGTCTGCCTGGGTGATGCTTTATTCTGCTGTTCATTCTATAAGAGGTGGCAGGTTATTTAATTTCTATAGCCTAATATAGATTTTTTTTATTCATTGTTTAATTGTCTGACTTTTGTCCTCTTCTCTGGTTAATTGTAGTGAGGCTACACTGAGGAAAGCGGTTGTATAATTGATACTCAGTTGTATGCACAGGCTACAAAGTGCCTTTTATAGCAAAGGAATATATTGTTGGTTTGGACATAAGGACTCTGTGGTGTGATGTGTATATGTTGGCATATTAATGCACTTTATTTTGCAGCATAAATGTGTTCCTGAATTTAATATGTCTATCATATAAAACCATTTTCTTTAAGTTACCTACTTTTAAGTCTTTTAATTTTACTAAAATATTCTAGTACTCTTTCTATCCCTGGATTTTGTCATACCTAGCAAAAAGACACTTCAAACTTATTTAACACATTGGTTTCACAGGCTGCACATGTACCCTTTTTTTTGAAAAAGAACAAAAATCAAAAAAAAAAAAAAAAGACAGAAAGACATAAAAATAAAAATGGAGCTCAAGCATCAAACAGAAGACATGTGAACAGAGTGTAGTTCTGCTGTCCTGGGGCATGATTTCCAGTGAGCACCTTGGACCATTCTCTCAAAGTTGCATGCCAACTCCCTCCCCCGATACCCCCCCACAGCCTGACTCGATGACCGCCTCGACCACCTCGTTCCCCAGGAGGTGAGGTCAGGGTGCTGAGATGGAGGTTGGGGCCGCCCCTGAGCGCTGTGATTCAGGCCAGTTTTCTTCAACTTCCTCTCCCTGCGCTGTTGTAAGGTTTCAGCCGGGGTTGGGGAGTGGGGGGGTGGCTGCCAAGAGCTGCCGACGAGGGCACCATGCACCTTCCAAGGCGTTTAAAAAGGCATTCTCCCTCTGCAAGACACCTCCCTAGTCAGACACCAGGGCAGGAAAGGCAGCAGCCGGCCAACATTTAGCTTCCTGCTGCTGAGCAGGAAGTGCAAAAAGGTCCTCGAAAGTTCCACCAGCTGACTACAAAAGAGGTAGACATCGCCCCGAACCACTCATGGGAGGTCAGCTTTGTTTTTTTTTCTTCTTCCCTGCCTCCCTCCCTTCCTCCACGCGGCTGAAGTTACAGCTCAGAAAGGTGAGCCTGAGCTGATCCTGTGTTGGGGAGGGCAGCCGTCACCTCGAGCGTCAAACTAACACTGTAGCATCCACAAGCTCCAGTGTGGCCAGGATGAAAGGCAGTTGGAGGGGAGCGAACTGTACCGGGCTCCACAGTATTGATGTTGGAGAAAATGAACCGACTCCTCCATCGATCCGCAGAGGGAAAATGTAGAAATAGAAACTGTAAATCTGGCTCTCTTGACTAACAGCTTAACGGCGCCCCCCCCCCCCCCCCCTTCTTCCTGTGGTCTTTTTTGTTGA
The DNA here is from genome assembly GCA_005408345.1 of Macquaria australasica. NCBI lineage: Eukaryota > Metazoa > Chordata > Actinopteri > Centrarchiformes > Percichthyidae > Macquaria > Macquaria australasica. The sequence continues at coordinate 127,387 of SEMN01000307.1, forward strand.
CTTCTATGTAAACCAGGCCAATATTCCTACATTGATGTTTTCTAGAGGGCAGTAAAGCATTTGAAAGCTATATTGGCTTGTTTTGTTCTCCTCTAGATGAAGGATGCTGTGTTTCCTGATCAATAGAGCAGGCCTGAGTTACTGTTCAAGTCACTGTTATTAGGGACAGTAGAGCAGTCACACAGGTCTGGCATGTGTAGCTGTCATCTCATCAGACATCCCGGGAAGGGATTTTGACTCGGTCCAGCAACAGCGCCTATGGAAACATATGGTGAGATGAAATATTTCAAACATGCTTGATGCCTCCATATGCTTATTATGTGTTATCAGTGATATGGTGGTAAATAAAAAGGCGGGAAAACGTCAACGTCCATTTGATGATCATCATGAGGGAAACAATCTCTACAAATAAAAGTTAATCATGTTTTCAGAGGAGCTTTACTGTGATTTTACCCTCAAGAGATCCTCCAGTCATACCATTGTGAAGCATACTGTTGCCACATGCCAACTTTAAAGGAGTTTAAGAGGATTTACCCTACACCACTTCCTTTCTTTGACACAAAGACTATGAGGTTAAAAAGCTTCAATTTTCAAGTTCAGACCTAATTAAAATGGAGCTGAAAGAGCCAGGACAGTTAATGGTGCACTGAGTACGATTTTTCTGTCCCATATTGTACAAAATAACCATCACGTATCTGCAGAGGTTCTGTCTGTGGAAAAGCATTCTTGATCAATACCAATTACTTCGCCAGTTGCTGAGATTTCTGGCTTTCAGGAGTCTTTTTCCCGTTTGTTGAATAAAAATACTTGAGCAGGTAAAAAAACAAGCTCCCCCAAATACACACACACACACACACACACACACACACACACACACACACACACACACACACACACACAAAACTCACCTATTTGCATTTGCATCTTCAGCCACTCAGTTTTATAACAATTATTATACAATATAATACATGTTTCCATCTAAATACAAAAGACAAAAAAGTATTATGCTTCAAGTAATTTGCATCACAGCAGGATTCTGTTAATTTCTTCCGTAATATCTGGCTGTGTCTGAAGCCAATCCCTATTTGCTACCTACAGTAGTGCACTATATGTGGCCTGATAATCAGCCTCTACTGCCATCTTACTTACATTGATTCATTCAGCCTCATGTTGTGTTCATTTTAATCTCTATAAACAGATATCTGCATATGAATGCAGAATCTGTAGGCAAGGGACAGAAGCGTTCTGGTTTCTGTTTGTAGTCCGAGTAGTATTGACCAATCACATTTGAGTGGGCTTTGGTTGAATGCAGGTAAACAGTCTGTGTGGAGAGCAAAAGAGAAGGAACGCATTGGCCGAAATGCAATCTCAGAACCCATCGGCTATCGCCTGATGACGATTTAACTTTTCAACAATCTCTGAACCCTAGAAATTAGCTTTTATTAGCTTTTTTAAAATGTAGCTGCATTCAAATTGTCGTCAGATGATAGCTGATGGGTAGTGAGATTGCTAATCGGACTGTAAACAAGGACTGACACACAGAAGAGGAAGTCTTGGCCAGGATATCTGTTATCAGTTAATCATTTTTTTATGACAATCGAAGAAGTATGGCGCTTTGCAAGTCGTGATTTCTCAAAGTTGACTTACGATAGATAAAAACAAGCTGGGGTTCGTGTGCACTCTTGTAGATCACCCACTGAGGAGTGTGGGCGTGCATGCATGGTGACTCTGTGTTCCTCTATGAAGTGTGAGAAGGAGAGAGAGGGTAGAGCGAGATGTGCATCTGTGTGCGTATGTGTAAAAAGGATGCAGAGACACGATAGAAGGGAACAACTCTCGACTTGCCCTCTCAAAAAGAAGTTAGGCAACAGATCATTAGGAAGACAGAAAAAATAGAAACGACATGACAGCTAAACAAAAACAATCAACAGAGCTTTGATTGACAGGACCCGGGGTGCCTGGCACCCATGGGACCAGACCTAATTGTTGAAGCATCACAGGGTGCAAAGTCACCACTATGATCAACACATATAATAATAATCAAACTTAATCTGATAGTATTAGTTATGCATAATATTTAAATAGTAATGACTCGAGAGATACTTCTTCTTCGCAGCTTGTTGAATTCCAACATGTGTCCAGATTCTGTTTGGTTGGTTACGTTGGATTATGTTGCAGCCATTGCAGCCTGTTATGTGGCTGCAGACTGAGGCGATCTACTGGACCAATTCCAAAACTTTTTGTACCTAGTCCTAGAACCTTAGTCATTTAGACCCCAAAATATGTAGAAAAAGGGCCCAGGTTTAAAAATGACCCTTTAAGTTAATTTTATACATATACAGTATAGGATTTGACCCAGAGCACGGCATTGCGATAATGACCCCTTTAAATATAAAGAGGTGCCAATTGTCGGCCGTGTGTGCTTACCTAACGACCAATCACAGATCCCCATTGTTTGTCCCAGGAGCCGCTTCTCCTTCGTTTTTGTTCTAAATGATTTATATTTAAACTTAACTTTTACATTTGTTTTTTTCTCCAAATACACAGAGTTTACAACAGTGAGTTTATTCCAGTGTCTGGTTCCTCTCTGTTCATGACACTTTAGCCTTAATAAAAAAGTTTCGAAATTACAGTTAGATGTAGATGCATGTTAACTGATAAAGTCTGACAATCTTTGAAGCTGAATTCAAGAAATATTAGTCAGTGGCACAGGGAAACTCTAAAACAAATGGGTGTTCTTTTTCATCATTTTCCATCCATATGATTTCATTATTTCAAAAAAAAATTTGACATTTCTTTAGTGTAATTGATAGACAGTGCATGTAAGTCCTGTCCACACCGGAGGAGAAACTATTCATCGCTCTCCATTGACTTTGTATTGCGTGAAGGTTCCTCCTTGTCACTTCAGTCTGCTAGCAAACAACAGAAACATGGCTAAAAGCTGCACCACCAGCAGGGTAAAGAACCAGAACTAAGTTTTTAGAAGCTGCCGAACTCAAAAACTGATCCTTTAGGAAGACAGAAGTGGATCCAGACGTGAGGCATCAGCAGTAGGAATGGGAACACTGTGGGATCCTGACACTCAGCATTTAGTCACTGCTCAGTCAGATATCCAAACGTCAGTTTTAGGCTGACTATAATTCTGTAAGTTGAGCTAAAGCATTTTGACACTATGCGACTTGTGTAGTGGAATGTGGCTAAATCAGAAAACTATGCAGTATTATGTTTGCAAGTGTCTTAGCTAACTACAGTAACGTAGCTTGAGCAGGGACACTGAGACAGACCCACAGTATTGAGTTTGTCCTCTCTGGTAGACAGAGGGTGCTGAAATCTAATGTTAGCTCGCTACAGGCATTTTGTTAGCGTTTCAGCCCTTGGTTGCATGTTGTGGTGCCGATTGATTTCCCCTACGGTGGGCGTGGTTTTTAGAGTAAATCTCTATAACGACATTTGTTATATATCTAATATAATTGTCTAATATCAATTCTCTTATCATTTTAATATTATTTAGCAGCACTGGTGTACAGGTGCACAGTTTTCAAGGTATATTTTATTGCTCCCTGGAGGACTTACCCCCCTAGAAAAGTACTAATGGGCCCGTGTAACCCTGTCCCGGACTGGATTTAACACATCTCTCCATATCTGACTGACACAGAAATGAACTGATTTCAAACAGTATGTGCTTACAAAATATGCTCATTGTTACATATATTTTGTAGGATTTTAATACACACACAAAAAAATCCCTGACTGATGAGATGGATTGAGGAGGTTTTGCTGTGCCGGGAGTTAAAAACAGGAGTTTGTACACAGATTAAGCTCTTCTGTTCCACTCCGCTGTGTTGTTTTTAGGTGAAAAAAAAAAGAAGCTGAATCTCACCCCCCCCCCGCTACAGCGAGCTCTGAGCAGAGTGCCCTTAGTATTTTCATCTCGCACATCATGCTTTTAATTATGAGACATATCGAGCAGCGTGTCCAATGCACAATGGCTCTGCTGGAATATTCATGTCCAAAGTTGGAGGAAAGTGGAAAGGGGAGGGAAGTGAGATGTAATTGTAATTAGTGAAGAACCTGGTGCTGCCAATTCTCAAAGGAGCATCTGAGTCACCTGCTGTGTGCATGCGTGTGTGTGTGTGCATCTGTCCTCCTGGCTTAGAGTACCTGGACACACCAGGGAGTGTGAGGAGCTCTCTTGGCTTAACTAGGAGATGTACCTGTCTGTCTCCTCGCTCCGGGCTGAAGTGGCTAGTTAGCATATGCGCCGCCATGCGTGCGTGTTTACCCTATACGTGTGTGTGCTTGTGTGTGTGGGCATGTGCGTGCTAATGTGTGTGTGTGAGAGAGAGTGCACGTGCGTAGGCCTCATCTCAAGTCTCACCAGAGACTTGTTGTCTAAGATTAATGAAGGTCACTGGAATCCTCCAAAGTATTCCGATAATTAAGGCTTTGTTTATCAAAAACAAGTTATATTAAGAGCAAAAAGATTCATGGTAATTATTCATAATCTTAACAATTCAAGTGTAGCCACCTCATTTGTGCCTTTAATTCTTCTTGTTAATGTTTTGCATAAATCTGCATAATTACTTGAGATGCCTGTTGTATTTTTGACAGCTACTCAGTTCGTGTGCACTAAAGGGTATCAAATGTGCCGCGCGCTGCATACTTAAAAAGCGCCCGTACGGCTGGAGCCGCAAAGAATATTTCAGTCATCAAGCCGGGCTGCGCTGGGCAGCAGTGCACGCAGAGAACGGGGGTGCTTTCTATCAAAAGGAGTGAATGAATGCTTCTGCTTCTGGTGGTTAGAACGAGGGCTTTCATGGGCCGAGGCGTCCCCCAAATCACGCTGCAAAAACCAGCAAATAAATCATTGCTCTAAACAAACAGAAGCTGTTTGAGAGAGAGTTTGCTTTTATTTTGAAGATCAAGTCCCCTCTATAATACACACTCATGACATAATTCAATGTGCGTGTGTGAGTCTGTGTGTATAGCCTGACGTGTCGAGGCGCCCCCTGTATAATCACTGCATAACTCTGATGCAATAATCACATGTAAATGACCACATGGAAATGCTCTGTCTTGGTTTACATAATCTTGTAATGACCTCTTGTAACACACTGTCTGTGATATTGGCCCTAATAGATTGTTTTGGTTTTTTTAACCCAACTTATTTTTTTTTGCAGCGCCGGCCCCTGGAATTACACGGAGAGTGAGGCTGGCCTATTAGCACCGTGACATGAGTGATTTAATTTACCCTCAGTCTCTCTCTCTCTCTCTCTGTTATGCTGTCTCTCCTCTTATTTAGCATGCGACAGGCGTGGACAGTAATGCCTGTGTGATTGGCCTGCGCCGGGTGATGATTTTAATAAACACACACACACACGCTGAGGGGGCCACAGGTCAACGGTGTTTGGATTCATCAGCCGCACAGGTAGGATAGAGCTGTGAATGAATCAGGAGCATGCTACACACACACATGCACACACACACACACACACACACACACACACACACACACACACACACTTGCAGCAGATACACTTTAACAACTGGTCAACATGTCCTTTGAAGAAAACACTGACTTTAGCTCCATGTTGTGTTTGTGCACAAACTCTGCATATTTGCATGTTATGAGTAGGCTAGAGCATCTGTGCATCATTTGTGTGTGTGTGTGTGTGTGTGTGTGTGGGCTATCGCTGTCCACTGCGTCACACTTCTCCGCGTGCCCAGCCCTCCATGCAGGCCTTGTGCTCCTGCTCAGAGAAACATGTGGCTCTGATGTTAATTGAAATTTGTCTAATGAAGTAAAGTTAAGAAAGAGAGGGAGGGACTCATAGGAGAAGAGGTAAGTAGACAAAGAGAGGGCAAGGAAGAGGAGAAGTAAGGAAAAAAAAGAAAGCTTCAACTTTCTTTAATTATGTTTACCCAACAGGCTTTGCTTCCTCATTTAAATAGCATAAACATCTGGCCGTGGCGCGCCACTAGCATGGCGGCAGTAGTCAAGCAAATCTTGTGGAAAATAATGAAATTAGATCCCTGGTGCTGTGACAGTGGAAGGGCAGAAGACATCCGCTCCATGTTAATAAAATTGCCATGAATGAGTGAATACAATTAGGAAATTGTCAGTGGCGGCAGTGAACTTTTGTAACTCACCGATGTTTGCATCATTCGATTAAGGCAGCAATTTGGACTTGTTTATTTGCGGCTGTTGTGGCTTTTATTAATTGTGACCCGGCAGTGATTGGCCTGCGATTAAACCAGTCACATATGATGTGGCTGAGGGTGAGGGATGGATTGGTGGGCAGGCTGATGGAGGACATTTTTTTTTATTGTTGTTTATCTCTGTGAGTGCAGAGGGAGGAAGATGGAACTCTGTGTGTGTGTGTGTGTGTGTGTGTGTGTGTGTGTGTGTGTGTGGTGAATGTGTGGATGTGTGTTTAGCTCAACCTTTGAATTGAGGCAGTGAGGATGCCTGGTTTTAATTATGGCTTCATTTTTTACAAAACAGATTCAGTTGATGTGTTTTGGAGTCAATCTCAAATTTATGTTTTATCTTAAAAGCTCTATAATTTGGTAAAACAAATTCAAAACAAAATGGGATACCATGTTCTGTACTCCTTTAATCCATGCCAAAATTTCAACTGTCCATGCTAGTACTCCACATATAGCCCTTTTCTACTGACGTCACGTCATGTAACGTGTAGCCACAGTCATGGGTCATCTCATTAGTCTTGTTTCCACTGTTCCACCCACTTTATGGATGAGTTCCTGAAGCTAATTCTGGGCACTGCGAATTCCAGGTGCTTTCAGTGTTTGCTTATGGTGCCGTCAATCAGGAGCGGTCCACAGGGTTCCCGCACATTTTTACCAATGAATTTTCAAAACTTTTCCATAGTATTTTACCCCATTTCCACAACTTTATTTAAGTAGTTTAAAATAGGTAGGCCTATGGCAGATCCCGGGGTCCTGCATTTATGACGTAACACATTCATACATTATGACTTGCCACCATCTTGGTTCCTCTCCCTGTACGTTGGAAAGTGTACGAATCCCGTGTGTTTGCACCGCAGACTACCAAATTTTGCCTCTCACTTGAACCATGTATTATATTTGTCGTTTGAAAACCAAGCAAACTGTAATCACTTGCTAACTTTACTCGCCCATTAGACATTCCCGCCACCAACTAGCTGCACACGCCAATGTATATCACTGTCATGCAGCGTAGCACTAGATTTAAAACGAATTTCACGTAACGTTAGACAAGTTTTTCTAATTTCATAACTTTTCCAGGAATTTCATGACCGTGGGAACCCTGGGTCCAGCAGGTATGTTGTCCCATCACAACAAGGGCGACTACAACAAACACTACTGCTGGCATCTTGGCAGAAATGGGGATATGGGGACTGGGCGCCATTTTGCGACACTGACCCGCTTGTGCCCTCGATTCTGTTGCTGTTAAAATATGCCCCCCCTATGTGCCTTAAAGTTCATTTCAACAAAGTTAAAGATGCTAGACATTCTCTGGTTCCAGCTTCTAAAATGCAAGGATTTGCTGTATTTTAATGTCTTTGGGTTTTAGTCTGATGATCAGATAAAACAAGCAATTTGAAGACGTCACTTTGGGCTCTGGGAAATCATTTTGCACTGGTTTCTGACATTTTACAGACTAAGCGATTTATTGATAAACTGAAAAAATAACGGACAGATTAATGGATAATAAAAATAATGGTAAAGACCATAAAAGGTATCTTTTAGATAATATAAACAAAAAATCATTACTGCAGCACCTTAAAACAAGGCAGAATAAGGTCACTCAACTACTATCATAAAATGTACACTTAATTAAAAACAAAATGTTTAAAACTGGTTGATCTGCCTTGGAAAACAAGTGGAATTAGCTCGTCCAACTCCCAGATTTGTTGTTATGAAAAATTTTAAGACTTCAGTGATGACATTCCTTGATAAGACAGACACTGGAAAAACCTTTATCACATCCCGTGCTACCTTCTCTTCCCAGAAGAGATACTGTATTTACTATATATATCTATACTGTGGTGCTTTGGAATAAATCCTTTCAAATGCTCTCAGTCTTTATCATCTTCACTCTTCGAGTCTGGCGTACACCATTCCAAGTTCCCCTTTGCAAATTTGAAGTAGTGCGTCCCTACCCGCCTTGCTCTGTGCTTTCTAGAGAGAGGACTGTGTTTACTTTACAGCCTCACGCAGGCAAGGGAAGGGATTACATTTGTGGAAATGAGTTGTCATTTCAGGAGGTAATAATGGATTTGGGCCTGAGAGCTCGACAAACACAACACGGGGAGAACGGAGAGGATGAAACATGGGAGTCGAAGTAGAGAATGTGTGTGTACATAGAGGATTTTGTGCGCACACAGGAAGGATGGGACACACACACACAAAAGCACACACACGCATGTACTATTTTGGCTGGACATCTGTACAAATGAGAGAGTACTGGTGGATTCTGCTGGGGTGCCTGGTTGGGGGGGTGGATATCCCACCACAAGATTCCTCCAATCTTCAAAGCTCCAGTCCGGTTGGAAGTAATGTTTTCCATCCCCGTTGCCAGATTGGATCCGTCCTGTCATCACCGCTGTATTTACTGACAACCATGTTTTATCTTTTGTCTCGGCTGCCCTCAGAATTGCCTCCATCGTATTTTACGCTGACTTGAAATGTCTCTTTTGTCTTTGGCTGGAGTTTTGGAAGTTCCATTCTCGCCTGCCAAAGGAAACAGGCCCTCTTGGTTTTACCCTCTTGTCTGTAACCGTGACCTTTGGACTGCACAGTAGTGTGCCAGTCACATTAAATCCATCATCATCATCATCATCACACAGGCCTTCTTACTCCATCCCACATCCCATATGCAGCCATGCATAATGCGTCTGTCCACTGCAATATCTTCACTGCTGATGGTGTGCCAAAAACAAAAATGGACCCATGAATTATTCTATATATTGACGTTAAACAATTTAAGATGGCATCATCATTAATGAGTGTTTCAAAGACTGAAGCCGAGGTCTTCACAGGTCCACTCAATTTCTTATAACCGAGACCCCATCTGGGACCCGAGTTGGGCTAGGTCCAAGTAATATTCACTTTGATTGCGTCATGGACGCAATTGGTAGCGAATTATGCGGCTACCAGTTTGTTCTCTTTCTATTTGGGTCTGTCTGGGTCGACCACATTTTGGATCAGGTCTAATTATCCTCAGGTCTGTTCGGATTGGGACTGTCCTTGTGTCCCTTTGAAAAGGGTCACTTGAAAAACAATTTATGCACTTTGGGTTTGGTTAGGTTTTCCATGGGTCTGTTTTGGGTTGGGTCCAAAATTTTGGACCATTAAGACCTCTAGTCTGAAGTGACAATGTGGAGGAGAGTTCACCTTAGAGCACTTGTTAGCACATAATTGCTCTTATCTATGTGTTTGTGTTGTCATGATGGCTACACTGCATATCATATATTGTATATACTGTACGTCTTTATGGTGCAAACTACGCACTGAGAAGATGCAACTGCACATGAACTATAGACAACCGTAGACAACCTGTAGACAACTACAGACAACCTCTGTAGTCTCATTTAGCCACTTGTTAGCAAACGTCTTTTTTAAGACACGTAAAAGCTTCAAAATTCACGAGTGGGATATTTACTGACATATTTTATGTTGCAGAACAAAACGTGAAAATCTCTTAAGCTTGTGTTAACCACAGACCTTATTTCAGGCATCTAACCAAAAACCCATTCAAGAAACCTGAAAACAGGGAACCGGAAGTGCAAAAACTAATTTCTGGGTTTTAGGACTCATTCCTGCAGCACTGTATGGTGGAAAGTTTTGAAGAGCCACTTGCCACTTTTAGTGCCTCTTAACATTAACAATAAAGTAACCTCCCCAGATTTCGCCATGTTTAATTTACATTGTACAGACTGGGAGGTGCTCAAGGAAACTTCGTTGGCCAGAGATGATTTGGCTTTGATCTGCCCCCTAGTGGGTATAATTTTAAGTTCTCCAGGTACATAGAAAGTATACAGGCGATAGTGTGAACAATGCCGTTTGTGTCACAGCTGCTTGTCTGCATAAATGCATTGTTAAAAAGCTAGAATGTAAGCTTTTTTAATTAATTGAACTGGGCTATCCGCTGGTAGTAGTGAGTCCAACTTACACTATGAAACATCAAAACTATACTTCAGCTATCATCAAATCTAAGTCTCATGATGCCATTACGGGTCCCAGGCAGATTTTTTTTACAGGCTTTGCATGTACTTCATACTTAATGATGGAACCATATGCTTGAGCTATCGAGAATGTATGTGCCTTGATGTGTGTAAAGTGATCGTTCCAGGTTATGCAGAGGTGAGGGGCAAAGGGGTTTGGTTATGACTGGCTTTGTTAAATAAGCTCCACATACTAGCAAAGACATTTTGTCACATACAGCTGTGAAGTCACGGGTCTTTTTGCTATTAATGATACATAAGGTAAGCCACAGGACTAATAGTAACTGCACATTTCATAGAAAATACCATTAGCCTGAGTCTCTTATATGCTGATTTTCTATAGTATAGGTGATGGGTAGTTGTGTATGCATTTGTGTACGTGCATAAGAATGTGTGTGTGCATGTGTGTGTGTGCATGCATTTGCATCTGTGTGGAGAATGTATTTGTGTACAAGTATCTACTTGTGCATTTTTGTGTGCTTGCATGAATACACATGTGTGTGTGTGTGTGTGTGTGTCATGAGACAGATGGGTAATAGCCCCTGTGCTGAAAGCGGGGCCCCGTGTAACGTGCAGCCCTGATTGCAGACCTGATTACCTGCCATATGCTAGCTGAAGGGTTGAGGGCCGGACCAAATGAGAACAGTATGCAAACGTTAAAGCAGCGTTTTTATAGCGCAGTCATTATGCCCCCGCTCTGGCAAATGAAAACGAGCGTGGCAGGGAGGGAAAATAATGAAGTCGTAAAAAAAACGGACGGGTCACGGTACGTGATCGCTGCCACCGCCACCTCCCAGCTGTAATCCCATTGGCTAGAGGGGAAGGGGAAGGGTCCCCTGCTAAGATGACGGTAAAGCGTTGGTTGGACCGCAGGGTGGCCCTGTTCGATCGAAAAGCCTTACAGAGAGGGAATATGGCAGTTAAAGATCAAACTGTATCTTTTTCCTGGGTACATCACCTTTAGTTAGGGAATGAGTACAAAACACGAGCTTGTGTCTGTGTGTGTGTGTGTGTGTGTGTGCCTGTGTGTGATGTGATTATGTTCCTATTAGCCTTTGCATTCTCCATTATGCATGCAGCGTACGGGGCTAAACTGACCTTGTAAGATGATCATTGACTCTCCTTGGAAAACACTTGTTATCCCAGGATTAACACACACACCAATTACTACCTGCTCGCCACATGAGCCCAGGAAATAAAACATTTCCTATCTGTGTCTCTTACAAAGGGGGAACTCCCAGCTCTCTGTGTACACACGTGAATGCGGGGGCATGCAAATACATATACGTATTTTTGGAGTATGTACACTTATTTGTTTTTGGACTATGAATGTATAATTTAAAGGCAGAATATATTAACTCAATGACAGGGATCTGAATGGGCTGTATTACTAAGCAGGCAGTTTATGCTACTGGTAAAAGCCATAATTATGATTGTACAGCATGTTTTAAAAATCATGTACATTCATGTTTCATGGGAGGGTGGAATTCCCAGAGGTTTTGCATGAAAGATGTTCTGTGTTACCACTTACAGTAATTGGTGGGTCTCCTTCAAAAAACATGATACATCCATTTTAGAGAAAAAGGCCCTGATAGTAATTGTTAATGGAGGGAATGCAGGGTATCAGTTTTTCAATTGATTGATGTCTCTTTTTAGACTCTGCTCTGTGAATGTGTTTTGTGTTTTGGATTTTGACTAAACAATCTAAAAAGAGCGAACATCTTGCACATGACACGCAATCACAATAAAATATTTGGTATCATTTGGACAAATCACTTTTAGAAGAAGTAATCCTTACCCAGCTTGTAACCAGAGTATGGAAACTTCAGTATTTCAATATTTAACCGTGACCACAATCTTTCCCTAACCGTAAACAAGTGTTTTGAGTCACCTAAATATAACCATCAAAACAATAATCATGCTTTATTTGCCAGGAGGAGGATTTTGTCGGAAAAGCAAGATCCATTGACTCTGACGTTGGACATTTTGTGTTGGTAGTGAACAGTGTGCAGATAAGTGCAGTATAAATGTTTTTCATTGATAAAAATTGTAAACCAGGCATCAAATGTTTCCTAAAAACATATTTGCTAATGCAAATTAGTTATGTAACTTATGTAACAGAGACTGCATCCTGGTACAACCAATCACTTTCTTTGTTTGTCTTTTCTAATCAATCCTGGTGCAGAAAGAGTATTTTATATTTCAAAAATATAAAGTAGCTGGTGTAAAGAAATACATTTAGCCTTTGTTCCTAGAGTAACATGAGAAGATTGATATCTTATATCTGTGCGGAGTGCGGAGTTGGAGTTAGCGGGTGGCTAGCTTAGCTTACCCTAAAGACTGGAAGCAGGGGGTAACAGCTAACCTGGCTCTGTTCAGCATTCAAAAGAATGCCTATCAACACCTCTAAAGCTCACTAATGAACTCATTCTACCTTTTTTTAAAAGAGCTGCAATTTGTGGTTTTAGGAGGAGTTCTGTGCAAGAACTATTTCTTGACAAGCTACAGTTAATTCGTCCGGCAAGTACTCCTGCGCAGCGTCTCCGGCTATAGGTTGCCAGATATGGTCAGTGAGCACAGGTTTTGGTGTAGGTCTCTGGTCAGGCACGGTGGTACCAAACATGGCAACCACACTGTACAAGCTTCAGGAAGCTGCACACAGTCACTGCGCCCATCCTGCAAACTGCTGCATTTACATTTCTGTTTGAGTACAGATACAACATACATGTTGAATAGTGTGCGTTAGACGTGTTGGTAGGTGTATTTTCTTACTTTGGACAGACTGATAAGCTAGGCTAATACCGCTCCGACTTCATACTTAACACACAGGCATGAGATTGATATTGATCTTCTCATCTCACTCTGAGAAGCAAAGTAATTGAGTGCATATCTTTTCAACTCTATCTTCAAGATTAGATTCCAAACATTTTCCCATTTAACATACTCCAAAGGGTTGGATACCTTTTTCATACCAGTGGAAATGACATTAGGATTTGTCTATTCTGTTTGATGTGGTTACAAGAGGAGATTTCTATTCAGGTTATGCTCTAATCATGTTATTAACGGAATACTGGGCTCCATATAAAACCAGCATTACGAGATTCTGTGTTGTCCATGTACCATGTATGTCAGTTTTGTGCTGCACTGGGCGAAGAAAACTGATTCTCATTTAACAAGCTGAGACTCCCACCTTACTACAAACCTGTTAGCTGTGTGTAAGGAATGACTCTTGTTGCCAGGGGCTCCCCATCACTTTCCCCATTTCCATCCATCAGGAGAAAAGGGGAACTTGTGCATAATCCTGAAACCCATTGTGGCCTACTTAGTGGGAAGGGAACATGTCTTTCCGACTGGTCGTGCCTTTGTATGTGGGTCAGCTTCATTCAAATTCTCTTTCATTCCAGCTCTTCTTCCGACACTGTGGCCCATCATTAGCTGTAATATAGGTCACCCCAGGCTTTGTGAAGCTCCAGCCCCATTTGCATTCTTGATTCAGATGTAGCAGCCATAGAGTGACTGTAGGTAGGGAGGTGGGAAGCTAGGGGGGAAGGTGGCATCAGAAGTAAAGGCGAAGCTTTTATCACGTTTGATGAAAGGATGGGGTCAGTCTGGATCCATGCTTAAAAGGATCAGGGTGTTTTCCCAGTGGTGGGAAGATAAAACTTCTATAGATGCAGGTTGAAATGTACAGTAGGTAACCTCTCTGTCCTTTTCTTCATGGTGAAAAAAAAGAGAATCGCATTTAGACTTACTGCTACATGTCATATTCCAAGAAATAATCATGTGTCAAGGTAAATATCATTAGATTATTTAATGAAATCCAAAACTACTAAGCAGGAAAGAAGACCTGTAGTCCCTGCAGCCCCTGCGCCTGCAATATCATTAAGTTTACGGCCACTCTGCTTCTACATTCAATTAAACTTGAAATCCTTTATTTATGCTTTTAATTGAGGAATGGGAGGGTGTACTTGCCCCACACACCCCCACGTGCAAACACAGGTATATTCACGGAATAAGAGGTTTCCTGTGAAAACTAAGCAGAGGGTTATGACAATGACCTGAGAACAAATAAAGCTACGCTGGTGTTTGGTGTTCTGCTACATGCCACGACTTTACACTGTGAGTGGCTATTATGTGCAAGACATGAACGATGTGTTATGTCATGAATTGTTATTTGTAAAAAATAGTTGTTGCTTTGTCGTAATATGTCAGCGGCATTACGTAGAAATTTGATTTCACTTGTACCTGTTTATCCATAACTGTAATTCTACATCTTCATGATGCCTTTTATGTCCAGCTCTCTTCAGTCATCCTCCAACCAGGTTTACGTCATCATTGGAGCCCGAGGTAGCAGACAGTGCCACTGTTTACTATCTGCCTATTCATAAATCTGGTAGTCTTGTCTTATGCTGTGTTCAGACAAAGCAACAGGCTACAAGTCATTATCAATGGAAGCCGGTGACTGGCACGTGACGCGCTACAAATCAAAGTTGAGCTGGCCTCATGTTGATCATGTGTAGAGGATTCACCTCGTGATTTACATCCAGTGCCAACGTTCAGTGCCAGTGAAAGAAGTAGTGTGTCCTTTATGTAGCGGTGTAGGTAAGGGTGTAGATGTTGCTGTGGTGGGTGGGTGTGTAGCACATCCAAATTCCACGCAGGAGACCAGAGTTTGATTCCCGCTGCAGACCCTTAAATAACATTCCCCTTTTGGTAACCGTAACCATGATATTTTCCTAACCTTAACCAAGTGTTAACATAAGTTGCTTAATCTTAACCATTGTTTATTTGCCATAACCACAAACTTTACATAACCATAAGCGTACTGTAGGTACCATGTAAGGGATATTCTCATTGGTCATTATTGCAGAAATAAACCCAACAGGATGATGCAGGACCCCGACACGACCCGTACCCTGGACTTCTTTCTGCGGATTGATATGATTGGACGTGGTCCTCCAGAATCTATGATCAGAACTGCGTCCATAGCATCCGTAGAATGCCATAATTGACCAATCAGAACAAATAAGCGAAGATAATGTAGAAATAATTATAAAAACGTTGGCATTGAACGTAATCCATCGTTTTGCAGAATCGTCCAATGTTGATGTTCTTGACTGATGATAGGTTTGCATAGAGACCCGTTGAGGAACTGAAATTTTGATATACTCTTCTATATCTCTAACAAAACACACTTGCACACACAGGTCCATTTTTTTTCTTTTTTGCAGTGTGGTGTCATGTTTGGCAGGTAAAAAGGCATTGATCACAGTCCTAAAGTCCTCAGCAGCACAGCAGCTCCAGTCTCTATGTTTAGTATGCAAAGGCAACAGAGCCTATTGACAGTTTTTTTTTTCTCCTCGGCAAATTACATGTTTCCACCTTAATTGTTATTGGAGATGTTATCATGAAGCGGATGCAGCCCTCGCTTCTGAACCTGACAGTGGTGTGAAGGGGGCAGAGGAGAGGAGTTATGCAAAATACGGCCGATGTATAATTAATGTAAACCCCAACCCCCACACACACACACACACACACACACACACACACCTACACACACACACCCACGCACGCACACACACACACACACACAACCCTTCTACCCTCTTTAGGATGGACAGCTGGCGCCAGGGTGTCTTTTTGACCTCTAAGGGCTGCGGTGTTAAATTGAGATACTGAGGGCGAGGAGGGAATGGGAATTGGTAAAGGGCGGATGCTGAGGAGAAGACACACACACACACACACACACACACACACACACACACACACACAGAACTAAAGGGGCACTAATATGACAGGAAAGTAAATGTAAATGCTTGCAATTTGGGAAACTATATCTTCAGACAATTTGGGGGAAATAATTAATCTAATGTACACACACACACACGCACACACACACATTTGTATTACTGGGGACCTTCCTTTTAGTACAATACTTTTATTCCCTAATCTCTAACCCAAGCCTGAAGGAGTACATAAACACAACAAGGCTGCAAACTCGTTGCCTTTTAGGGAAATGTGAAATTATGAATGAAAAATATGGCACCCGCATAAATCATATAGAAGTTTTCTTTGTGTGTGTGTGTGTGTGTGTGTGTCTGTGTGTGTGTGGGGGTGTGAGCTAATTTTAGCTTTGTCACATCACAAACACAGCGACGCAAAGCAAAGTGATTGTTTTCTGTGTAAAATCCCTCCTGACACACGTCAGCTCTACAGAAGAGCAGCAATTGTACCACATCCGCTCCTCTGATCACAGCCACTGTATCTTGGCTACTTCTATATGGTGCGTTCGGTGTGTGCAACAGACACTATGCTCTGTGTGTGTGTGTGTGTGTTGCACTAAAAGGATGGAGTTTCACTGCCAGCCAGAGATGAGGGGAAGTGGCAAAAAAGAGGCTCACAGCTAAGCAGTGACAATTAGCTCTTAAAAGTTTAGTACAGGCCAGAAGAAAAAGTATTAGGGCTGCAACTAATGATTATTTCTTTGCAAATCCATCTGTTGATTATTTTTTCAGTTAATCATTTAGTCCATAACATGTCAAATAATTGTGAAACATGCACTCCACAATTTACAAGAGCCTTTTGAATGACTTGTTTTGTTAGACCAACAGTCCAAAACCTAAACAAATTCAATTTACAATGTTAAAAAAAAGCATCAAATTCACATTGGAGAAATAGAAACCAGCAAATGTCATTTTTGCTTGATATCAAAATTGCTTAGCCTGACATCACCAGACCAATACGCAAATGGAAATAAATTCTCTAGCCCAAGAGCAGCGTGGTCAATATGTGCTCTGAGTCAATGAAATCTTATTTATATTACTTATTGTACATATTATCTCTTTCACCCACCACTAAACACAACTCCTGACCCGAAACCGAAGATGGTCAAAATGACATCACAACAGCACAACTCATCTTTTAATCCTTGTGAGGACATTTGTTGGTATAGAAGTACCAGAACACACACCACAAACTTCCATGCGCTTGAGTTTGACTTTTGCACGCTCTTGTCAGTTTACTTACTGTACTCCCTATCTCTTCATTAATTGATCCAAACAGGCTCCGATTATCTCGGCTCTTATGCAAAAAAAAAATGCCAGAGTCACTGCCAACTCTTTCAAGATAGCAGAAGGCGAGACAGATAGAACTTTGGCTGAAACTCCTCCTGTGCCTTAATTCCTGATGGGGAAGCGCATTAATATCCCCCTCCCCCCCTCCCTCTTATCTACCCCCTGAGCCGCTTTTGATGTCCCAACTCGAATCAACTTGTCCGGGCTGGCGGAATGCGCGGCTGACACGGGAAAATCATCGGGATCTAAATCGTTACATCTCCCCTGACATTACCGTGGCATTTTTGTCGTGGCAGAGGTAAGAAGAGGGAGGATCGGTTCACGGGGACCATAATTCTTTCCATTGGGAGGGGGGACGGGGGGGTGGCATATTCATATTAGTGTGGAATTAGGCCCTTTTTAGATGTGCAGGAAATCCAGTGTTGGCGAGGAGAGTGCTGGAGTCCACACAGCCGTCCTTATCAGGGACGGCGTAGGCCCTATTCATACCGACTGCTATCAGCATAATTCTTTTTGACATTTCAGATAAGCATCTTAACGGAACGCTCCCAACTTGGCAGGCGGGGGAGTTGTCAAATAACGAAAGAATCCTACATGTTTACTACTAAAATATCAACCTTTTAAATAGGTGTCTGGATTTGACTGTTATCTGTGAACCCCTCGTCCTACCGCTTCCAGTATCTCGGCGAGGGACAGGGGTTAGAGTGTGAGCGTGTGCGCTTCTGCTGATGATTTACATCAACGCATGCAGACTCCGCAGCGTCTGTGTGTCGCCACTGTATCACAACATGCCATAACACCATACATTAATCCTATCCGCTTCTAATCTGCTAATATTTCCTGGAGAATTATCGGAGGACACTGTTTCATATGCAAATACGGCCAGGGGAAACGTGGTAAACACAGCGCTCACCATCCAGTGGTCTACTGTACCCAGTGTTGGTTGGACAGATTAGGCATCTGCTGCATTGCCTGTTTGTGTTCGGTATTGGCTGGAAGTAAACAACAAACAAATTATCCTTGGATTATGGATCAACCTCTAATCACCGGTCAGCAAGGACAAAGGCCTCATACAAGTTCATTTACAGCAAAGGTCAAAATAGAAGTCTAACATTATGCATTTATAGTACGCAGGATGACACACTTCTAAGATCATGAATCAAAAATGCTTTACAAGTTAATAAAGCATTAATCGGGCCAGGTCCAAATCCGATTCGGTCTAATCAGGTCAGGTAGGGTGCAGGATGTCTCAGGTCTGTGTGCCCAACAGTTCCCGGGTGGATCCCAGTGGACCGACTATCAGCTCAGATCAAATGGTACGTCATCATCATCACAGGAGAAAAAAAATTGTTTTTTGACACAAAAGGAGAGTGTGAAGTGCAGGAAAAAAATGACATTTATTGCTACTCTTTCCAGTTAAAGTGGTGGAGCATCAGGCTTCTAGTTGGGTTGGTTCATGTTATGCATATTTTGGAGTCATCAGGTCTATTGGGATTTGTTCTGACAGTCCTCTGGTCCCCTTTTGGACCGGGTCTCTCTCTTTAAAAACAAAAAAGGATTTATACACTATGGTTCAGGAAGGTTTTGCATTGGGTCAGTATCAGACTGGATTTTTGATAACCTCATATATATATGATAATAATATAAACCTAATCTGTATATCAATTAGTATAGCTCTTAGCAAAGTTACAGAGTGCTTTACAAGGAAATTAATAGCACATGCAAGTAAAAAAAAAATCATGAAACACCAAAGTAATAATAAATCTAGATGAAAACATAACATGGCAAAGTGGAGTGGAAAAAGCACAGGGAACATATTAAATATTCAGAAAGGCTTTTTTATGAAATAACATTTTAAGGAGCGATTTAAGAGAAGGTAAAGAAGTATACATACATACATAATAGTTAACATATTTACATGCTTTTACTGTTTTTACTGATTACAACAAACCAATGATCAAATAATCAAATTGCACAGCTTGTACAGCACCACACCACAACCTGGTATTCACACCTTGTGCCTGAAAAAGAATTGCTATGCGTTTGTCTGCTCGTCTTTGTTCAGCTTTGTTGTCTTTGCTTTGTTGAATGTCCGCACTGAATTGGGTAAAAGAGCATTTATATACGCTGCTCCCTCTGCCAGAACCTTCTGACAGATTTTTTTCAAATACTTGCTGCAGACACTGCGCTCTCTGTTCTGGCTGCTGATGTTTCATCTCTAAGTTAGTCGTCGTAGTTTTGGATCGGTGTACATTAGTTATTTTGATGGTTTCGGACTGCTTTCAGGTTGTTTTAAGGTGCCATTTAGGTTGTTTTTAGCCTGACATCTTTTTTTTGTGTCTATTTTTATCATGATATTCTGATTCTGTGGCATATTTTGTGTTATGCGTCTTATGATGTTTGTCTGTAACACAGTTATTTCTGCCTCGAGGGTCTGGACAGAGGGTGTCGTATGGGGTACAGATTGTAAAGCCCCGTGAGGCAAATTTGAATATTGGGCTATATAAATCAAATTGACCTGACTTTACTATTTTAGTCAGGTCTTCAAAAAGAGATCTTTAAATTAGGCTTTCCTGGTTAAATAATAATAATAAAAAACTAAGTCTATATTTATATATTACTGAACATTTGTCGCTGGCACTGTAATTATAGGAGAGCTACTGACAACCACAGTTAAATTCCTTGTGGCAACTTCCTTGGCCCACAAAGGTGATCCTGATTCTGTGTTTTACATGTCCACTTTCTTTCAAATCAATGGCAGAACTTAAATAGTGTGAGCAGACAAAAAACAACCACGCACAGAAACTGAAAACTCCCCAGCACAAACTCCAAAGAAGAGTATGTCACAATACTAACCACAGACCCAACGCTGATGACAAAATGAATAATAATCAAATCAAATCAAATGAAGGATGACACTCTCAAGAGGCATCAAGTGTGATTTTTATTCTGTGCGAAACACAAACAGGTTTTGTATGGAGGAAAGACAAACAGTGGTGTGTCAAGGTAAAGTGTATTTATTCTGTTGAAGCGCAGAGAGGAAGAAAAAGAAGAGTGACTGAAGGAGAATGTCACTAATAGGACCAAAATAATCAACAGCGGCGCCTGAAGAAAGCTGCCACACATGTACGTTCATATGTTAGAGGGCTGTGGCCAGTCAGCCACATAATAGAACAATCACTCTGTCACTCATCCTCTGCTTTTCCTGTGGCTGTTACTCCGTCTAAAAATAAAAAAAAATTAAAAAAAATCCTGTGTTTTATCCTCTTTTGTCCTTTTTCTCCTCCTGTCATTTTCGTCTTGCTCTTCCGTCCTGCTCTTTGTTTCCTCTGTTCTGCTCTCAGATCCGTCCTTGGTCACTGTCTCCCATTATTCCTTCATCATGATGCATTGTGTGTCTTTGGCAACCAACTATTTTAATGTGTCTTCCTCACTCCAGAGCACATTTTGTCCTGTGAACACTTAGATGAAAAGAATCTGCTTTGATATGTCAGGATGAATCACATGGCAGTGATTACAGATCAACTGTTGTGTATTTGTGAACTTCTTTCAGTAGATATGAGCAGGTTTTTGGGTAGGAGGGCATGAAACTTTTCAGGCATGTAAAGAACCATGTCAAATTTCCAGACCGCCATCCCCAAAAATACGCTTGTGTAGGCCTAGTCTGTGCAAGCAGCTTATTACGACCCGTATTTACGTTTATTGTTAGGCGGCGACCTCTAGTGACCATAGTAATTATGACAGGAGCAAAGGAAGAAGTCAGGTGAGGTTGTATAAAGAGCGACGAGGCTGGATGGATGGATGGGATCAAACACAGGACTTTGATCCAGGAGGCCGCTGTTCGTATCCCGTTGAAACCAAAAGTCAACACTGACTTATTTCAGCTTACGTCAGATCGTAACGTTAAGTTACGTAAGTCACATGTCGTAAATCACATGTCGTAAGTCACGTGATGTAACTTAACTCACAACCTAACCAAGTAGTTTTGGTGCCTAAACCTAACCGAACTGCGGCTGTGTCACAACATTAACCACGTGTTGATTATTGTTACCATGACGACAAAGGTCCGGTACGCCTGTCCCTGGTACTCTCCAACGGTCATATATGTCATTTTTTGGAGTCATTGGCAAACGACCTGTTCTGTTGTTTAGGTATAAGGACGTGTTTCAAATTTCAGTTCAGATTTTTCAAAGGAACCAGATATGTACAGTTAGACAGCCAGGATGAGTAAACTTTGCTCTCTGCAGCAGGCTGGTGCTTTGTGGACAGAAACAGCTGAGGCCTTGCTGTTACTTAAATATGCAGAGACATGGGACAATGTATGCTCTTTTTAGATTTAGCCTCAGTCCTCAGATCATTTGACTTTTTAATCCTTCTTTTTCTAGTCAAACAAATTTCTGTCTCATCTTAGAAAACCATGAACATTTAAATGATAAAAACACTGTATATAGTCATCTTATGTTCCTCAAGCAAGTCAATAAACATGTAGTTTCAGTCAACACAAGTATAAGCATTATAGTCAAACTTGAATACTTTCATAACTATGGATCAAACCACTCTACAGTTCCCTTCAGCTCTACAGAGCTTTTTTTCATCTTTCAGCACATTTGTTAAATATGTCAGCATTGCGTTTACAGTTTGTTGCGCTGCCCCCAGGTGGCCAAAAAATGATTCAATGCAGATTTTAGCAAATTTGAAAGAATTGGTACTGAAGATTAGCCACAAATTGGCAGGTTGCATGATTAAGAATGCTGCTTTTTATGAAGGTAGGTGGTCTGGTCTGGTCTAGTAAAATAATTTATCCATCAATACATGTATTCATACATGTATTTAAATAATGCTGTGTTCACATTGAATGCAAAGCGAATTTTCGCCTTGCACACGAGGTTGACCGCGGGATAATTTGTGGACAAATAAACACAGCATGCAAATATTCGCCTTTCTGGGTTCATAACATCATCCAAAGGCACACACAGCTCTGATTTAATTACAATAAACTGATCAAAAGGATGCCGAAATAACTACATCATGATGCTGATTTGTAAAAAGTCTGAATTCACGCTTTGTCAGGTCTGTCCGCAAGACGACAAGCAAACAACTTTTAAAATGCTTGTTTTCTGAATGGAGTTCGGATTGATCAGGGCTATAAGGGCTAGAACTTGCATCTATTCGCGTTTTTGCATTGACTTTGTATGTAATTGTGCCATGTGAGAATTTCGCTTCACGCTTGGTCTGATTATCAGATTTATGTTGAGAGAATACCAACATAGGAAACGCCATTGCGGTGTATAGTATGATAGAAAAACAGTCACCTGAACCAACACCATTCAAAAAGTGTTGCCCTCAGATGGATTGAACGATACAAAGGGCAATAAGTTCCACTGTAAAGACAAAAAAAGGGGATATTTAGCGTCACTAAATAAAAGTACACAGCACATTGGATGAGCATTTCTAATCCTGTTTCAGAGTTCCAGAGTTCCTAATGAACTCATTACTTTGATTTTCGCTGCAAGGCTTCTTTTAAGAAACTACTACACACTCACTCTTTATTTCTCTGGTAATTGTTGGTCCAAATATCAGCATGTTTTTTTTTTCTTTTCTGCCAAGCCCCACTGTTGCTATCACTTATTTTTCCGTCACCTTCTCACAAAGCTCCTGAGGCTGTAGGATGCAGCTAGGTCTGTCAAAGAAAATACAGAGAAATTTCGTTTGAGTTTTTATTTTCAAAAATTCCACTGTAGTTAAGTGTTTTTTCGTAATGTTATAAGGACATTTAGTCAAGTTTTTGTTTAATAAAGTGTGTTTTGTCTTCATCATGGAAAAAAGGTCATAAACAAATGCATTTAGTCACACTTTTCATTAATGAAAACACTACAAACAGGCCAACATTAAAAAACACATCATATAGCTTCATGGTTTGATCATTGTGAAATGAATAGCGGCCCACACATATCACCCTTTTGCTTTATGCATTCCTGTTTTTTTTTTCCCACAGGTATGCCTCCTCACTCTGGTGGCATATTTTCAATCATTATTAGAATGCCGGCAGCTCAAGGCTCGCAGGCTTTAACCTCTGGTATGTTTGGTGTGTGATAAAAGGCGAACGCACTATCAATCTTTATTGTCTGGCCCGCAGACTGTAATTGCATTCAATAGTCCACTGATTCTCTTGTCTGCGCTAATGTCGGGGAGCAGAGAGGAGCCAGATGCTGTGACTGCATCACACACATGCAGATAGACACACAGGTGCGCAAACACACAGTTTAAGCTTTTATACTAAAAAAAATATATATCCACGCAAGGGTGCGCATACTGGAAAATACAGCAGGAATATGCACAGAAACACACACGTGACACACTGGCAGTGCAACTTGGCCCCTGGCTGATAAATTGTTGACAGTATAGATTGTGAG
Organism: Macquaria australasica; assembly: GCA_005408345.1. Taxonomy (NCBI): domain Eukaryota; kingdom Metazoa; phylum Chordata; class Actinopteri; order Centrarchiformes; family Percichthyidae; genus Macquaria; species Macquaria australasica. Next base: position 151,102 of record SEMN01000307.1, read on the forward strand.
CAGCTGCGAGTGTATATTGAAGAAGATTCCTCCTCTAGTTTCCCCGGTCAGATTGTTTATGTGTATGTACAGTATATACGTGTAAATGTGTGTGTGTGTGCTGGTGATGTCACTGCTAGGCCAGGGTCATGTATTATTCAAATTTAAGCAAGCCGACGGAGGGAGGGAAGAGAGAGGAGGGGTGGAAGAGCTGGAGGAGTGCCAAACACTCGATTGGATCTCAATGAATAGTAAAGAGGCTGACGGAGGGAAGAAGGGAAGGAGAGAGAGAGAGAGAGAAAGGGGTGGAGGAACCTGGAGAGTGAGGTGGCATGAAAGAGAAAGAGTGAAGGAAAGAGGAAAAAAAGACATATATGACATAGTAGAAGGAGTTATTTGGGTAGCCTCTTGTAATACTTCATCCACCCTATACACCCTAAAATCCAACTGCTGCCTTTCCTTTTGTTATTCTACATAAGCCGGTGGAGTTTGCCGGAGTGTGAAGTGTGTTTGTGAGCTTTTGTTTGCGCATATAGGCCCCGCGCGTGACGTGTGTGCACGAGCGCTTTAATTCCATATTACCAATCCTCGGCGAGTCAGGTGGCGGTGCATATTGCAGAGCCTCGCGCTGTGGGGTGGCCTCGATAAGACGGACACAGCGAGCGCCAGGTAATAGATTTGGGCTTGTTGTCATATCCACACAGAGCGCACAAAGCCGCCAACCCCGAGGATGGAGTCTGATGAAAAGTCGGCCTTTGATATTGGTTATGCCAAGACCACTTGGATTCTGAATGACACACACACTGTATACACATGAGTGTTGTCCTTTCTTCTCTGGTGATCTGTCAGAAGTTGTGTGAGGGAATTCACAGCTGTGGGGTCCATGTTTGGGGTTGTTTTGTTCTGCAGTTACCCTGCACTGATGGCTTATATTTGGTGCTAATTAATGTTTTCAGTGGTACTGTTTTTGTTGCACTTTTAAGTGGGCCAAGGCTAACAGGCTAGTATCAAATCCCAGCTGAATTGGATATAACTGGTCTATCCTCCAACCTACAGTCATACATTAGAGGTTGATTGTTTCGTGGCCGGCGAGGTGACTGGTCTTGGCACAGATCTGCTGCTTTCACCATAAGATCATGATTACGCAGCGCTACGTCCACTCCTTACAATGCTGTTTACTTCTACAGCTTCTTTGCTCAGGCTGTCTGTGCCGTGCATACATTTGCATGTTACACACATGCATTCACACATGCACTCAGAGCCAGTGGGGCATGCAGCCTGCACACTACATACAGTAATACATTGCCGAATATCAAAGGAAATTACCCTTCACCTTGGTGCATGGATCTTAGCGAGTTCCTTAACCAGAGGAATGGGCTTTGAACCAGGCAGATTCCCCCAGGGCCCGTATCCCGGCCCCTCCCCGGAACGCCGTGCCGGATAAGGGCCGTAATTCCCACTTTTAGGTTTCCATTAATCTGATCCTGACACAGGGGAGACGGGCTGCTTTGCATATCGCCTTCCCAAGATGGAGGGCTATTTACATGATCGCCTCCAGATTGAATATGATCAGTAGCCCACCTCCTCCGCCCGTCCTCCGCAGCTGAGACGGGAAAAAAAATGCAGATTTTTTTTTTCAGCGGGTATTTGCTGCATTATCATGGGTGAAATATTATTCACTCAGGTATATTCACCATAGCGTTTCGATACGTCTCAAGTTAGACTTGATGGATACGTGTTGCGGATATTACAGCGCCACGCTTGATTCCCTTGACGAAGGCCAGATTTCTTTTATGAATGTGACAGCAGAGATGGATAGATCGACCCATTTATCATCGCTCACTGATAGCGCTAATGTGAAGAGAACTACCCCCCCACACTCACAACCCCCCCCTTTCTCAACAAATGTGAGGAACACACAGTGAACAGTGCTCCATTTGAAACCATGAAGGCAAACCCCCATGTAAATGTATCTGTAATGAACGCCGCGTACAGGAGGTGCATTATTCTCTTTCTGCTACATTTATTTCTGAATATCAAATGAATATGATAAATGTGGAGCGAGGGGGCGAGGGGGCGGCGTGGCGGTGGCGGCGGGGGAAGCAAAGTAAGCCGAGGATATGAGATGAGTGATATTGTTATTACACCACCGACGATGAGCAGCAGAAGTTGAGACGGTGTGAGACTGTAGCGTAGGGGGTGAACACACACACACACACACACACACACACACACACACTCCACCTTACATATTACGTCGCCTCCTTGTCCGTCATTATCCATCCCTTGAACTCTTTTTTGTTTTTTTTCAGTACGTCAAGCCAAGACACAATTCCACACTCATGTGAATCCCAGTTGTGAGCTGATACGCAGTGAGACGACAACAATGGGATGTGGAGAAAAAATAGAATATCACTGTACAAACACCACCCCTGTTTAGTGTGATGAAAGAGCAAATCCACACTCACGCCGTGCCGGTGAAATATTGGTGACAAGGCTGAGGAAATGTGCACACTCTTGTCTGTTCCTTCAAAGTGTTTCCGCTCTTGGCAGGAAACTATAGGTGGCTGTAATCAAACCAGAGGTGCAGCTGCTTTTTTTGTGTGTGTGTGTGAGACGATAGGTAGAAAAGTATTTTTTTTTCACTACAACCTCTTCTGTCGCATTTTATAGAGATCATACGATGAGTGAACCGCCGTCCAACTCGATAATCACCCACCAAGAATTTGCACGTGGCGCTAATTGTCACCTCGGCGCACACTTCATGTAAACAGTGTGATAGAAACCCATCATACGTCCTCAGTCACTTTGTCTCAGGCTGTTTCGGGCGCGGGGAGAAACATTCAAGCCTCCTCCTAAGTGCATTTCATGCTTTTAATTGACACCATTGCATGTTAATTCGAAGCATGTCACGGATGTGTCACACCAGTAAGCCGCCAGTGTCCGACCTCATGTAATGTCAAATTACATTCCTGCTGCTCATCGGCGTGACAATAGATAAGCTTCTCCTAGGCAACACCAAGCGGTTCAAACAGTCATGTGAAGCTGAGGTGGGGGTTCTTTTCCTGCTTGCTGTCCTCTTCACTTAGGAGGCTGCATAACGTTATTGTTTTTAAATCCATTTCCCTGCCTCTGATCACTGTCTTTGTCTATCTCTGAATCTAATTCTTCCTCTCTTGGACTGTAGCATGTGTCGCAGTAGGCATGGTTCATTTGCAAATACATCCACCAAGGCACATGACTGCACCAACACTCTTAAAAATGGTTCTATATAGTAGCAGAAAGTGGTTCTGCAGCCTTAACCTCTTTTATTACTACTGCACACAAGACATTTCAGAGTTCCCTACGTTGATGGTTCTCAAATGAAAAAGGTGTAGATCATAAAATGTAATATTCTGAATTGATTAATTTTACTAGAGCAGATAAGTCACTAGGGGCAGAGTGAGCCAATGCAAGGCCCATGACAGACATACAAGCAGCATACACGTGTCACAACAGTATTCACTCTTTTTTTTCTTTTTTGTGGTCTAAATTAGTTTGGGGTATTCTTTCTTTGGCCGGATGACAGACACAGGCAGTGTGACGGAAAACAAAACATTTTGATTTGCCATTTGAAAAGGGCACGTTGGCGCCCAAGACAAAGCTGAGCACGGCCTATAGTTCAAATGCTAGAACCAGCAGAATTAAAATAGTCACTAAACCAAACTACGTTGTTTAATATGATATAGTACCAATTTTGTTTAATTAGAACAAATCAATTTTTTTATTTAGTCACCTCCTAATTAAACTGTCCACCCATCTTCCCGCCTTGCAGAATATCTGGCCCTTTAGAGTCATCGCAGCTTGGAATTACAGAGAAGAACCACGCAGCATTACCCTACACTGACTATATTTACACATTTAAAGGTCCACTGCAGCAATTAAGTGTTGCACTTTCAGTAAGTTGAGGAACTCAAAAAAGACTTTAAAAAAAAAAAGAATCGCAGCAGCAGAGGCTGATATGTTCTGACTTTTAATTATTAATTAATTTATTAAGTAAGGCTAAAGCTCCAAAAACACTGGATCCTACATTTCCCATGATGCAACTCAGAAGCATCTTTTCATGAGACTCGCCTCCCTTAAATTCCCATGTCTCAGTTTGTAAATCAGCATCTCTTAGCCTAAGCCAAGATAACCCTGATGACATTACCAGGATTATTCAGACTTGACAAAGCTGCTCTAGAGCCACAGAAGACATTATGCAACTATTTTTACAGGCTGATTAGTAGTCCACATGACTAGTGAATTGATTTTGACATGTAAAATTTGTAAGAACTGTAAGATGTAAGATTTTGACATGGAGTGCCGTCCACTGCAGGATCTTACACCTGTATGGCAAATGGTTAAACATAGAGGATTTGAAATGTTACATTGATTTATTGTAAACATTAAATTATACCTACCTAGCTAACCTTGCCAAATATCACTGATATGGTAGATACATATATATGTTTTTACTTTGAACACAATGCACGATAACATGAACATTCACTATGGATTTACAAAGAAAAGTTAGGCAGGGCATTGTCCAGTGATTTGTTGTTCTCTTGGGGGCCTTCACTAAGCTAAATTGCAGCATTTCACTTGCAGCAGTTCTGAAGTAAAAAATACATCTGACGATGTGTGGAGATAAATAAAATCCTATTATGAATGATATTGTACATGTATAAAAAAGGACAAGTTGCTATGAGATGTGTGTTTAATACAAAGAGATGATGGATACTTCACAGTAAACAACAATATTGCTAGTTTGCAAAGTTACTAATACCTGCTGATTAGTAAGCTCTTTTTGTATTGAATTCGACATGGTTTAACAAAACATCACACATTTTACAGAACATTGGTAAAACTTACTAAAAAATATCAGTATGTTATGTGTTTAGCTGGCATACTGTGAACTGTAATAACTGAAAACAAATGTTGGAAATTAGCAGTGATCATACTTTTTGGACAAACACTCCCATCTTGCTTTGTGATACCACCACTTGTTATTAAGGTCACACAATTTGTCTTGATCTCATTTGTGAATCAAAACAAATTCAAAATGGCCGCCGCAAAAATGGCTGCAAGATGGGAGCTGTGAAAGCAGATGACTTGTTTCTGACGCCTCGTGGCCTGTGCGTCTCACACTGCTGTATCTGGTCGAAGAGTGATAGCACTGGCCCCAAGAATAGCTCCAAATTATTCATAGCGAGGTATGACAAGCTCCGGTGAAAAATATGACTCTGTCCATTGCTGCAGGCCAGGGGAATAGATTAAATACAAAGCTGTTAGCCGGTAAGTAATACAGCAACTCTGTGACACAGAGACAATATCTCATAAATGTATGGTCGTCATGCACCTCTAAATCCATTGATAATTACTTCTGTTTGTTCTTAATCAAGACAAAAGAGTACAATAAGAAGGAGACATGCTGTAACATTGTGTACGCTTTACTGAGTGGTTTCTAACTAGAAAAACTCAAAGAATACACTTTAGAACTTGAGGAACCAATCACAATGAAGACACTCGACTAAAAGAAAGCACAAAAGTAATAATATTCTATATTTTGTGCCTGTTTTTTTGTGATTTTTAGGATTGCTTTCTCTGCAGGTCCTCGCAGCTCTGCGGAACTTTTTAGCCTCTTTAAGCTCAATCTTTTGGTTTTCCAGCACACAAATTCTGCTTTCATTAATCCCATTTCCAGTCGCAGAAAGCAGCTGTTTTCAGGGAACAAGTCTACAGCCATGCTAAAGGCTCTGTGAGGCTGTACTTACGCACAGGCACTTTTATCTAAATGCTATCATCGGCGCGCTAACATGCTCGCAATGACAATGCTAACACGTTGATGTTAAGCTGGTATAATGTTTACCGTAGTCACCATCTTAGTTTAGCATGTTAGCATGCTAAGTGCAGCTGAGGCTGATGGGAATGTCATTAGTTTTGCAGGTATTTGGTCATAAACCAAAGTATTGGACAAATTATAATTTTGACAAATTTCATACATTTAATAGTTGTTAAGACATTTAACTAAAATTGACAAATGTCAACTTCATGGTGGCGGTAGAGGAAAAGTCAAGAGATCACCAACGTCAGTAGGATACATCGTCTGTCAAACATGAACCATTTGTCTGTACAAAATTTCACGGTAATGTGTGTAACAGCTGTTGAGAAACAGTCTGGACCAAAGTTGTAGACCGGCAGACTGACCTGCAGACCGACAGCGCCACCCCCAGAGACATGCTGCTAACATGGCTAAAAAGCTCTGATAAACCTAACCAGCACCAATTAAAGGGTAGACAGACAAAGTTAGAGACTAGCTGGTGAACATAGCAGAGCATTTAGCAGCTAAAGAGCCAGATATTTGTCTCAGGAGTTGGTGGAGACCAAAAACAGAGCTAAAAGGAGAGTGAATATATATTCATTAGGTGGCCAGAAACTCAACTCCAAATAAATGCTAATATAACAAAACAATCTTAAGGTCCACTATCTCGCTTGTTCCAGAGCTTTCTACTGTATCACACAGTCTTCATCAGCTGATGGCGTTTGTTCAGTTGTCACGGCACTGTAAAGATTTTAAACTTTCCATTATTCTGAGCACTTTTAGGATTTCTCATCCATGTTGGCTGAAAAGTTAAGCAGCTGATAAAACAATCTTAACTCTAATGCTAATGGTGCTCTGTATCTGCTGGATGTATTAATAGGCCACTGTTCCGCCCAAACAACTTTCTAGTGAGAATATACTAGTGTTGTGTTTTCAGCTTGTTCTACTGCCCCCTGGTGGCCAAGAATCCAATTAATGCTGTTTTAATCACATAACATAAATGTTCTTGTACTACAATCTGTAGTTATTAAAGAACTGTCAGCTAAGTCATATAATGCATTTGCTTTACTGGCCATGATGACTGAAAGATGTGGTTGATAAATGTGCCTTTTCATGCTGTCTCACAAAAAAACCACACACAGAAAGGCACCATATTGTCTGTTCTATAGTATTATGGAAGATATGTGGTGGTTAAATCATAAATATATAGATCCTTCACTTAAGTTAAAGTAATACAGCAATAAAAAAATCTCCTTTAGTAAAAGTCCTGCATTCAAAATCTTTCTTATAATAAAAGCACAGAAGTATTATCAGCAAAATGTACTGCAGAATTGTCCATTTCATAGAGTTATGTATAGATTATATTACTGGGTTTTTGTTACTGATGCATTAATGTGTGAGTAGCATTTTACAATTGCAGTTGGTCAAGGTGGAGCAAATTTGAGCTACTTTTTATACGGTTAGTCCCCAACAGTGCAAAAAAAACAAAAAAACAACTCCGTCTATAACTTTATATTCTTAAAACAAGTGAAAAACTGTCAATACAGGTATTAGTGCAGGAGCATTCAGTCTGTTTTTAATCTAACTGAACCTGTCAAAAAATTGTCTCTACCATTAAACAAGACAGTAGGAGCATCGCTGCACTAGAATTATGAAAAACTGATACTTGATTTTAAGAAAACTACTCGAAATAAATTGATTTGTATCAGGAATTTTCTTATGTTTTTCTTATGTTTTGAGAAAATATGGTTTGAGGACTCAATTATGGATTAAACAGACTTGATAAAAGGAGATTTTTAGGTGATCTTATATTTTGTTAGGAAAATCTTAATTAGTAAAGTAACTAGTAACTAAAGATCTTAAATAAATGTAGTGGTAAAGTAGTAAAAAAGTACAATATTTGCCTCTGAAATGTAGTGGAGTGGATGTATAAAGTATCGTAAAATGGAAATACTCAAGTGAAGTACCTCACCTAACCACCTTAGTTACATTCCACCACACAGTGCCTGAACTGGACCAAAAAAGGTGCCAGTACCCTAATTCAGCAGTTGCATGACATGGTCATGGTATGTGTCTTGGACATATTTATATTCACATCTGAGTAATATATCCCACTTCAAATGTAGTTTTGTATGCATTTCATTACATACATCACATAGACGCAGTTACACGGATGTTTTTTTTTCCTCCACCTGTATTCCGCAAAGACCCACCCCTACTCTGCCTCTGATTGGCTCTGACCCTGACATTATTTTCTAACCCTAACCAGCTCACTCCTCATGCCTAAACCTAACCAACCAAACCAACGAAAGCAACGAACACTAGCCAATCAGAGGCAGAGTAGGGCAGGTCTTCGCAGAATGCCAGTGGGGAAAAAAATCAAGTGTTACGCAGGTGTTTAGGGGTGCGCACGTAGACTCACCAGGAGGTGGCGTTACACAATAAGAAGTAAGGGTAGTCATGTGAGCAAAAATCAGAACCCAGTACTGGTGAGTACCGGCCCATTTCAGGCACTGCCACCACCAGTATTTAGGAACCTGCTATAGTGGAAAAGCAGCACTGGAAGGTAAATACATTCTAAGTTAAATAGTAAGCTGATAAAAAGAGACAGGCTGAATAAACTTCAATCACCAGAAATGTCAAGAAACTGCAAATAAGGAGGTCAAAGTTCAGGGTTACAGTGTGTTATTGTGACCAGAGATGAATCATGATAGAGAGTTAGAAAAAGAAAGAATGACAGAAGCAGGCATTTTTAAAATCACCCTGTCCTCGCTTATTCTGTAGCCTTATTGTTGCCGCTGACACTGCAGTTATCTGTCAAATATTGAGCATGTTTGTGAGCAAACTGACTGCATGTTCTAAAGGCTGGACGAGGGAACGAGCTACGAATCATCAGGCATTATGATTATCAAAGAATTACGGCTGTGCGTAAATCCTCCAATTTATACAACCAGGTTATTTAGCAGCTTGTTTATTCTTCTTTGCCATAAGCTTTAAGCATTGTACTGAAACTTTGGATAAATATATATATATTTACACACACACATGCAGGGAGGAAGGTGCAAGATGGGAGGCTTGGAATCACACACACACACACACACACACACACACAGTCTCACTCTCTCATACCCGCCCACACACACAGCTCACTTTTAGCCCTCAGGCGACGCATTTGAGAGTTTCATTTACTTGATTAAATCATATTTGCATATGGAAATTGTTTGAAAATGATATTAATTTGTTATATTCAAAGGAGAATTACTTTCTCATATTAAAGCTAAATCAGACAAAGGCTGCGAGAGTGACAGGTGATGATATTGCACTTTGTCAGTTGGGGCCTGGCGGTGGAACCACACACACATACACACACACACAAATTGTACAAAATGCATGTATTTTCTAGGAGATAAATCAGTTTACACGTCCTCGTCTCAGGTGTGTATGTGTCCAAATCTTCCTCTTCCTCCATTTCAATAAATACGAAGGTCATCTGCTCAGCAGCGAGCGGCTGGATTTGCCTCAACCTTGTGTGTTGTGTCCAGGTATGTGTGACTGATGTGGCTCGGTGAGACGCCACCGTGGGACAGATCTCCTCCTGAGCCAACTTAACTTATCAGGAACACGGACCAAAAAAATCAGGCTAATTAATTAAGAACAGTATTAGAAGTAATGGGATATTATAATATAAATTGCTACATTCTGGAACCAATTTAATCCAATTACTGGAACCCCTCATGAATATAATACCTCCAAAATCACTCCGTCAGAGTCCAAAGGGAGATGTGTCTGACTACTAAGACTGAAAGAAAAGAAAAAGGAGAAAAAAAAATCTGCTCCCTTTTAACGGCGAACACCAACGATGATTTAAATGGTTGAGAGGAACTGTTAATTTGAGTAATAAACCTAATGATGATTTTTTTTTTCTAATTGACATTTCGACCATTTACAACCTGAGTAGGTTTTTGTTTGAGCTCCCTTGTGTTTGATAAAGACGAATGACTGGAAAGGCTGATTGGTGCCTTTTTCTCTTAATGGCCTCTACCCAATTTAAAAAAATGTCTTAAACGAGACAAAAGAATGCTGTTCCCCACTCGTTAAAGTGGAGTGCGTTTTGGAGGAATTGGATGGGATAAACTGACATTAAGAATCACCGCAACTTTAAAGGCTCAGAAATCATTTCATGAGGGATAAATCCACATTACAGCATATAAACAATTACATGAGTGCTTTGGAGAAGATTTAGGGTTAGGTGGCAAGACTCTCACTGAGCATCTTATAAATGGGAACAAATTACAGAGCAGTTTGAGAGTCAAATTTCTTGTCCTCAGTGAAAGAAGCAAATGTACTTCAAAAGTTCCTGTAATTGTGTTATTGCCTAGCAGTGGTGCAAGACGTTTTCAGATACACACACTCTTTAATTGAGAGTAGCAATACCACAATGTAAAAATACTCCATTACAAGTAAAAGCAAAATGTACTTCTAATATTTAAGGTACTCATATATAGATAGAATTGCCTCTACTTAAGTGCAATTTTGAGGTACTTGTACTTATGTACTTATATAGTATATGTCCATTTCATGCTACTTTATACTTGAACTCCACTATTCAGAGGCACATATTTTTTTCACAGCACTATATTTATGTAACAGCTACAGTAAAGTTACTAATTACTTTACTAATTATGATTTTGCATACAAACAATATGATGCGTTTAAAATATGTGATGGATTGTAGATCAAACTAGCAGTATATAAAATAGTTAAATTTAACACCATCTCAACCAATTACAAGAGTAAAGTTGTACTTACACATCAATGCATCAGTAATAATAATCCAATAATGTATTATTATAGTTTAACACTCGGAGGGACTGTTTTCTGCATTGAGTACTTTTACTTTTGATACTTTAAAGTCCCCCTCCACTCAAAAACATGTGTTTCTTCTTGTTCCTACAGTTCAATGTTTGAGCTTCACTGTACAGAATGATGTCTGTGCAGTTTGACACTAGAAGGATGTTTTCACATTCATCTGCTGAAAGTGGAAACTTTCTATGTGCTCATTGAAAATCCCATTTTAAGGGGCGTGATTTGTGACATCACTAATAGTTTGGAAGCAGCCAATCCCGGTCCAGTATTCAACTTGCAAAAGTGTGATGTAGAAACTTGAAGCTGCCAGTGTACACACACTGAGAGTGGACTTTACAGTGAAGCAGGAGACATCTTGTGTCCAGCAGGAAAACTTTAGAAATGAACAAAATTTGCATATTCATAGATTCTGGGATTTTTAATGAGCTAGAAGGAGTAGATGCCTTTTTAAGGATTTTAATGTGGAAATTATACTTTTTTTGTGGAAAAAACATATCAGACACACATTATTGTTCCTAGCAGACTATTTATATATATGTTTTAATACATGTCCGGAGGGGATCTTTAAGTACATTTTTCTAATATTATGTACATATTTTTACTTTAGTGACATTTTCAATGCAGGGCATGAACTTATAATGGTGCATTTTTACAGTGTAGTATTGCCACTTTACTTAAAGCTGCACTAATGAATATTTTTATGCTAGCATAGGATCAAATGGTTCTGTGTAATGTGAATGGTGTTGCTTGTAGTGACACAAACCCACAGAGAGAGAAGACACAAAGATGAAGAGAAAGACAGAAAAACTTTAAATGCGGACATGTCAGTAAGCAAGAGAAAGAGCGTGCGTATGGATGTGAAGGAGAGAAGTGAAACTGAAACTTAGCTTGTGTATGTGTATGCTGATACATGTGCGTATCCCAAAAACCCATCACAAGTACTCATAGTGTCACTTATGCCTTCATTTGACCCATCTGTGTCAGGATACAATTATTCGATTTTTAGGAATCCAGACGGTAACTTGTACAGGCTGCGAACAAAGTGACTCAAAAACTTTCCAAAGAAGAAATTAAATTATCTCACAGGGAAAAACAAAACTCAGTTGCTCTTTTAATCAGCGACAAATTCAACCATCCCTTAATGCATATTTAATTACATCAACTTTCCCTTTTTTTTTTCTTTTGATCAAAGCGAGAGGGAAGATCTCGTTAAACGGAGGCATATGGACATTAGTGTGAAATATTGAGAAGTATATGAAAGAGGAGCCCTGTATTCCCCCGTGGATCCGTCAGACAATCATTCCAAAGAATGGAGCAGAATGAATTGAGGTGCTTGTCGTTGTTGTTGTTGAGAAAGTCCTTAGCTCACCAGTACAGCTATTATCCCATACCACCCAATACAATACAATTTGAGTCAATTCAGTTTTATTGATACTCTCACGAGCAATTTAGCAGGTAGTCTTGGTAGGCACAAAGCAACGTCTCATCCCACCTTGTTCACGTCAACAAACTACAGATAATGCAATAACACACAGTACGATTGTAATGGTAGATGCAGTGGAGAAACACAGTACACTAGTGCTGCTTTGGTATTATTATCATACACTACAATTTCATCTGAAGTGCCTTAAACAGCTTCCTACTATCTATTGCTGTTTTTGTGTCCAACAGATCAAGTCATCTTTGCCAAAAAAGGGTGATACACACATTTAAGTCAGGGTTGTGGTTCCATTCTTAACTGCAATGACTTGTTGGACCCTCTGATTTTAATTTAGAGGAAAAAGATCAATGTCACAAAAATAACCTAATGTGGCACTTCAGTATAATTCAGTAAAAACAATACTTTTGCTTCTCAGTTGGTTCTTTCTCTAACATTAGGATTAATTTTTAAGAGTTTAACACTGAAAAACTTTCTGGGTGTAGTTTGATCAGAATCCTGAATCCTGATTGGTACACGCGGGAGATATGATATCACCTTTTTCCAACTCAGCCCCAACCACTTCCAACAAGTGAAAATAACACAAAGATAAACACAAATACAGAAATCAATCATGTAAATTAACCAAAAGAGTTTTTACTTTGTTTTTTATGTAGGAACCTGAATGTTCAAACAAGCCATACGTGTAGCAATAAGTCATTTTCAGGTGCTACATGCAGTGCTGTATAATACATTTTGTTACATTACATGGGCCAAAATATTGAGAAATGGACAGCCAAAACCAGAAGTAGGAAAGCCTTGTTCAAAACAACATTGGCATCTGTAAAAAAAAATATGCTAATTGCAAAAAATTGACTGACATATTTCGTGCATGCATAAAAATTCATGGGAGCTTTAGTTCTCTAAGCTAACGAATAATTTATTGTTTAACTTTACTAAAATCACCAAGGATTTTAATTTTAATAGCAAATGCTGTAATAGATACCTACTAATCTGAGAATATGGATAGATATCACTGGAAGACAGTTTATTTTGGCAATAAGACTGATGAAAACCAAAGCTGTCTGGTTTTTGCGGGTATTTCTTGACCAACGACTCCTGAATGTATTTCAAGCATGGATGTATTATAAGAACTGGATACCAGACCCAAAGATGGCGTCTATTCAGTCCAATAACAATTGCTCACCTGGCGCATACCAGAAAAAAAGTTTCTAGCTTCTGGGTTTACTTCCAGGGTACGCGGCCCACTGAATATGCGCAGTAGTGTTTCTCCCGCTCGGCCCATAGACTTTACATTGTGATGATGTCACAGATTTTTAAATCGCTTTTATCGCTCGAGGAAAGTTTTACAAATATAAAACTTCCATGGATCAAAAATTCATAATAGAAAGAGCCATAATCGACCTTGTTTACAGTTTGAGGTATCCTGTCAACAGTTTTACAGACATCTCTTTTATAATGGTGGTCTATGGGGAAAATGCTTTTTGGGCCGCAGGGGAATTTTTCGCTGCAATACCACGAGTGGCCACTGGGCAAAACTGGAAGCAAAGCTAAGCAGCGGTGCCCTATCCAGGTCTTATTATACATCCATGATTTTAAATGGTGACTAGCTTGCTGGCTAGCATACAGACGACTGTATTCAAAATTGCATACTAACGTACTGCCTACTACATACTCAATCAGTATGCCTACTAAATGAAGTATGCCATTACCAGCAGACTGTTCACACTGAAGTATACTCAAGCAAGACAGTATCAATCACAACATTACCGGTCTGAACTAAGAGAAGCAATGCATTTTGGGGCAGTTGAGTATGTCCAGTAATACTCAAAATCCACATACTACGCAGCTGGAATGCACTACATACTCAATTTGATGTCATACTTAGAATGAATAGTATGTGATTCCGAACACAGCCCTAGTCTTTGAAGTAAGCTAGGCTTAACACTTTCCTGCACCTTGGGTTTAGGACACAGAGATGAAAAATGATCTTTCCTCTTACTCCAGATAAGGTGGCAAATCAGCATATTTCTCAAAATGTTGCGCTACTCCTTTAAGAGTGTACCTTAACACGCCGCCCCTCCTCCTGGCATGTTCATGCTCCTGGTCGGTTTTACCAGCCAGCTGTTCTGAGCTACACTCCCATGGACATAGTTACTGTTGGTTGCCACCTATACGCATAAGACACTCACATACACAAATATTCTTCTATGAAGTTCTCATGGTTCAGTTCAGTTTAGAGGCATATAGAGTATTGTATATCCGTGTGTGTGTGTGCGTGTGTGTGTGTGTGTATGGGTGGGTGTGTGTACTGCAAAAACTAAGTTATTTAGTCCACTGTAGTCTTAAAATGCTAACTGTATGCCGGCCAATCATAATGGTGAACTTCGATGTGTGTTCTACATGTTGAGTTTGGGGTCTGGTGTTTTTATGGTAATTTTGGATGGCTGTTATAATGTTGCACTCTGTGCCATGTTCAAATACCTTTGTTAAGTGTCAATTTCTTTTCACTTGTGGATTGATTTCCCATCTCAAAACTGGTAAAAGACTAGAAACAGTGGATTTGAGCTCTTTGATAATTCAAAATGAAATGACCTGCTAAAATGGATATTTGTATACAAGCATTCATCACGTCTGCTGTCCAAGCATTAAAACTGAATTGCACACATCCCTAATTTTTTTTCTCTCTCTTTCGTGTTGTACACAGAAACATGCAGGTACATGCAAATCCCACATAAACACACACACACACACACACACACACACGTTCAGTCTGCACACACATCCGGTAAAGGTTAGGTGGTAAATAGGTCAATGTTATTTAGATTTTGTAGGAAATAATCACGATAAAGAGTATTGTTGTGGGGGTCAGGGCACTTTTCCCACTGAAATGATGTTAAACAGACAGATCTCCATCAGAGTTATTAATTCCTGTTAGCTTAAACCTTGGCTTATCTCTGACCTGTCTGTCTGTCACCTCTCTCTCTCTCTCTGTTCATCTTTCATCCTGTTTTAGTCACAAATTCACTCCTGTGCAGGGGCGTCATTTCCAGGGAACTTCCAGGGATGGGTGGGGGGCATGACCCCCACTTGTCCCCTTCACTTTTATAGTTTCAGGTGGATTTTCTTACTAAAGTTGCTCTAAACATTGTTCTCTTACTGTCCAGCCACTATAGTCCAGATAAGAGAACATCTGAGTTGATAAAAATCTTGATATACTCATCTAGTTGCCTTTAGTGGGTTCAAGGTAATACGCTTAACAATCAGCAGCGAGTGGCAGAGGTGTGGACTCGAGTCACATGACTTGGACTCAAGTCAGACTCAACTCACAAATTTGATGACTTTAGACTCGGCTTGACAAAATCAAAGATTTGCAACATGATTTGAACTTTTTGACTTCACTTGGACTTGAGTCTTTTGACTTGAAAATACTTGATACCTTCCCCCCTGAGCCCAAAGATTAAAAAGTATGTTATTTAAATACAATAAGTCAGGACAGAAACATACAAAATTCATTCTGTTGTGGTACTGCTTAATAGTGCTATATGCTATGAAAGTGCAATGTCAGCACTACTTTTTTTCATGATTAAGTTGCACTTGTTTTAACAAATAAATACAAAGTTTAAAAAGCATTCATGATTTGTTTAAATTGAATATATTATTGCTCTGTTGTTAAAATGGCATTACATTTAGTGAAGAGCACATAATGACTTGTTTAGGACTCAAAACTCAAAGTTTAGGACTTGACTCAGGACTTGCCTGTCTTGACTTGGGACTTGACTCGGGTCGGGACTTGTCAGTCTTGACTTGGGACTTGACTTGGGACTTGAGTGCAAAGACTTCAGACTTACTTGTGACTTGCAAAACAATGACTTGGTCCCACCTCTAGCGAGCGGTGCACTGGTACTTTTTTTACCCTGGGTTTCACCTCTCAGGCTACATACAGGCTATACTGTATATCCAGCCTGAAATGATTACCTGCAGACATTACTCAGGGCTGAAAAGGGTGCTGTGAACCTAAGTTTTTGGGTTAAAAATCATTTAACATATATTCTATTTACACTTATTGTTCTCCTAAAAAGTAACTACAGTAAAATGAAACATCAGTCAAAGATAAGACAGTAAGGCACAGGACTCTTTGTAGTAAAGATCCCAATACAACATTATTTATCAGGTATCTAAGAGGAAGAGGGTCAGAGAGGGTCTAAGGAAAGAGGCTATCAAGTTGCATTATGGTGATGTATGATCCAGAGTTTTTGCTGCTTCGTTTCAAACCGTTCTTTTTTTTAAATTTACCTCTCTAAAGTCCCCCGACCTTTTAGAAGTGCCCCTTTAAGAATACAAACAACCCGTAATGCAACACTCTTAATGTAACAAGCTCACTCTGCACCACAAGAGCCAGTAGTCGCTCAATTCAAAGAGAACTCTGCTGTTGTGAATATGTAAATGTCCTCTAATACAATACTCTCTCATGTTTGGTTAGAAGAGTCCAGCAACACTTGTTGTGTAAAGAACGAACTTTATTGTTCTCATATTTGGGCAAAAACAGTATAAAATTTCAAAATCATGGAGTTGAAGCATAGTGACACCTGAAGCACACTCTTTGCATAACGAAAAAGACACAACTAAATCACACTAAATTGTGTCGGATTGGTCACTTAACTGACCTGAATGTTTAAACTAACCATACAAATCTACTGTCGTTTGAAGGTAATGTTGTTATCTCTGATCCACCCTGCTGACATTCAAAGATTTTTTTATTGCTTGGTTATGAATAAAGTAAACAAATACACGGCTCGCACACTGCAGGGCTCCCATATTCACTATTTATTACACCAAGGTGATGTTTTGAGCACAGCTGCTCTTCATCAGACTAAGGTGGCAATGTACGATGCCATCTTAAATGTACACGTGATACAGTCACATGACATGATATGACACATGAACTCTAATGTCTCTAATGTGACACAGCAGTAGCATATCTTAGTACCAAAATCAATAGTGTCAGGTAACAATCAATAAATATATAAACAGTTAATATAATAATAATAAAATATTTTAGGAGGAAGACACTCAATAGGGTGTCCCTAAACACAGTCGGGCCTGTAGACCATCATCAAGTAGGGGAACATACTAAAGAGGCACCTCTATTGTTTTATCTAAGGTGCTGTATTTCAGCCAGATACAAGTACAGAGACCATTAAAAGGCAGAGACAAGAAGGAGAACATAGATGACAAGAGTAGAACAATAGATTTTTATTATTATAGCTTTTAAATCTATTTTATTACATTTTCATCATTTTTATTTTCTCTTGGTCTCAAATTCTTAAATTGTTTTGTTGTTGTTTTTGTTGTTTTTACAGTCTACTTGTTCTGTCTTATTATCGTATCATCTGTGAAGTACTTTGAACTGCGCTAACCTGTATGAAAGGTGCTATACAAATACAATTTGATGGTTTGATTGACAAGTTATACACAGAGGATATAACTGGCAAATAGTGGGTTTGAAGAGTCACAAAAAGGGGCGAATGTCAATTTTCTTATTGAGGCCCTTGGGTGACATGGTGTTTAGAGTGTAGATCCAGAACAGTTCACGAGTGTTGATTTGCGCCTGCCTTTTTTTTGGTCTGGATGTGCGTGCTTACTCCTATGTATGTGAATAAATAAATTATTTATTTGCGTATTGACTGACGTTACTTTTTTGCAAGTTTGCCATACTTACACTCTGTAAAACGCTGGCTCTCTAGACTCTGATGTCAACCTTCGCAGCGGCTTAGCCTCTGAGAAATCCTTCACTGAAACTCCACCGGTGTTTGCGATTAAAGTCATTTTTAGTGCAGGTCTTTGGCAGGAGGCAGAGAGGTGAACTATACTGTTTGAAGCTGCTGATTCTTGGCCACATTTTCAGCCACACGGCGTTAATCACATCAATGCAGGCCCTTTGTTGCCGTGTGTCTGTTTGTGTGTCCAATGATTACTCATGTTCACACATAAGCTGACTCTATATGTGGCTTCACTGACAATAGCACCAGTGACTGTGTACACGTGTGGCTGTGTGTTTAATGATGTTTTGTGTGTGTGTGTGTGTGTGTGTGTGTGTGGGAGTGGATTTGGCCCTCTCTCCTTTGTGATTGTGACTTTATTAAAGGTGTTTGTTCTGTCGGATGGCAGAGACACAGAAGGAGCTAAAATGGAAAGCACATAATCTGCCCATTATACACATCATGTGTCAAAATATAGAAGAGTGATTTATGTGACAATCCCGATCCATGACATTTTGCTGCTTTATGGTATCAGAATGTAATGATACATATCATTTATTATAAGCACGGCATAAAATTACCATGAGCTGGTAGCCAAATGCTGATGAATGGAGGATTTGGTGGTTTATCTTTCAATTCTTTCATCCCAGGGAACATTGTAAAAATATCCAATGAGACATTTAAGCTAATATTGAGTCTTAAAACATGTAAAAAAAAAAAAAAATGTTAGTGAGGAAGGCAATTTGTTTATATCACAAACTGACTTACTTCAAAAGTTTAATTTATCAAGTCAAATCTTATTGATAAATTAAGAGGAGTGATTCTGCAAGTTATTTAATAAAAAACAATCTTAAAAAGGTGAAACCGCACTGGAATTTAGCTTTTGTTTTTTTTTCTATTTTACGCCATTCCAAAAATTGAAGTTACATCTCTAAATTGGCAGCTTAATGCTATAGTTTCCTATACAGTGTTTTGCAGCTCTGAAAATAGTTTCCGAATCACTCTGGTAAAGGTGTCTCCAGATTCAAATGTTCGTCACACGTGTGAGCATCTTACAAAAGCAATGTACCTCTGAGGCGTTTAGTGCTAAATCAACCAAATTAATCAAACACTCTCTCTCTCTCTTTCTCTCTGAAAATGTATATCTACAGTAGTGTTTTTGCAGGAGTTTGAAAGAAACTTGTAGATGGTGTTCTGAAACAAGAAAGGCCCACTAGTATCACAAAAGCCCACTAGTATCACAAAACTTAAGAAAATGCATTGATGAAAAATGTTTATACATACATGAAATGTATATTATGTATATACATACATTAAATGTATTTTTTTAAATATATATGTTAAGCTCGTCAAATCACTGCAAAACACATTCCCTTGTACAAGTAATGGTTAGGGTTCCTAGGCATTAACACCAAACAAACTCCTTACCAGACTGAGTAATATCAATATCATTTATTTTATAACCCCTGCCCATTGTAGCTCTATATGGCAATTATGAAACTGGAAAGCTCATAGTAAAACTTGATTGATCATTGAAGGAGTCAGTGTGGTCAGTTTTGCAGAGTTTTCAAGCTTCACAATTATTTTCCATAAAATTAGGATTTTTTTTTACAGTGTGAACATTTTTTTTTTTATAGAGTCTCAAAACTTCTCGCAACTTCTTTTGCACCTCATGATTGGCTGACGGAGAAGTCAGGAAACAGAATCCTGTCCTGGATCCTGTGAACTTTTCAGCCATTATCCATATCTACCTTGTTTAGACGTGGACTAAGACAGAAGCAAGACACAAGTGGAAGAAGTGAAACTCTTTTTCAGTTTAAACTTTTTAAAAGCATCATCTCGCAGTGTCTTGAACTGATCACACACCGGAGTAAGATCATGCCCACCCCTTTTCAACATTTACGCTGCTTTTTAAACCCCGCTCTCTGTGGTTATCTCGGGCCCTCCTGCCATACACCTCGCATGCCGGACGCCCAGGAATGATGGCATGTAATTGAGCTGTAATTTGTAGTGATTGACCCAGAGGGCTAACTATTAGCAATTGTCAGCTATAATGATAGATCCCTTTAGCATTACAGAGCCACGGCCGTCCCCAGTGTCCGCACCCGCTTAACTTGTTATTTATAGATCATGTCAGGCCTGTAATAAACATAAAGCATAAAACTGCAGCTAATGCGCTGCTAATGAAATCTGGACATGAGCAACTTTATGAATTGAAATAATTCACAGGGCCGTTTCAGTGGCGCGGGGGCCTCTAACTCAGAAAAGGTTAGCAGTTTGTGTGTGTGTGTGTGTGTGTGTGTGCGCCTTGCTCATTTGCAAGGTGTAAATGTATGGCAGCACAACCACAATACAGTCAATGGGAATGGAGTGTGCTGTGCTGAACTGCCTTTGGATAAGTGGTTAAAAAAACTACATTCAGTCAGTTTTCTTTTTTTTTCAACCAAAAGTATGACCTCCATACACTTCACTCGTGTGAGGACTGCATTACAAGGAAGCCATGTTGGATCCTTGAAAACTCCTTTTCAGATTGCCATGGCTTTTTGCTCTGAAGAGCTCCTACTGTGATAAAGCATAGAACTTGACGGCTGCATGGCTGACATGTGTTCTACAAAATATATTACAAATAACTATATTAAATTAAACTATATTCAAATTAAATATTCACTGCTCACCTTCACAAATATAAAATATGTACAAAAAAACATCATTATATTCTTTTAATTGCTGTTTTGAACAGCTTAAATCACCTTAACTTAAAGTTCGCCTCCACTCCTACAGTTGAATGTTTGAGCTTCACTGTACAGAATGATGTCTGTGCAGTTTGACACTAGAAGGATGTTTTCACATTCATCTGCTGAAAGTGGAAACTTTCTATGTGCTCATTGAAAATCCCATTTTAAGGGGCGGGCCTACGAGCATGATTTGTGACATCACTAATAGTTTGGAAGCAGCCAATCCCGGTCCAGTATTCAACTTGCAAAAGTGTGATGTAGAAACTTGAAGCTGCCAGTGTACACACACTGAGAGTGGACTTTACAGTGAAGCAGGAGACATCTTGTGTCCAGCAGGAAAACTTTAGAAATGAACAAAATTTGCATATTCATTTTGAATGAGCTAGAAGGAGTAGATGCCTTTTTAAGGATTTTAATGTAGAAATTATAGTTTTGTTTTTTTTTGTGGAAAAATCATGTCAGACACACATTATTGTTCCCAGCAGACTATTTATATATATGTTTTCTGTTGCAGCACTAGTCAAGGGATTTTGTTTAGTTAAATGTAATCCTCCATGCTATGAAAAGTAGTTTGTGTGATGATGTGTTATCCTGGTTGCATTTTACTGTGCGTTCAGTAGCACTTAAACCAGTCCAGAGAGAAGAAACACAACACAAGGGCTTTCTGCCACCAGCTCTTGGAGTGGTGTTCAAAAAATGAACGAAAAGACTAAAACAGGACTCAGTTTAGGTGCACTTTAACATTAGAGGAAGGTGGGAATATAGTCCAGATGTGAGCTCTTTAATATAACAACATAGTAATACTTGCACATTTTTAAGGCAAAAGTGCCCTCAAAATAAAAATGGTGGATTCTAACAAATAATATCTCTCACTAGGTGTAAAGTTATTTTGCAGTTAAATACCTGCAGCCACCAGCAGCGGGAATAAGCACATTACACCTGCAGTCTCCATGTTTTTTTTCCAGAAACAGTGTGTAATATAACGCAGAGCCTCACCCAGCTTTATTTAAATCTTCCACTGCTAATCGAACTGTAATTGACCTCTGTGCTATTATACGCACACTCGTGAGCTGTTAAACGCAGATTCAAGTGAGATCATTTGCATAGCCAGGTTCCAAATCCAAATAAATGATGTCGTGTCGGCAGGATTTTTTATTCGAGTTCTCAGTTTATGGAAGTGGCCGGATTTGTTTTTCTCATAGTATTCACTGAAGTGGTAAATGTACCCTAATATGAGGAAGTGACAACAACCGTTTTCATCATTCATTCATTAAAATCATTCATTAAAAAATATAGTTAACTGACAGTAAAACTGGCAA
Organism: Macquaria australasica; assembly: GCA_005408345.1. Classification (NCBI taxonomy): domain Eukaryota; kingdom Metazoa; phylum Chordata; class Actinopteri; order Centrarchiformes; family Percichthyidae; genus Macquaria; species Macquaria australasica. Next base: position 173,043 of record SEMN01000307.1, read on the forward strand.
ACTTTGAAACACGTAGCCCTATATGTTTTCTATAATAACTGCATACACACTGACAGAAGTTTTATTTTCTCCTGAAATGTAAATTCAGCATGGTCTTTTCCCACTGAGATGCTGTATAACAAAAATTGAAGTTCAGAATGATTATATATCTGATATTAATGTACTGCTGTATATTTGTTGTTTTTACCCTGTAAAGAACCTTGTAAACCTTGTTTTGGAAAGATGCTCTTCAAATAAAGTTTATTATTTCTATTTATTATTAATCTTGGAGAAAAGGTTTTTTTTTTTCTAGAAAGCCAGTTTTCTGCTTCTAAAGGGTTAAAGAGGATTAGAGGAGTTGATGTGATGAGAGATGTTGGTCATAAAACTATCACTGGAGGTCACCCCCAACTCTGCCTGCTATATTTTAAATATTACAATATCTTTTACCATTTTAAAATGATTTATTCAGATCTCTGCTTAATGCCAAGACAAGAAATCTTGCTCCCAAATGCCAGCGATATCAACACATAGTTGGTGTTGCTTAGGTTACATGAGTCATTCATTTTCAAACAAACTAGGTCAAATATTTTTGTCAATCAGAAAAAAATCAAATCAAATCAAATTTAAAAAACAAAAAGTCATATGAGCCTAAAATCACAAGAAATGCTTCAGATCAAATATTTTTGTCAACCAGAAAATAAATAAATAAATAAATAAATAAATTAAATAAAAATAGAAAAACTGCAAATGAGCCTAAAGTCACAAGAAATGCTACAGATAAAGAGCTACGCTTTCTCATAATTTGGAAGTTGAGAGCAAAAGACTTTCCACAAGCTTTCTTCGAGCTAACCATGCTATCTCGTGGACTGAGTGTGTGTGTTGGGGTGTCGCTCAGATCAGTGTATTTTGCCATAAAAGCTGCTTGTTCGAGCTGCTGTCCATGCTGTGTTGTATTTACTCTGTGAGCCGCGTTTGCGCACACATGCATACAATCGTGTGTCTGTGCATGTGTGTGTGTGTGTGAACGTGTGTGTAAATCTCCTGCTGCCCCCCCCATCTTATTGCTTTCTTGAAATCCTCTTGATTCGCCCAGTCCCCGAGGCTAGAGCCCCACACACAGCAGATGTTCCCCTGAAAAGGCCATGAATGTTTAATCATTTGTGTTATTGATGCCGCCTTTTTGTTTGTTAGCAAGTGTGAGTGACTGTTAGGGTCTTATGTGTCTATTTCTGCACGTTATGCTTCCGTCTGTGCATGTGTGTGTGTGTGTGTGGCAAAAAGAGAGATCTTAGTAAACTCACAAACATCAGACTTTTTTTATTTCTGTTTGAAAAAAAAAGAAGCTCTTTTTACCTCACATGCCCTGTGATGAATGAATAATGGAGTCTATTAAAAATGTTATTCAGGATCATTATTGAGTGTGCTGTGTCAAACATCACATCAATGCACTCTCAGAAAACAAGACAATCTTTTTTTCCCCTTTTTTGTCAAACACAAGTTAAACCCTACGTTCCCCCCCGATCATGGATGAACAAACTGGGCTCCGTCTCTAAACTGTGATTTGTTGGACTTAAAGCTGCTGTTTTAGTATTTGAGCTGACAGCCAGATTTGATCATAATTAGACAGCATGCCGTGGGCTTTGATTGGCACGGTAATTGGATTGTCATTGGGGCTGAAAAGCTATTATCTTAGGATCATGCCCCATGAAATTTGTTGGAAAAACTTCTGTGGTCGTCATTAAGTCGGCCATCTTGGGGGCCTTCGCAAATGAGCTTTTTTTTCCTCGGCAAAGGAAGGGAGAGAGCGGGGAGAAGGGAGTGAGGGGGGGGAAGGTACCTGTGCACCGCTGGGACCCTTAGATCCTTCGAATCGCAGCAAAGACAATCTGGGCTCTATTGATTAATGATATTAGCAAAGCAGGTAGCGCTAAGTTGAAAAGCGGCGTGCTGGGTTATTGCCCATCGCCGTCGCTCACTCGCCAGTAATGGGGGGGGGGCGGGGGGGGGGGGGTGCAGCAAGTGAAGGAATGGGATAATGAGAGAGAGGTGAGCTTGGAAGGAGTGCAAGGGAGGGGAGCATGGGAGGAAAAGGGGGAACTGCAGGGTGGCTTTTCATTTGCAATTGTTTATGTAAAGTGTCAGGTGCGATGCCCATTTTAGGGGAATAAGTAGCAATATGAGGTAATGAAAATGAGAATAGAGATATGAGAAGTGAAATAGGTGGCATTCCTCAAAGCCATTGGGCAATTAAGTCAACTTACATACCTCTGAACGCTGAAAAACACCAGCAGAGAGACCTGACTCCCAGTTTCTCTCCTCTGTTTGTTTCTCTGCACTCCAGGGGTCATGAGTCAATGTACCACCCCTTCACACCCCTAATGAATTTAATTGTATCTATTGTAAGACACCACAAGCTAGACCCAGAATGCTGCGTGTACATTTTGAAACAATACTACAAAAAGTCCAGAAATAAAGAATACCAATTCAAATCATTTTCACAATCAGACTTTCAGGCTTTGATGTCTACAACAAAGTTCATAAATCACTGGTAAAACGTACTGTGTAAGACAAATCCCAATAAATTAGAATTAAATATTCCAGCTTGCCTGCTTTTCCAGACTTTTGAAACAAAGTTAGCTACCTTAAACACATCAAAATGAAACAACCATTCCAATTTTGATTGTCAGTGCACCCGAATACTTCATGTAAAACTGACATTCTTAAATCATCAGAGTGGGTAAGATACAAAAGAAAAGAAGACTCACTTTCCACTTGTCTCAAATCACACAGCTCACACATTCTGTTTCCCTCCTGAATAGTTTCAAATCTGCCAACCTCAACAGCCGGAGGAAGAAAACCAGTCCTCAACTGTGCAACTACAGATATTTGGTTTCTAAGTATGTGAGAGGTAACAATAATTCATGGCCATACATTTGGTTAATGTACATATACAGTGTGTCCCTAATTCTGGTTTTGACAAAATATTTTAAAATATTTTTTCTTCAAACTTGAATAATCTTGAATGTTTTCTGCAGGTTTTATTTAAATGGAACATTTAAATGAAAGTCCTGTGAAAATCAACAACTGCTTACAAACTCAGCATAACTAAAGGACTAACAATAGGAAATTCATATAAATTGCAGATCCATAAAGTATTACCTTTTTATTACCCAACATGAAGGTCATGTTGTCAACATGTAGTCAAAAATACTGGATTGTGTTTAGGCAGAGGTGTGGACTTGAGTCAGATGACTTTAGACTTGACTTTGACTTTAACACCAATGACTTGTGACTTCACTTACACTTTAGCCTTTTGAATTAGAATGACTTGGTATCCCCCCCACCCCAAAGATTAAAAATGAGGTCATAGAAAAAGTGCAGGAAATTAACTCTTAATTTTCCTGACAATGGAAATATTGCCCAAGCAGGTGGGTAAGATGTCGTTAGTAGTGTGGGTCAGCAGACAGATTCCACTGCAGCAAACCCTCCAGGGGCCAAGAGGTGACAACATGGCAGCACTACACACTGTTCTCCCACGGAAAAATGATGACATTAATATTCTTGAATACAACACTGTGTCATGCATTAGGGAGCATGATGTTATGCTCTTTTTTTTTTTTTTTTTTTTTTTACATAAAACTCAGGAGGCGTGCATGTATGTGTGTGTGTGTGTGTGTATGTTTTGCAAATGTACTACTTCTGGTTTATGATATAGGCTTTCTGAACATACATCTAAATATTTTGCATATGTAGATGCATGGTTTATGCAAGATAATGAATGTAGCTTTACATCATATCTGAAAGGTGTAATACAGCAGGAAATATTGTGTCCTGCTGAGAGCAGCTCTCTCTGTGTTTCCCTTCTCTTTCATTGTGTCTGTGGGTGAAAGTTTCCATGCAGGCATTGTTGATCATGGCCTATCAAGTGTCATCTGATTTGCATTCAGTGGACGCGTCATTATTCACAACATTTGATGTCCACGAAAACACATTAGACCTCTCTGTTTCAGTGCCGAGTGGTGTTGGCCGCGACCGCCCAGACATCATTTGTGCGCCCAAATAGTCCAAATGTAAATTGATATGTAAGAAAATGCCCCATTAACTTTTTCATTAATGGTTATAATGCATTCTGAGTGTCATCCGCAGGGCGGTGCGCTTTCCTGAGCAAGGCCACGCACACGTGTGCCACACACACAAACAACACAGAGGCTCGCAAACACGTTCAAACACATGCATGCACATACACAAATGTACCCTGATAAATCATACAGGAAATACTGAAACACACTGAATGAGAATAATTCACACACACACATATTAGCAAAATTCACATGCATTCAGCTGTCAATATTGAGTATAATTTTGTCTTAAAAGCAGTTCTCTTTTATGTAATTTTACTTTAAATGGATCATTATTGCACCTTCACCAATTCATACTGCCAGATGTATTCGCAGCTGTTTGAATAGACACCATGGGTCTCATGTCGGCTCTATTTTTCACCACTTTCCATTGGTGTAAAGTGACTCCCCCTTAATGCATACACACTGTACTGTACTGTACTGTACATAGAGATGATTCACTTGTGTTCTTTGTGCTTCGCCTTTCCTAATGCACTTAACAGAAGCTGTAGGTATCTGCTGCTCAGGTCACCAGCAGGTCGGACGGCCTTGTGTCAATATTTGCTCTCTTGATATCTCTCAGTTTCTATCTTCATCTTCATTAGGACGTCTTTTCTTTCCTCTTCTTCATGTCTCTCAACACCCCTCATTCTTTGAATTTATGTTTGCAATGTCTTAGAGGAAGTAAGAGTGCTACAATAGAATCTGGGTCGTAGATACCATTAAAGTCACACAGTCATGTCCACAGTATTGTTACTGAGAAATTGACGGTTTAACACAACCTGAGGAGGAATTAATTCTTTACAGCTACACACAAATTTCTTTCTTTAAATTTTTTTTTTTAATGAATATTTATTACATTACCTTTACATTTCTTTTGTTTATTTAAGGATGATTCCGGTATTATTTACACTTATTTAGACTTTAGATTTAGACTAATATCTTTAAAGGTACATTAATAAATTTGTTTGGCCACTCTGGGGGCAGCAGAACAAGACAAAAAAAACAACACATCTGACATAATAATACCTTATCAAGTTGATATTGCTAACATGCTAGCAGGCAGTTACCTATTTAAAAAAAATCCACCAGACATGGAGAAACATTAGCATTATTTGGAGTTGCGTTTCTCACAGCCTGACAAATGTAAGTCCAATATTCACCCTCCTTTTAGCTCTGTTTTTGGTCTCCACCACGTTCTGATAACAAATCTCTGGCTCTTTAGCTGCTAAATGCTCCACTGTGTTCACCAGCTAGCCGCTAACTTTGTCTGTCAGCTGTTTGGTGCTGAGCAGGTAGTGTGCAGTGGGTTTATCAGAGCTGTTTTTTAGTGACAACAGCTGCCTGCTGCAGCTGGAAATTAGTTTGATAGGATCGGAAAACCAGAACAATTAGCTAAGAAAACGGCTAAAATGCAGAAAGGAGCCGCAGTCTGGAGAGAATTCTCTGTGGGTTTGTCACTACGAGCGACATCTCTCACTTTACACACACCATTTGAGCCATTGTTAACATAAGAAATATTGATTAGTGCATATAATTGAACAGTTAAATGAAAAGAAAATCTGAAAATTTTACAAGCTCTTTTGGTGGCCATTAAAAATACTCTTATGAGGTTTGGGGAATCTGGACTACAGACCTCCGTATTTTTAAAACCCTGGCTATGGCCCTTAAGACATTTTTAAGTTAAGTTAAACATAAGAAAATCTGTGACTCTGAAATCAAGTTTTCCCCCTCTATCTCTTTTTTCGACCTCAACCACCTCCTACCTGTTTCTCTTTTTCTATTTGCCTCTGCACACTCATGCTTACAGTGTGTACACACACACTAACTCTCCCACCAGCAGTCACTGCAAGAGTTAATATGTCTATTGTTTGGCCAGCACGTCAAGCACTTATCCCTGAGTGTTTGCAGGCTGCTGAAGGGAAAGAATTAAAGGTGAGTGTGTGCAGCCTAGCGACCTGCGTATGTGTGTATATCACACGTATATACACACATACGCAGGTCGCTAGGCTGCAAAACCATGGCAACATTTAGAGGATCAAGCATGAGTGGCAACTGTGAGAGTTCAGTTCACTCGGGTGTTTGTGTTTTTAGGAAGTTGAAGCATGGAGACCGTAGATAACTTAGCACAATAACTAAGTTGGCCACGGAGCAGAGAAAAAAAACAATAGCACAGATAATACAGAAGAGCCTGCTGCACACTCAGATCCATGGGTGCTTCACATGTTAGACAAAGTTATTATGCAGTCAGTTACGGTACGCATCATGGGAAAACACTGTATGGTAAATAACAAAAACAAAAGAAAAAGACTGAAGAAGTTTTGTGAGAATCTTTGAGTGGCCTCAGCCCTGTTAACTTTTGTTGGTGAACTTTTTTCTTTTTCTCCTGCTTTTATTGTTCCCATTAAATGATGATACAGATTTAGATTTAACTGTTTCTCACCTCAGCATTGTTTTTTTTTAAATACAATGGAGAATTACAGCCACTGTATTTGGAAAAAAAAATCTCAAATTATAATAATGTCACAATATTTTGAGAAAGAAGTTGTAATGTCATGGGGGTGAAAAATGGATAGAACACTAAGTTTTTGTATTTTTTAAAATTTTAATGTCTATATATATATATATATATATATATATATATATATATATATCTCAAAATATTTCAACTTTATTTTGTGTACATTTTTTCGGCTCTCAAAAACTTAGTAGATATTTGATAGAAGCAACTGCACTCCCTCGATATGTCACAGTGTTATTTTAGAGTTAAGAAAGCTCCATTATACAATAAATTAAAAACAGCATAATACTACTTTTTAAAGCACTGCTAGAGAGTGGATTTAATCTTTGGTGGAAGAACTTTTGTGTCTTTTTACTAGCACATTAATCTTTGGTAGATTGGTTTACCTGGAAATCAGTGAGCATTAACTAAAACTATTTAGAACAGCCCAAATCTTCATCATTGACTGGTTATCACATAAAGTATTGCAGTAGGAATTTTGCTGCTGTATTTGTGATTTTTAAGGTCATTATAACCCTTTAATTGATCTCTCAACCATCTAGTAGAGCAGATTTTGATTGGTGATATCTTTTATTTTACTGAGCCTTGCTTGAAGTTTGTAAAAATCCCCAGGGTGCACTGCAGTTTTCACAACCAGACCGTTTCAGGTGGCTTCCCTCCAGGAAGTACATGGCAGAAAAATTGCTCTTGGCATGTGGCTCATCATGGTGGAAGTTTCAAAGGTAATTGTGTGGGCTTTTTTTTTTTTGACATAGTTGAGTTTACCAAACTGGGTTTACTAAACAATAGGGTGGTGCAGCGACTGTGTCCAGATAGAAGTTTATTCATCTTTGAAACATGTTTCCCGTTCCACGCAGGTTGTTGAACGTGCTCTTCTGATGTAAATGGACATCTACGTTGTTTGGTAGAGGCTTTAGAAAATAATGCTCTATTGCTTTTTACTTGGTGAGACCATAGACTGTAAATAAAGAGGGCCGACATGACAGCTCCCCAAAAGTGAAGCCAAAACATCCCGATCGCCCCCTGGTGGCTGGCTGCAGTACATGGGCCAAACTGAAAAATCAAAGTACACGTCAAATTAAATTTTCCCAAAGATGGTTTCTGTCATTTTAGGTAGTTCTTATCACGCTGATGTCTGTTCAAGTGTTCGTTTTTCTGATCAATTTGATTTTAATTAGTTATTTGATGCTATAGAAAGGGGGGTGTCACATCATGATTGACAACTGTGAGTGTGCTTGCAATTGGTTCAGGCCTCTGAGCCGTGGATCACAACTGCACAGACTCTGGCTCCAAATAACATCTCCAGCACAAGATGGCAGCTCCTGTATCCGGGTTATTTTGGCTTCATTTTTGTACAGTAGGAGGAAGTGGAGATGCTTCGTCCATCTTTATTTACAGTCTGTGGGTGAGACCATTAGATTGGTGGTTTTAAAGGTGAAGGCTGGCATGTGTACAGTATGTCTGAATAAGAGTACATAAACTGTATATGTACATAAATGTTTATGCGTGTTTGTGTTGCATGTGAAGTCTGTATCGCTGATGTTTTATGTTCACGAACAAATAAAACAGGTGATCGCAAAAAGTTTTGTGGGAAGAGGAGGACGAATTATATTCTCTTGATGTAGTCTTGCAAATATAAAAAGCATGATTATTCCAAAAAAACAAAAAACAACCCAAAAACCATCAAGCAACATTAATCAGTCAGTCAGCGTATGTGAACCTCAGCAGGTGTGACGGCCATCAGAGATACAGCTAGATTCAGCTGTGATCATTTTCCCCTTTTCTCTCCTGACATCTGCTTAGACTAGATGAATGAAAAATGATAAATATTTTCTTTTCTGCACCCACTCCCCTTTACTCTTCCTATTAAATTTACTGTTGAGGAGCGAAGACATTAACAGAAAAATGCAACAGATAATGCGGACATTTCATGCGTAAGCTGTGATATGAGCGATGTATTAATGGGGGGAAATTATTGTGCATTCAATTACGGCACAATGCCTTCCAGAGATGTTTGTGTGATTTGGCCGCGGCCTGCCACTGCGGGGGTCCCTCCCCTGACTGATGAGCGCCCTAATCTGCTAATCTCACCAACCGGGGCGGAGGTGGTGAGGGAGAGGTGGGGGTGGTGGTTTATATGACAAGCCAAACGCCTCGCCCGCTAACGGTGGCCAATAAAATTAAAGAGCTGGTGCGTGCCCAGGCGGCGGAGGAAGACGAGAGAGGAAATCAGAGATAGATAAACAAATAGAATCATAAAAAGGCAGGGCGCTGGTGAAGTGGTAATTCAGTGGGAGTTCATTAGGGGAGAGATGGAGGAATGAGGAGTGGAGGGCTAAACTGTGGATGACATTACCTCTAATGTGGCTCCCCTGCAGAGTTTGTGATAGGGTGGCCGTTCCCGGCGAAAATAAGGTTTTTAGCATGACGCCACGCTCACAAAGACAAACTCCCACTAAATAGGATTTTTTTTTCTTAAGCATTGTACTATTTTAGTGCAGAAAACATCTCCAAATGGGGTTCTGAAATGTGTTCAGGCATGCAGCCAAGTTGAGACAACATGGACAAATAGGTTTTGTGGTGTGGCAAATTTGCCATGCGTTACAATGTTCTGAGCAGTAAGCCCCAAAGCAAGCTTTTTCTCTAAAAAACAAAAAAAAAGGCCAGACCACCCATCACTTACATTCCATCAATTATAGTGTCTAATATGAAACAGAAATTGTTTTATTTTTCTGGACAGAGTGCAACTGTTGTCTCTAATATGAAGCGGCTGAACATTAAATGATGAATCAACACTTTTTGTTCTTTTTCTCTTAAAGGGCCCATTCATCCAATTTACAAAAAATTCCTAACTTTATGTCTAGTGGCATGCAGCTATATTTGGTTTTATATGTACAGGTTTTGAGATGTCTGGCTCTCCTTTCTGCCTCCACCCCAGTGCAACTGAGGTGAATGAAATGTCATGTGTGGTGCTCACAGCATTGGAAAATTACATTTAAAAAAACAATTTTTGCACTGAAATCTCCAGATCCTGTCATTCCCCATCTCTCCACCAGATGCCCTCGGACTTTCCTGCCCTTTACCAGTCATCTGACCTCCACACCCACCTACTCCTAATTCCCTCATCATATTCCCTAGCATAAATACCAAGCTGCAAACCTGTTTTTGACCATTGTTTGTAGTAAAGCAGCTTTAATTGAACCTGCCCTGCTTTAGCGTCCTCTTCCCTGTGGTCAATACTTGAACTGTGACATTTATAGGGACTAGAAAGTAATTCCAAGATCAGATCACATGAGTTAGTGTAATGTAAAGGGTGTCTCTCAAAGTGATGAAGCTACAGAGAATTATCACCTGACTCTGCAGTTCCCCTCAGCTCTACGGAGTGTTTTAGCATCTACGGCCCACAACTTTACTGGTTCCCTCTCAGCGCTCTCATCAACCTCGCTCCCAGCAGCAGGCAGCTGTTTCCAGCAAAAGCTCTGATGAACCCACTGTGCTCTACCTGCCATGCACCAAAGGGCAGACAGACAAAGTTAGCAACTAGCTGGAGAACATAGTGGCTAAGAGCCACATATTTCCCTCAGGAGTTGGTGGAGCCTAAAACAGAGCTAAAAGAAGAGTGAATCTTGGATTTACATTAATCAGGTGGCCAGAAACACAGATTACAGATTATAATATACTATAATAACGTTGCTCTGTGTCTGCTGGATGTGTAAATAGGCAACTGTTTGCTAACATGTTAGCCATATCAATTTTATAAGGTGATAATATGTCAGTAGCCGTGTTTCCATAAACTTATTTTTATGCACATTTTGAACTATCACATTAGAAGAGCTGTATGGAAATGGCAAAATCTGATAAAACTTCCTCAATTGCATAAGAAAGTTTTTACACTGCTTTAGATAGGTTTTTTTTCCAGATCGCAACCTCTACTTCTTCTACTGTTTTTACTCTGTCTTTGTTTTTTGCAAGCTGTATGTTTTTTGCATACAGGATGTGGTTGTTCTTTGATAAACTGTACACTGCCTGACCAGCACCGCTAGGCAGAGTTAGCAGACAAAGTCAGCAGCTAAGCTAAACAGCTTGGAGCCAGATATTTGTCAAGAATCGGTGGAAATCAAAACGGAGATATTTAAAAGGAGAATCAACTTTGTGTTGACACGTACATGGAACTTGACTCCAGTAGCTGTCCATATACTTGCACACAGTGCAGAGGGCACATTTACAAGATGATACAGACACAGACATACACCTTAACAAAGATATCAAGCTGTACACATGTAAGCTAACTTAAACTTAAAGCTGTTATATACAGACAAGAGCTGGGAGATCAAACCATGCAGGTCCGATCGTTACTGAGCCGTGTGTACAGAGCTGTTTTACACATGGTGCAAATAATGCTGGATTCATTACTGTATGGACAATAAATTACTGTGCTCTATTTACAGAAGTGGGTTTATGTGCATATATTGATAATATATGTAGCCTTCAGTATATACAGCCTGCTAAGACTTGTGTGTGACAATGAAATGATATAACGTTTACATTACACTGTAACATAAGTAATGTATGTATAGTAAGATGATTTAATATTGCAGCTTTTTCACAGGAAAGAAAACAAAAAGAGAAAAATATATAAATGAGTCTCCTTTATAGGCCTTCAAATGAAACAACATAAGAATACTATGAAAAATCTAAAAATCTAATTAAAAGAAGTTCCTCAAACAATTCTGTTTGCTTTGGGCAGTGGTTCCTAACCTGGGGGGGGTCAGCAACCTCAAAAGGGTCCAAAGATAAACCTGAGGAGTCACCAGATGGTTAAAGGGATTAGAAAAAAATAAAATCTGTAACGTGAAATTATATTGATTATTTTTTTTTACATTTATTTACTTGTTCTGACTTGTATCTCTAAATGGAAACCACTGGCCTAGAAAAAGGAGCTGCAACTTAAAAGGATACGTCAAAGACACAGCACACTGTAGTTAAAAAGCAGTACCTCCCCATGCAGTCAACGATCTTGCATCCTGTTTCCTAGTTATAAATAGTCACCAAAGGGATTACAAGTGAAAGAAGTGCTCCTAACAGTTCTGGTATTATCTGTCGCCATTGTCTGCCGTCTACCTCTGGATGTCTTAGTGAGACGTCACTTCATCTGTAAACAAGTGTGAGTTGCTCTTCGCGTTCTGGCGGATTTGTTGTCTGGTAGAGCGTATTTAGCAGATGAAACGTGTTGTGGTGACAAGCGTGATAGAACACATATGTAGCCAAGGGCTATCCTCCCTGCCCCCCCGCCTGTCGTGGCTACATAAGCAACTGATTGTGTTTCGTTTTTTTAGAGTGAGTGTGTGTAGTGACGTATTTTTTTCGTGTTTTTTTTTTTCCGTGTGTGCTGCTGGTATCTCATGCCGCTTTAATGTTGCCCAGAGCTCTAAGTGTGAAGTGAGAGAGAGTGTGTGTAAAATAAGAGTTGCTTAGTCTTTTCTTTCTCTCCATTATGGTATTCTTATTTTTCAACCTGGCATCCTCTCCTCTCCTCCTCTCCTCTCCTCTGCTCTCCCATCTCTTCCTTTCTCCTTTTTTCTTTCTCCTCTCCTCTCCTCTTTTGTCATTTCCTCCTCTCCTCTCCTCTCCTCTCCTCTCCTCTCCTCTCCTCTCCCTCTCTCTCTGCTATCCAGCACTTTAGAGTAGATGTAATTGCTCAGACAGAGCAGGCGTTCGGAGCACTGTCAATGTAAATGCTGCTCCATGGCGGTGGCTGACTTAATGAACAGCAGGGCTCGCAGCCCTCTGGCAGCACTTAAACTTTAAAACATCTATTATTGAGGCGTGAGAAAAAAACAGAGTGGCCAGCACTGACCCTTCTCTCATCCCTCTCTTTTCATATCTCTAGTCACGGGGCTGGAAGGGTTGATGTTGTTGAAAGATAAAGGTGCTGCATGTAGCATTTTTAAACTTCAGTGTATCATTGTCAAATGAACTTGTGATGACTTGGTTTGGTGCAACAAATGAGTCCATCACATCTACTTTTTGCCTTTTATGTCAGTTTGGCTTAAACATTGAACTTCCTGTCTTCCCTCCTGCTGTATACAGTATATATATCGGCTTCATCCGGGACAGTGGCGAGTCTGCATACAGACGGGAGGTTGAACAGCTAGCTCTCTGGTGCGGTCAGAACAACCTGGAGCTGAACACGCTCAAAACTGTGGAGATGACTTCAGGAGGAGCCCCCCCTACACTGACACCCATCACCATACTGAACAACGCTATGGCTGCTGTGGAAACCTTCAGGTTTCTGGGATCCACAATCTCCCAGGATCTAAAGTGGGTGCCCAACATCAACATAATTATCAAGAAGACCCAGCAGAGGATGTACCTCCTGCTCCACCTTAGGAAGTCCAACCTGCCTCAGGAGATGGTGATCCAGTTCTACACTGCTATCATCTAGTCTGTTCTCTGCACATCCACCAAACAGGACAGGAACAGATTACAACGGACAGTCAGGACTGCCAAAAGAATCACTGGTGCCAACCTGCCCTCCATTCAGGACTTATACATGTCCAGAGTCAGGAAACAGGCAGGAACCCTGCAGATCCACCACACCTTCCAATTTCTGCCTTCTGGTAGGTGCTACAGAGCAATGTACGCCAAAACCACCAGACACAAGAACAGTTTCTACCCACAGGCCATCACTCTGATCAACAGCAAACACCAGTCACAGTGTCAGCAACATCCACTGTACCTGTAAATTATATATTCTCATTGTTGTTTAAATACAGTTTTTTAACATGTAAAAATCATCAGTCAAACACAAATTTTACACACGCACACATACCTACTTCTTGTATACAATGCAACATGTTCCATTAATCATATTTATTTCGGCACCCTCTGCACTCTGCACCATTGTACTGTTGTCTTACTGTCTACAAATGTTGTTGTTGTACATATATATATATATATATATATATATATATATATATATATATATATATATATATATATACATATATATATACTCAATCCATTAACATATAAATGTATCAGATCTCCTTTTCCTCCTACCATGATGTCAAAATGACTTTAACAAGGCATCCAATTGTCCAAAAGTCCTAAAATCTTACTGAGCATTCATACATAGCATGAGTATTTTCATGTTTTCATATATGAAATGTGTAAGTATGCAAACGATGATGTGAGATGACTGTTCATGAATATCTGTTCAGCTTTATGTAAACTCGTGTTAACTCATAAGAGAAATTAATGAATTGAGTGTGTCAGTAAAACTATTTCATGTAAAAATGTAGTGAAGTCTTTGTCTTCACTGCAATATATTTTTTATATGTATCCATATGTATACATACATGTGCCATGCATATATTGCAGTTTATTGAAAAATATACACACCAGTTTCCCATATATGGAAATGTATTATTGAATATATTGCATTATATTTTCCAATATATTGCCATATATTTTTGTTTCATAAGGGGATTAATTTCACTTCAGAGTATGAGCCTGCTGAAAATAACCAGGGCCAGATTAACTTACTAGGAGGCCTCAGCAAAACTGATGAATGCCATGGACCCAGAGGACCAATAAGACAGGGTTTGAAGTAGTCTTGAAGGGAAACTCTGGTATTTTTTAACCTTGGCCCAATTTTTTTAATTTTTTAATTTTTAATTTTTTACAAATGTTGGGGTCGAAATGACTAATAGTTACCAAAAGTATTAGAATTCTCTCCAACTCTGACTCCACCGTTGTCTTCCTGCAACATCTCAACCTCTCGCGAGATTTCAGAGCTTTCAGAGTTTCTGGTTAAACAAAAAGGATCTTACTCTTTAACAAAATGGTCCGACACTTTGAATAACAATCTGAGCCTGTCAGTGGCAAAAATAAGCACTTTTAGTGGACGTACTTTTCACGTGCGCAGTTGCCCCAAAGGATTATGTTGCAGCCATTGTAGCCCGTTTGCGGATGTCGGCGGAGGTGATCTACTGGACCAATTCCAAGTATTACTATTAGTATTAAGTATTAGTCATTTAGACCCTGAAATATGTAAAAACAGGGCCCAGGTTTAAAAATATGCTGTAAATATGCTGTAAATGCTGTCCTTACACTTGTTCACCCTGGCTTCAAAGTTCATCCATAGTTTTTAGGTTCTTGGTGAAGGTCAATAGAGGCTGCCAGTTCTCTTGGTGAGCTCATTTATTCATTCCTTACTTTCATAGTCTCAAAATGAACATACAGATTCCGTGATGTTAAAATGCTACACGTGGCACCTGCAAAAAGGAAAAATAACAGTGCTGGGCCCACTTCAAACCATTGCCATCCTTCAGTTAGCTTGGGCTGGATGTAAATATATAAGTGCAGATGAAGTCAGAGTTAGCTTAATGCTAACCTCTCGCTCTTTTCCTCCATCTCTCTTTCTCTGGGAGTACTGATTTAAAAGGCCATTATACTCCATCACCTCCACCATGCACAGTGTCACTGCCATCACTGCAGTGTCAAGTGTCTTATTTCTGTATTAGAGGGGGAGAGATAAGTGTGTGTGTGTGTGTGTGTGTGTGTGAAAATGTACTGTACAAGAGGTTAGCTGTGAGTGTGAGTGGGCCTTGCTCCGCTCTGGACGCACTTATCGCTCCTGCTGTGTAATGGATCCTACTGGATATTTGCATAAGGTATGGAGGTGATGTCATTTGGTCCTCAGAGCTGCATTTCAATGATGGTTGACTGTTAGCAAAGTGGACATGCTCAGAACAAGCTGCACCACTCCACTTCCTTCTGTTCAAACTTTGATCAAACTTTTATTCAGGACCTCAACTGGATTGAAACTGGTTTAAATGATAATTGCAGTTTATTAGAAATCTGGAACTTATTTTCATAGCTTTGGCCATTATTCTTATTGGTAATAACAAGATTGTATGGAACCAACACTGTCACAAAGTTAAATGCTGAGATCCGGGAATGCAACAACATTGAAAATCCCAACGGGTCAAAAGACTTGAGTAGTCAGACGACCATACAGGTTCCAAACAAACTCCCAGGTTTGACAAACTAACGATGGCAAACAGTAAAATGTTTACCCAAACTGTTCGTGATTAAAAGCCATCACAGTTTACAGACCGACTTCCTGGCTCAGTTTTGACCTACCATACTTACAGTAGTTGTGCACGCAGAGTTTTCTTGTACAAGGAGGAATTATGGGCCTGTTTAGTAGTTCATCTTTGCTGACTGCTTGTGACTTGACTTTGTTGTAGCAATGCTGAAATGACTTCAGTGAGTGCAATGTAACTGATGGAAATGATGCCATAACTTGGAAAATAAAATGTAATTCTATTAAGTTGCAATTATCCTTTAACGGTTAAGTCAAAGATCCATGATTTTTATTGTTGGTCAGAAACCTTGTATCTCTCTCATCATCCGACACCACGAAAAACATACTTGTTTTTTTAGGTTTATTTATTCACTTTAATGACCTAAAGAAAAAGCTTGGATAACTCACAGAGGAACCATACAACCCCTAAAATTACAACAGCAATTAAAAAAATAAAATCATGTAAGATACATAGAGGCCCACATTTCCACCCTTTCCCATTCCGTGAAGAGCAGGCAGGGTCAGAGCCAAGCTTCCAATCTTTTTAGAGTCTGTGTTTCTGATGTCAGTGTCACTGTTCAAATGTCAGAACGGTGGAGAAACTTGCATGAACATAATAGTTCAGTCTGCACAAAGGTCACATCCCATCAGTTTAATTGTAGTTACAGTATTTAGAACTCTCTTACAAGATCTCCCCTTGAGGATGCTGAGCTTCCTCTCTGTGCCTCCACAACCCTCCCCTTGCTAATAGCTGTTGTCTTAATGCCAAAGTCGGGTATTTTTCAGGTTAAATTTGGGGTGGCGACGCCGGGCAGCGCTATTAATCTCGCTGGCGACGTCGCCGCGGTGGTAATGAAGGATGGCCGGCGATATTTGTATCCTCGCATGTCGAGTGTTTTGTCAAAAGTAGGCGAGTTTTGCTTGCCTGGTAGATTTGTGTTCCCCCCTGGGAGCCGTGGCCCAGTAAGAGACAGCAGTTGCTCGACATAATTAGACCGGGAAGGTCCTTGTAAACTCATTAATATCTCGCCCAGGCTGAAATGGCTGGTTCGCCGGTGGTTCCTTGGCGAAGAGCATGGAGAGATTTTTTTTGTGGAGAAAGGAAGATGTCACGTTAAAGTAGCAGGATGAATGGAGGGTTTGAAGTAAATCAGTTGAGGTGTTGGTCATGAAGGGCTACAGGGTGTCTGGGTGCACTGCAGAGCTCCAGAGAGGGCTTGTATAAGGGAATTAAACAGATCATGGCTTTACAGAGGAACACTGCTCAGTTGTAGAATTTATTTCTGTTATTTCTCTGACCTGAATGCTGTTTAAAAGCCACAGTAAGAATTCACTCAACACAGAGCAAACTGCATTGAATTTGATTTGCCACAAAAAAAACATCCAAACCTGTTTCTATGGGGATTTTGATTTTAGATATGGCTTCTATGTGAATGCACATAAAAGTTAGCGTCATCCTTACTTTTTAATGTAATACAGTACATAATTACAACTACTATTTGGATGTACTGAATCTAAGGTACAATGTATACTCTGCTTACACACACATCCAATGGAAAACCCTATAAAAAACAATTGAAACATGTAGAGATGTTTTCTGATGTATTTATTTTGGTTAATAGAGAAACAGTGAAAAGGCTTTGTGTCGTTTAATCTGTTTTGTTTGGACAAACTGCTGTAACCTATTCTCTTAACATACTGTTACTGTGTTTTTGAGTGAAAGACTTTCTAAAAGTATAACATTATCAATACATGGTTGGTCAGTTACACTCATTTATTTGTTTGGCCTGTCCATTCCACTGGAGGAAAAACCTATTACAAAGTGTTTTTGGTGCAACTCTTGGATTATATTTTGTGTCAGTTTGACCAGTTTGAGTTTGTGTGTGCCAATAAGTTAAATGGTATTATGGTATTTTTAAACCTGGTGGTTATATAATATGGTTGCACCACGGAGACGTAAGGTTCATTTTAGCTACTCTGGCGTAAAGTCCACACTAACCAAAATACTGTCGCAGAAAATGATTTTTTCACTTCCTGTGGCCAATAACATTACCGTGTTGTCTCTCGTGCCCAGTTGTCTTTGAACACTTTGCTACGCAATAGCGAAGAGGCTAACGGCTAGAAATAGCTAACGTTAATCACCAAACAACAAAAAGGTACGTAAACTAGGACAAAGCATTATGACAAGGTGATAACTATAGAAGCTAAATCTACAACTAGTGCTAAATAACAACAGTGACATCGAGTGATGAAACTGTCAACTACAACACAGGGTAATATAATGTTTCCTTATTATTGGGCAGATGAAATTGTAACATTATTTCAAACACATAATGATAGCCTACACTGTTAAATTAGTAGTTAGAAAGTTATCTAACCCTGTACATTTTGCTTGCCGGTGTAATTCGCTCCTTCTCATCCTGCAAGTTATCCCACCTTTCAAAACGATGCGCCGTGCCAACCGCTATTTTACGGAGGGCTTCACACCTACTGAGGGCTAGGTGTAGGATTTAAGTTGGAACTTATGCCTATTTTGGAACTGTTTCAGCTGGTGCAACCCTTGAAATGTTTGTAGTGCATAAACTCTGACCTAACTTAGAAATTA
The DNA here is from genome assembly GCA_005408345.1 of Macquaria australasica. Lineage (NCBI taxonomy): Eukaryota > Metazoa > Chordata > Actinopteri > Centrarchiformes > Percichthyidae > Macquaria > Macquaria australasica. The sequence continues at coordinate 191,363 of SEMN01000307.1, forward strand.
TGTTCAAACTAGGCTACGTTTGAACTTAAACATAACTGGTACAACCCAGTGCTGGTGCTGTACTGTAAATAGCACTTAAACTATCACTTCTGGACACTAAACACACTCTTTTCATTGTCTTTCTCATACACACACATAGTGATCTATCACATGACACACCCCTGCCACATGGTTTTGTGCATTATTTTGGACGAATATTTTCAATGATTTGATTGGCCACAAACTGGGGCAAGCTGTTCATGTATGAGAGGGCAGTAGAGGAAATAGTCCCAGAATGCCCTGCTGTTCCTCTCTACACAAGCTAAGTCCCTCGGGTACACCTACACACTTTGTGACCTCTCTGTGTCAGTGGACATCATCAGGCAGATTAAAATCAGTTAATGCACTTGGGGCCAGTTGACTCTCTCTCTGTCTCACACACACACACACACACACACACACACACTCACACACACACACACACACAACCATCAACCAGCCATTTCTCACTCACTTTTTAAAATTAATACCCATTGTTTTTGCTAAGCAGAGGATGTCCTGGAGGCAGCCTCACGGGTGTGTGTGTGTGTGTGTGTGTGTGTGTATGGGCTGCACATAGATTCAGTGAAGAGAGGGTTTCAGTGGATTACCATGGCCCCAAAGTGCTGTGCCCTTTCATTAACCTTGCCTCTTAGTCGTCTCATTTAATACAAAACAAATTTCTAATCTGCAGCCTGCTAAACAGTTCTGCGGCTCGCTCTGTGGCTGTGTGAGTGTGTATGTGTGTGCATTACTGTTACTCTTATTGCCTTGGGTTCCCTCTGCCTAGCCCCCTAATTACTCCCCGAAACAGGCGGCCAGGCTCCTCCTATGTGCTATCATCATTTTAAATTTATTTTGATTGATTTGTGTCAGCTTTAACTATGCTTTGGGCCGAGGTCGATAAATAAAGATCAATACTTTAATGTTTTCCTCTGAACCTTTATTAAAAAATAGATTGGCTATAAAGAGGGCTGAATTACGAGGAGGACTGCCTACTTCCAATGCATGTCAACTGGAATCTAATTGAACAACATTGAACGGGCAGAGATTAGTCCAGGGAATGTGAGCTGCAGGAGGCCCAGGCTGTTGGAGAGGGAGTAGAGAGGAAGACTGAGGAATTGATGCTGCAAGGTGAAAGAGAGAAAAGAAAAGTTGGTTTGATGGGTTGTTTGGTCCAGCTGAAAACAACTCATGATGTGGTTTTGCTTCTGCTGAGTAGCAATAGTCCAGACGGGAGATGACAAGCACCTGGATGAGCACCTGGTCCAACCTCCCTGGTGAGGAAGGTGTGAATCCTTCTGATGTTGTAAAGGAGGAGTCGACAGGAGTGGGCTAACTGTTGCAATGTTTGCTAAGAACGTTTGCTTCTTCATTCAGGGTGCGGGTTCCTTGTTGTTCGAGTTGACACCACGCTGGTGACGGATCAGTGAAGGGGCCCTCTCCCCTGGAGGAACACAAGATCAATCTTGTCCAGGTTGAGCATTAGGTGGTGCCTTGACCCCCACTCCGAGATGTCAGCCAGGTAAGCAGCAATGCGTGCCTCCACTTGGGTGTCAGATAGCTGGGTGTCATCAGCGTAGCAGTGGTAGGAGAAGCCATGTAAGCACAAAGCATCCTTGTGTAGAGGGAGAAGAGGAGAGGGCCTAGGATGGAGCCTTGTGGAACTCCTGTTGTCAGGCTGCATGGATCAGACACCCATCATTTCCATATCACCTGTTAGGAGCAGACAGAGATCCTATAAGTGTGGAGGAGAGGATCTGGTGATGGTGCAGACATTAATTCTCTCTACTGAACAATAACCAGAAAATAATGGACTGTGACTTAGAGTAACATTTATTTAACATATCAATAGTTGAGAACACTTGCACATTTGTGTTTGACTTCCCTTATCTCATTACATCTGCGGGAAGTTTTAGCAGGCTTTTCCTGGTATGTAGTGGAAATAGCAAACCCGTATGTAATAGAATGCTGACTCTGGAACGATCCGCTTCAGCCTCCATACTGAGGTTGGGAAGCACAGGGAGACTCCTTGATGGATCCAGGGTGAAGTTGTATCTAACTTCAGGGCTAAACCACGTCACTAGCTGCTGGTAAACAAAACTCAGGAACTTGACTTGATCGTCTCTGACTCTGTTTCTGTATATTTGTGTTCTCCAGCTGTGGCCTCTCTGTCCAGCAGTCAGTCTCATAGGGATCATAGTATATCATAATCTGAACACATTTTACCTCAAGTTAGTGGATATATCTCAAATAACTGTATTTGATCACCAATGGGCTTGTCTCTTTCATCCCTCCAAAGGGAGGTCAAAGGTCAGATTCAACTACAAAGAAGCAGCCCTGGAGGGGGGTTAGGGATTCAGTAGCTCAGTGACACTAAAGCAGGGTAAATAGATAGTCTGCCTACTCACTAGTTCACCATACTGGACAACTAATGCATGAATGTATGAAGTATCCAAACTGGAAAGTGTTGATTCTCTGTTGCTTGGGTAGATGTTGATATTCCTTGTGCACTGGGGAAATTTTGTCTGGATCATGGCATTAAAAAAAAGGTCAGAAGGTCGCCAGAAAAGTGAAAGGTAGTCAGTGATGCTGACAAGCAGACTGACTGACAGCGTCACCGGACCAAAATAAAACAAAAAAAGGCTGAAATATTTAATAATGTGCGTGGAAGGGCCCAACCGGGTTATGTCTCAGGGCAGGGCAGGAAGCGTGGCGAGGTGGGATTAAAATGCTCTTTGTGTCACTGTCATTGTCAGACAAACAGAGAGAACACACCGTCCTCTGGTGCGTCAACTGTCTTTCCAATCCACACTGTGATTAACCTTTTGTACAGGGCACAGATTATGGCCTAAATGTGGTATGCTTACACAGACACACACACTTTACACACACTGCAATTTAGCTCAGAATGGTTTGTTGCCTAGTCAGTACAGTAGCACATACTCAGCTAACACTTTTTATATAGTATATTTATTATTATGATTTTAGTTTCTAAGTTAATTCTTAGCATAAAAAGCTTCAGGAAATCCATATTCAATTTGTTATGATGTTATAACATATTCGTTTTCAACATTTTTTGCACTTTGTCCTGTTTATAATCATAAAAAATATTCTTTGACTGTGCTTTTAATACAATTGAGGACCACTTTGTTTAAAGTGTTTTTTTGTCTTATTCTGTTGTGCATAATATACTTACTTTTCCTAAAGCTGTACTCTTCAATATGTTTAGATTAACAATGGATCAAATGACGCGAATGCCATGATGTGTAGTGTGAAAGGGGGTCCTTCGTAGTGACGAACCAAACTTAGCCCCCAATTATCACCCAAATAAACAGCTCCCCTCAGCTTTACGGAGCATTTTGGTGTTGTTCAATTCATTGTTTTTGGTTTAAGGGCCCGCACCATGACTGTTTTGGTTCCCCATCACCATTCTCATAACTTTGTTTCCAGCCCCAGCAGGCAGCTGTTTTTTGTCTGCTGGATGTGTACCAACTGTTTGCTAACACATTCACTTTAATAACTTTATAAGACTTTAATATTTGTATTTTCATAGGCTGCAAATAATACATTAGCAGTCTACCTGCAGCCACAATTGATGAATAAAGCTAACTAATATTACTAACTGCCGTGGGCGGATTATGAGGCAATGGGGCCCTGGGCACAGACATGTAAAAGGCCCCACCACCTCTCCTACATAGGAGCAAGACACACAGTCTTTGTGGTCGTTTTGTGTCTCTTTGTGGTCATTTTGCATCTTTTTGTCTTCTTCTTGTCTGTCTTTGTGGTTGTTTTGTGTCTCTTTGTGGTCATTGTGCATCTCTTTGCGGTTGCTATGTGTCTCTTTGACGGACATTTTGCAGGTGAAGCCCAGGGGGGCCCCTTAACTCTTTGGACCCCTGGGCCTGTGCCCGGTAGGCCCGTTCAATAATCCATCCATGCCAACTGCAATATTATTAAAGAAAAACTATGGTTAATTACAACTTGGATTTTATTTTCATACCTCAATGATTCAGTTGTACTCCCCAGTGTAATTACTGAGATCTGGGAACAAAGCAACAATGAACAACAGGAAACACAAGTGGTCAGATGATTAAACAGATTTTAAACAAAGACCCAACCTTTAATTTTAACGTTCACCTTTGTTTTTTCTTCCAAAAGCATTTGGAAGAAAAAACAAAGGTGAACATTAATATATAATCAAACTTGTCAGGTTGAGGACTGTTCTTTAAGATGGACTTTGTTTGTTCATTGTACACATGCATGAGTTTGCAGAAGAAACCCAGCAATAATACATTTATAGTCATTTGGAACCTTTCAAAAGGGATACCCTGCTGAGAAGAAATTACCATTCACTGGCGTGCCTGTGTCTGGCACAAAGTAAAACCACAGTCAAATCTGGTGGAACAGTGGGTTTAAGAGTGATCCAAAAAGCACTGAAAAGATGGCCTGACATTTTAATATTCATCCTGTTGTCCTTGCCAGATTGCAATGCGTTTTTTTTTTGTTTTCTTTTTAACTAAAAGCAAGAACGGAAACATTTTCAGCACAACCCAAAAACTTTCCTGATCGCATTTTGACAAGCAAAGATAAAACAAGACAAACTCAAAAATATCAAAGAGCGATAAAGAAAAATGTTAAACAGAAGGTGGAATCACTGCAGCACTTAGGATCCTATATTTCATGATACTGTCACTTTTATTTGAATACCTGATGTATTAAAGCCTAGTTAAATGCAAGGGATTAAACACAATATAAACTTGATCCCATTCAGTAACTGGCTCTTAATCTGTCTTTGTCAGGTGGAAGAATACTGATGTACTGCCTCCCAGCTCTTCGCCGCTGCCTGTCTCTGAACTGCCTCTAGTCGGGTATGTGATTGGAGCTCACACTTATAATGGTGTGTGTGTGTGTGTGTGTGTGTGTGTGTGTGTGTGTGTGTGTGTTTGGGAAAAGGCTAGAGAGCTGAATCTTGCCAGCAGTTTCACTGGTCAACAGTCCTGAGAGGTGAAATCCTGTCTGGAAGAGAATGTAGAAGGAAGACCTTGAGTTATGTCCATCTCAGTGGACACACACACACGCACAGTGGCCAATGAAGGTTGGGGGGGGGGGGGGGGGTTAAGCTGGCGAGAGTGTAAGAGGGTATGTGCGGCTGGCTATAGTGCATTTTGTTGTAATGGTGTCCCAGTTGTCTCGTCAGAAATCAATGGGAACCAGGAGTCTCTGCAAGCACAAGGAGGTCAAGGCTTCGTCTGCCTAAATATTTAATTCTGGGAACACGTCTGGAGCTTTTAAAGATGAGCGCACTTCCCTCTTTTCTCCTGCCGCGAGTGCGTGCTGACACAAATACACACACTGCACCTTCTTTTTTGGGGTTTACTGTAAATGCACCGTTCACACGCATGTGGCAACACAAAACCACGGAGGCACAGATGCCCGTGAAAACACACACACACACACACACACACATAAACAGACGCGTTCATGCTTGGACGGCACTGCCTGTCCATCCTGGCTCAGGTCAGGGCTGGGTTAAAATCAATTCTAATCAATTATTAAGAGCTCGGACATCTCAGCAATGCTGGAAAAGGGAGCCAGTGGGTTGAGCTGATGGATAGAGTCCACTCCTTCCATCGCTGACTTCCCATGGACAACTCCTAAACCACCAAAACTCTTAACAAAAAACCCCTCAAAACTAGAGGGAACATCAATATTATCTGATTTGGCCATGTGGGTGAGCTGCATTGTTTTTTCCCTTTTCACTTGGATGACAGGATTTTGAAATAACTTAGTTGGGTTCATTACTTGAACTTTCAGTAAAGTGAGTTGTATTTGCTAGTTGGACAAAATACTTGAAGTTCAAGAAACTCCCAGACTCCAAAATCATCGGTTCTTATGTGTCTTACACATGTGGGGACTTTAAAGCCCCAGTGTGAAAGATCACTTTGGAAACCTTTTGAATCCTTTAGTCATGTAGTCATTTATAATAGCTTTAAAAAAGCTTTTCAAAAAGTATAAAAAGAAAAATAAAGACAACACAAAGGAAGAAGGCTCAGTAAGTTAAGTTGTTCTTCAACTGAGCAAAGTGTAGTGACGGTTATGTTCTTTTTTTATATAAAAGTAGCTATACCATAGAGGGGAAATACCCTATTGCAACAATTTAAAATGTTCCTTGATATGGTTAATGTGTTGGCAAACAGTTGCCTATTCACACATCCAGCAGACACAGAGCAACATCAGCATTTATTTGGAGGGGTGTTTCTTGTGACCTTTTAGCTCTGATTTGGTCTCTACCAACTCCTGAGGAAAATATCTTGCTCTTTAGCTGCTAAATGCTCCACTATGTTCACCAGCTAGTTGCTAACTCTGTCTGTCAGCTGTTTGGTGCTGGAGCCACAAAACCAAAACGATGAACTAACGGGTGCTAAAACACTCTGTAGACCTGAGAGACACTGCAGAGTTGGATGATAAGTCTGTGTGGGTTTGTAAGTGACCCCTTTCACATTACACATAGTCATTTGATCCATTGTTCCAATAAAGATATTGATTAGAGCAGCTTTAAAGGTGCGCTAAATGGACACCTTTTACATTGCAACATTGCTTAGATTAAAAATAATTATTTCGTGGAACGATTACATAGAGGATCTTTGCAAGTATGATGTACTTATGAATATGTTTTTACCCCTTTATTTTACCCCTTCTACACCCTATCCAGTAATTCGGCCTATCCCTAAATAACCAGTATTACTCAATAGTTGTAAACTCACAACTAGCTGGGGAAACACACATATTTCGCAATTATATGCTTGTGTCTTACCCCCAAATAAAATATCTTTTTAGCAAGCTTTGTTAATTGCATTTTGACATTTTGTCTGATGGGCGTCGTGGCTGGAGCATGAAGTTCACTGGCCAGCACCCAGCCGTGTCCTCCCCCCAACAGAGGACACGTCAGGGTGGGGCCAGGGTGACCCAGATGGGCCTAACTCCAATCAATGCCAGCTCGTCTTAAGTGTGATCACTAAAGACAGACAGACAAACACACATAAATGCGCGCGCGCACACACACACACACACACACACACACACACACACACACACACACACACACACACCTACACACACAAATAGGATGGCCATGCCTTGGTCGATGGGCCCCTGGGCTGGTCTGAAAAGGCGTCACATCTTAGAAGCATGTCATTCCAGCCTGATGAGCAATCTGCCTCATCAAAAGACCTTTATCCCAATCAATAAGGCTTTCGGCAAGGGAGCCCTGCACCGCTTGTCCACAGTCCCTACCGCACACCGCTCTGTGTGACTGCGTCTCTGTATATGCGTTCAACAGGGGGTATGTTGGTGTGTGTACATTGAGCATGTCAGATGCAAGGTTTTCATTCGAAGCTGTACACTAATAAGAGGAGGGGATGTCATTTTTTTTCAGTGCTGATGTCTGCATACGCATTTCGCATGTGTCACTTCAAGTTCAAGTGTGCATGGGTTGGATGTTTGGAGTGTTTTTTGGTGTTTTTGTTCTGCTGGAGGCCTATGACTGGATCAAAAGTGCTTCAGCATTATGTTTATACATATTTGTCACTGATGGCTTCAAACAGGAAAAATAAAATGCACTCATATACTAGATGTCTGCTTGTTATGGTGGTCAAGCTGTCTCACACTTCCCCTTCACTCTGTCTTTGCACTCTTTTTCAGTTACTCATTAATTCCACTTACTTAAAGATGTACTGCATTCATTTACTTTTGCACTTCCATTAAGTCTGTGAATTTGCCCATTAGTCTTGTTAATCTGTCTCTTCTGAATCCACAAAGAAGGGATTGCGGCCGCTGATTCAATTCAATTCAATTCAATTCAGTTTTATTTATATAGCGCCATATCATAACAAAGTTATCTCAGGGCACTTTTTCGAATAGAGCAAGTCTAGACCGACTCTTTATATTTACAGAGATCCAACAGTTCCCACCATGAGCAAGCACTATGCGACAGTGGCAAGGAAAAACTCCCTTTTAACAGGTAGAAACCTCGAGCAGAACCAGGCTCAAGGTGGGCGGTCATCTGCCTCGACCGGTTGGGTTGAAGGGGGAGGGGGGGAGCGGGAGAGAGAGAGAGCAGGAGGAAAGAGAACATACAGCAGCTCAATACAGCACAGATATGGTAATGGCATTGATGTTAACACCAACGGAAACAACACTAAGAGCAACATTATAATAGCAATACTAATAACAGCAACAACAGCAATAGCATCAGCGGGTGCAGAGCAGGAGCACGGGGGCAGCAGGCGGCAGCAACCACAGACCCAGACTCCACAGCTCCAGAGGCAGAAATACCTGCAGAAAGCAACAAAAGGGGAGGGAGAGAGAGAGAGGAGAGAATGTGCTGAATGCTGATAGCACCATGAATTGCGCAACCGCTATCTGCCCCGTCTCAAGGTTTGATTCACAAAAGATTTTGTGCTAATGACATCACAGCGCAAACACACCCATAAAGTTTTGCAGCTGAGTGCAATTTGCCCTTCTTTTGCATCTGATTGCAATTATCCATGTGGCAAAGTATAAATGGTGGCTTTGCGCCAAGAACACAGTAGGCAGGACAATGGCAGAGAGGAGTGAACTGACATTTTCATTCTGTGAGCTACAATCAAAAAGTGATATTCTCCTTCCAGATATCCACTCATGAACATGCCTGGCATGACAATGCCTTCGCCTGCTACAATCACTGCTGCCATGATCACTGGAAAGTCTGGGCGTGACACCCCCTAAAAATTCACTTCAGTTACCACCAACTCTCTGAAGACGCTAATAATTTTCACGCTAACTGTGTGTGACTATTAGCGTTGGTATTTGTGAATTGAACTTTTTTTGCCATGAGGCTCATTTGCATAGAAAGGCGCCAATTTTGTGCCAAATGTATGGATACTCTACCTCATTTAAATACGTGCAAAGCAGCAAGATGCTATTTGCTTGGCAGTTCGCCTGTAAGAGTTTACAGCCATGCTAGTGACTCTGTGAGGCTGTACTTAGCTAATTACTGTACTTATTTGCTGATTAGCACTGAACATATGAGGGAATGTCATTACTTTTGCAGGTATTTGGTCATAAACCAAAGTATTGGACAAATTAAAATTTTGACCTGATGATGCCGCTAAATGAAAAGTTAAGGGATCATCAAAGTGATTACAGTTCATCCTGAGGGGGACATGAATGTGTGTACCAAATTTAATGGCAATCAACAAATATTGTTGAGACATTTCACTCAAAACCACAACATGGTGGTGCTAGAGGAAAAGTCAGGGGATCACCAAAGTCATTAGGATTCATCCTCTGGGGAACAGAGATATCTACCAAACTTCATGGCAATCCACCAAGTAGATGTTGAGATGTTTCATTGGATACGTGAATACTTTACAAACAAACTTCATGCCTCTAGTTAGTAACACAGGGTCTCTGTTATAGTCTCCAACCTCAAGCTGAGATGACCCTGATGACATCACTATGACATCATCAGTGGTTGTTTTCTCAGACTTGACAAAGCTCCTCCCGAGCCACAGAAGTCATTATATAACTAGTTTCACAGGCTGAGTAGTACTCCCCATGACTAGTAAAGTGATCTTTTATGTGTAAAATTGGTGGAGAGCCCCTTCAATTTCTCATGCAAAAAAAAATAAAATGAAATTGGCAGCATGTGTGCTTTGCATCTGTATAATGTGTCAGCGTATGATAGTCACTCTATGATGACAAATTACCATTCTCTGAGAGTCTTTAGCCTGTTGGCCATTACAGGAGAGCTGTGAATTCATCTCTTATCTTGCTCATCCCGCAACTCCCGCAGGGGGCCGGCTAATTAACCTAATAAAAACACTAACCATTTTCCTAAGGTAAATTTAATTGACTTGTCAACGGTGTACATCAATACACATAAGGAGCATTAGTGCTTAGTGGGAAGAGCGTTAAAAGTGGCTGGGAGAGCGTACAAGGAGAGCCTTGTAGAAAAACTGGTTTACCAGCGATCTTTCCCGCCGATCTGATTGCTCCATTTCCTGTGCGAGTTTGGTGAAAATTATTTCAAATTAAAAGTACAAGCAGCATGTCAAGGAGTTTGGGGCATGAGGCTTGATTGGCTTAAGGTAAATCTTTCTGTCTGAATAAATAGTCTACTTTTAAGTGTCCTCTTTGTATTCTGGTTAAATCTTTTGATGAACAGGATGATGTGTTTTGTATTTCTGGAGTTCACAGAAGAAGAAGAAGTTGGTGGTTGGCATGAGTGGTAGTAGACAATATAGACAATAGAAACGCTGTTTCAAAAACCTTCTCTGCTCCTCTAGGAATACGATTCTGGTGGAGAAAAACTGAATCCTTTCTGAGTGTTTGAAGTGCCTCAAGTGCTGGATGATTACACATCTTTCAGGCCATTTTTGCCCATGAAATGTTCCACTGTTTTGAATTATGTGCAAAACAGACAGAACATTCAAATTTGGTTCATTCTTCCCCAAATTTCACACATTTTAGCAGAAAAGTAATTAAATTTAATTTTGATAAGCTGTTCCCTTTCACTACAATTCCTTTTCAAAGTTGTGACACATTTTTTTTAACGTAAACTCTCATAAATCAAGTTTGCTTTGTGCTTTTGTAACCAAATCTCTGAGGGACATTCTGTCTCTCTCATATTGGACTGCAAACTTTTTTTTGAACATGATCGAGGGTTAAATCCAAGTCACCGTGTAAGATTCGGTTGTGATTGATGAGGTATTTAATTACAGTGTTAAATAACCCAAATTTGAGCTATATTGCACTTGAAACGTCCAAACTTAGTCAAAAATCCCCAGTAGGTCCTGCACACAAAAAGGTCAAGAAATATTAAGAAATTTTGCTTTAATGCAACCTATGTTTGGGGTATCTGGGGTCAAGAGAGGCCGCATTGAAAATAAATGTCTTTGCGTATTATGGACTGTACAAATACCATGTTCTATTCAATGTTTAGTGATTGTTTGCAGCAAATCTAAAGTCAAGATCATCAGTGCAGTTGTTTAACTGTAGAAGCTAAACTCTCTCAGGTTGTTGGAACCCCCAGAATTCCAGGAAAAAAATACCAAGATATTACGTAAGTGGCCCTGATTACAACACTGCTTGCCCATTTGATAGTTACATTTGATTAACAGAGTGATCTCTGGGAAATGCAGTGCAAAAAAGAAGCACAGCGGCAGTGAACTTTTAGCTCCGAAATATGGAGACAAAAAATATAAGAAAACTAGAGCTAGAAGTAGAGGAGTGACATGTTCTGTTTTTAAAATGAGATTTTCCTTTCTCTTTCTTCCTCCTCTCTCTAGCTGCACTCTTCCTTCCATCTCTGTGTAACAGAGGAAGAGACAGAGAGAAACAGCCTCCCGCTGCCCGCCTTCCTGCCTCATCCTGTTAATGTTAATAGCGCCGGCTGATGTTTTAATAAATTGAGCTTGATTAAGAAGATTGTCGCCCTTTTGATTCTAATGGGGTCTTAAACAAACTCTACTGTGATAGAATAATCATGAAAAAAAAAAACCCATTGGAGGAGTGTGGAGTGTGTGTGTTTCTGTGTGAGATGTGTGTGTGTGTGTGTGTGTGTGTGTGTGTGTGCGTAGATGCCTCTGCCTGTGTGTTGAGAAGTGAGATCTGGGTTGGAGAGTGTGTGGAAGCACCCATTGATACCGTGTCTTCACTGGGGAGTGTCAGCCTCACTGTGTGTATCTCTCTCTCTCTCTCTGTGTGTGTGTGTGTGTGTGTGTGAGATGGTTTACGAGCGCTCTTCTCCCTCGACCATTAAGCTCCTTCCTCTGGTCTCTCCCTGTGGTGGTGTAATGACCTGCAATCAGCTCTGAGTGTATCTCCATTAAAAGGCCTTTCCCTTCCCATCCTGCACCGAGGCAAACGGCTCTGTTAGGGGAGATTAAAACACACAGGAGGCTCGGCTTCATCTCTAGTTATTACAGATCTATAGTCTTACTCTTACCGCCCACCATGATGGGTATAGTTTGGTTATCTAGTGTGGGAATTTTTCAGATATGTACTTCTCTGTAAGAGTGGGTTATCCTTTGTTGTATTTTCTCAGTTTTACATCATTTGGCTATTGCTCTTTGCCTGGGAACTTATAAACGTCATCACCTAAAGGGCAATTTGTTTTACAGCATAGTTAAAATGTAACTTTAAATATTATAAGAAGAAGAGATATTGTGATTGCTTAATCCAAGTAATATTAAAAAATGAGCTACTACTTTTCTGGCAAATGTCTTGCAGTAACTTACAGTAAACTAACTAATTCTACGCATTATTAATAGGGATGTCTCCATCAAGTTTTTTTTTTTTTTTAATCTGCTGATACGAGTTATTGCAGGTTTAAAGGTGTTGCCAGGCATGTTTTTGAGCTTTAGACAGAGCCAGGCTAGCTGTTTCCCCTTGTGTGTTTATACTAAGCTAGGCTAACCCTGAAATGTGGAACTATTCCTTTAACAAGGAGTCTCCTTTTATAGGCCTCCTCTTTTCCAGTCACCTTGTAACTCATATTTTTGTCCAAGCAAAATAATACAAAACAGCACTGTAATACATTTACAACACATTCCCATGGTTTTTGTCAGCAGCCTTGGGCTCAGGGTGATTGGCATCCTTTTGGTCTTTCTCTCTTAACCTCTTGACCTCTTCTCCAGTGTGGTTTTATACTGTACTGGAGGAGTTTTTCAGTAGTAAGTTAAATATTAATTTAATGGCAACCACACACATATACCAGTATATTCCTACTACTCCTCAGAAAGAAAAGTGTCTATTTGAAGTGAAGTGTTGTCCTTTTATAAACGAGAACGCCTAAATACAGGCTAACATATTTCAGTCACTGCGTGTTACACTAATCCTGTTGTTCAAACGCAGGATCCCCCACCATTTCTTATTAGCAATGTACACAGGCATCTCCCAGAAATTAATGACATCTATTTATGAAAAATGTTGGCTAACAATTTAATGCTATGTGGGCAGCAGCCAGGCTGATTAAATTACAACAACTGTATTCCTACGGAGCTCAGGCTTTGGACAAGAGAATGAAAAGCGTGTTTCAAAGGAAGGAGTTTTACCATTATGTCTCCTCACAGTATGTCTTATTCCATATACTGTGTTGTGTGCTATTTCAAACCAAAATGCATCACTGTTTAAAGGGTGGTCTCTCTTCATATCAAGCACCAAGACTGAAATAGTGCACCAAGTGGCTGTTGCAGTATCCAGCCGTTCTAAAGGACCATTGATGTGTTTTAAAATGTCTGTACTCAGTTGATACTGTCCATTTATCTGCTTTCTAAACCGCTTATCCTGCTCAAGGTCAAGGGGGCTGGAGCCTATCCCAGCATGCATTGGCGAGGTATCGCCAGTCTATCACAGCACTATAATAACAGATAGAAACACGCAAATACATTCACATTTATGGGTAGTTAGGAGTTTCCAGAGTTGCATTCAACTTCCTCTTATGGTCTTCCTTAGTGGATAGAGTTTGCTCGGTTGTCATGGGGATGGCTCAGATGTCATCATGCAACCTAAGTATTGATCTCTGGTCTCTGGTGATAATAGGAGGTCGTATATGTATACGTATGTGTTGGTTGTATATAGCAGGGGTTCCAAAACTTTTTCAGCTCGAGACCCAAAAGAGAAATTTGGTTTCTCCCCAGGACCCAAACTTACAAAAATATCATGACTTGCCATAACATCTACATTTATAAACTACTAATAAAGAACATAACAAACCATGAAATGCCGTGAAAGAGACAGAGAGGTAGATGACAGAGGATATTATCATTAAAAATCACCACTCTCATTTGTCACCACCACATTAGTCATACACACACACACACACACACACACGGAATTTCTTACATTTGTCCGGCATGGAAACTAACACACATACACACTAACTAGGTTAATACAAATGTAACACACACATTACTGACTCTTCCACTGTCAAAACAATGTTGAATCAATGCACTTTGCTGCCTAATCCACATTAAACAGCCCCGCACACAGCATCTCAGCTGAACAGACCGGCGTAGCAAAAACAAAGTAGTTACTGGAAGTAACTCCAGTTCTGTGAGTATGTGCATAGCACGCAGCATTTGAGCTGAACCGACCAGCGTATGAATTCAGATATCATAGCATTGTTATGCATTTTAATCCACCAATTGGCGACCCAATAAAAACGGGCCAGTGACCCATTTTGGGTCGCGACCATAAGTTTGGGAAAGACTGGTATATAGGTTTAGGTCACGTGATGGCGACTGAGCCATCTCCATGACACCTACTGTGGAAGACTGTGAGATGTGGTTGAAAGCTCCGGAAAAAAGGTAGCAAGCAGACCTTAGTTAAGATTTTTATTCATTTATTTTGATAGCATCACCACTACATTCAGGACCAAAGTTCTAAAATCGCAATAATCTCAAAACTGATATAATGCTAATGCTAATAGATCCACCAGTCAAAGGCTATGTTCACACTGCAAGCCTTTGTGCACAATTCGGATTTATTTCTCAGATCTGATTTTTTTGTTTGGCTGTTCATATTATTTTTTAAATGTGGCCAATATCAGATTCCAGTGTGAACTGGTCACGGTCCTGAACTGACCCGCATGCGCAAAAGATGTCACATGCAGCACGCAAGTAAATGGAGGCCACTGAATTTAGCGTTTACGGTTTCATTCTTAAGCTGATGTGCAGTGGAAGTCAGAGAATTCGTGAGCAGATCCGTACCTCCTGCTCAATGGGTACTGCGCATGTACAACTCTCAATGTATGTATGTCACACATACATGTACATCATATAAGTCACCATCATCATGTAGCACGCGAATCCAGTGGAAACAATGTAGTTTTGTCTGTCATGTCAATGATCAGTGCTTATCCCTCTTTTGCTTGTTTAATCTTTAAACATCATAATTTTCTCTTTGAAGGTTTTGATTAACACAGTTATGTGTTGGCTCTAATCAACACTGGATACTGGTGGAGATGTACTGCAACCAGCCTGGGTCCCAGCTGAAGCATTAAGTGTGTAACCCACGTGGGCGCTGTAGGCAATTCTCAAGTATTTTTCTTAAATTCTAAAGATAGGCTCCATGGTCAACAGGACAGGATGTGACAAGAGGACAGCTCACAACATAGAGAAGCTTCAATGAGCTGCTCCCGTTGCAAGGTCCCTACTTTTGTTATTACCATAGCAACCTCCCCAACTTCAAAGTTAGGGTTGGGTGCCGAGGCTGGACATTGGTGCTGAACCAATGCTGACCACATGCACAGAAATGGAATGCACACACACATGATCACGCCACACACACAGGTATAGTGTGTATGATATGACATCAGACACAGACAAGCATGTTTAAACATATAATGCACTGCATAATTAGTTTGGTATTCTCATGAGTGTTGACTGATGCACCGGCTGATAAAGGGAAACACATGTAACTCTGACTATGACTATGATTATGACTATAAGAGCTATGTCATTTACTCTCAATTGGTTGTGAAATTATATTAATACCATAGGTGTTGTTACTTGATTAGGTCTGTTTTTACTGTTGTCAGTATGTATTTGTGTTATAGATATTTATTTTATTTAGTTTTTATTATTAATTTATTCAAGTATTGTAATTTTTATGTTGTTCTATTTTCATGATTCATTCATGATTACTCAAATGTTTCTGTAGTCGATGAAAAACATAAATAAAGTTGCTAAAAAAAAAAACAACGTATAATGAACATAATCACAACACACAGACGAAAAACATACTGAAGTGTTTATGCTTTTTGAACACAAAAGGAAGGTGGTGCACACACACACACACAGGCAATAAGACACACGCCAATGCAAAGATATTGATACTTTTTTTATTCATACAGAATGTACTGTCAAACAAACAGAAAATAAGTCAAAGACTTGAATATACCTGCCCAGCATGAACACAAAATGTACATGTATGATTATGTCAAACCCAGATTCAAACCCAGGACCATATTTGGTGATTGGTGATTTAAATGATCAGATAAACTGGATTAAATGCCCCCAGATGGTTTGAGAATATTCTCAATATATTCTCAATAAAAGTTTAATCACAGTGAGAGAAGGCCATGTACCCAATTATCACTGTAACCACTGATCGTAGAATGCACTGTACAGAAAAACATACTTAATACTATCATTTAAACTTGATTAAACTTGACTATTTTCTGATTATTCAATGAATTGTTTGGTTTATAAAATGAGAACAGTAAAAAAAATATCCATCACAATTTCCCAGAGCTCAGAGTGACTTCTTCACATTACTTGCTTTGTCCATCTGACTGTTCAAACCCACAAATTATTGAGCGGAAAGTTCACACTTGACCTTGGAAATAGTAGTTTGACAAAAACCCAAGGTCCACTTACTAGCTTTTTTTCTCTGGAGCTTTTAACTGCACCTCACAGTCTTCTTCAGCAGATGGAGTTTGCTCTTGTACTGTGGAAACTGTTGTTTCATCAGCCAATGGCTCAGTTAGCAAGCACTTTGTCCACTAATGACCATAAGATGCAGTTGAAAGCTTTGGGGAAAAAAGATAGTATGTGGACCTTGAGTTAAGATTCTTTTGCCAACCTAAAGATATTTATTGTGATGTTTGTCAGTTTTGTTTGAGCAATAGTAACAACTAATAAGTACGGTGGCCCTGACATTTTGCAAAACACATATAGATCATGTAGGTAGAATCTTCTCATATTTAGCCAGCACAGACCGTCGCTTTCAGCTTTTAAAATGACAAACTGTCGCTTATTAACATTAATTCAGTATACTGAGCCAATTGTGTCCTTGACTTTTCTTTTCTTTGTTCATTCCATCTTCACTCTCTTCACTAATCACAACCCCTCATCACTTGTTAATCCTACATCTACTATTTGAGTTTGGCACAAGTAGGAGTTAAGTCTGTGTATGTTCCCTATCCATATCATCAAAGTTGAAAATTGAGCTTGTTTGAGAATTTCTAAAAGCCTCCTCCCTTTCTCTTTTCCACAGTTTTCACCTTTTTAAGATTTAAAGTGTTTTGTGCATACATTGTGAACCTCTCTCGCTCCCTCTCTCTGTCCAGGCACTGTCTCAGAAATAAACCTAGATCACACAAGGCTATTGTGACAGAAGGGGAAGAAGTGTGATTCTGCTGTTGGTGTATGACTTGTACTGTGTTTGGACTGGTGGTATGGTAGTGGAGGCATTAGTATGGATGAGTTGGCAAACACGCCCAGAAGTAAGCAGGCATTTACACACACACACATGGATGCACAGACATTTTATTTGCATATAGCAGATTAGTATGGACGAGCCAGCAAACGTGCATTCTTGAATGCATAAAGGTGTGTATTCTTCCTTATAGAGACAATTTAAACTTGACTATTATAAATCAGTGTGTCTCACTTGACCTCCCTAGTTACTCTTCTTACAGGAGAAGCATCTTTTATCAATATAATACATGTTGTCACAAATGCCCCAGCAACATTATTTAGTACCAAGTAGCACTGAAATGATTAGTCAATAAATTGATTAGTCAATTGACAGAAAGTCACTTACTTACGGTGGCCATGAGGGTCAAAACACAACGACATTTCACAAAACACAACACACACACACACATATATATATATATATATATATGCTAGACGACGTGTTTTCCTCTGCATAGATCTACTTCTCTGACCTGCAGACAGGGTTTCCCACCCTAACTATAAACCTTACACAAATGGAACAAAATTCAAAGCACTTTTAAAAACAGGTTTTTGTGTTTTAAAGTAAATACAGGTGTATCATGTTTTCTACTCTGCAGTCTGTTTCTTTGAATTGCTGAGTGAGGGCTGGAATGTGGCGCTGAACTACACTTGTGAATTTTCTTTGTCACTTTTGAGTCAACTTTTTGGTTCTCAGGTCTTTCTGAAGAGAATGAATGTTGATCTCAGTTGGAGTACCTGATTAAATAAAGGATAAAAAATGACTCCGACTCGCCTTGATCGCCCACGCAGTCTGTCTTGTTTGTTTTCCCTCCCTGCTGTCATTCTTTCTACTTTGTCACCCTGTCAGTTTCTTTGTGTTACGGTTTGGGCTGCCACTATTGTGCATGTGTCCACACATCACTTCTAACTGTGTATATTCATCTGCATCCATAACCTGTATGGGTCTAAATCTGCACGTGTGTGTGTATTTGTGTGTTTCCTACTCTCCTCATTGTCTCATTAGAGGAACAGACTCAGCACTGCAGCAGGGACCCATTTACATCAAAATTATGCCACGCGCATGCATACACACACACACTTTCACACGAGCACACATTACTGCCAACACAAAGACACATCCATACTGTGTACTGAGATGAACACACATACAAAAAAACAAAGCATGTTGAATGATGTTGTTTCCCTATTTTATTTTCAAATTTCATAGATAGAGAAATAAACTACTAAAGAATAATTACAAAATGTTACAGATTAATATGGGGGAAATGAATATTAATAAATACTTAAGACCTTAAAATGGATTCAACTTTCCACTGATTAGTCAAGGAAAGCCCCCAAACATTCAAAACACTTTTCTTAATAGTTAAATGATTGTAGCTTGTCTGTTTGTGTAAACATCTCATTTAACATTTAAAAAAAAAAAGAATTGAATTAATTTTATTTGACATTTATTTAACAAGCAATTGTCTTGAGATACATGATCTTTTTAAAAAGAGCTACGTGGCCAATATGGCAGATTGCAGTTAACATATGGAGAATCTGGTGCTTTCCAATCTAAAGAGTATAATGTCCAACATTAATGCTTGTGAGGGCTACACAGTAAACTCCTTGTCATTTCAGGGCCTGTATTTATCACACGTCTATGAATTACACTCTCTAAAGAGCCAGTTTAGGAATAAAAAAGTTCTTCACTGAGTGTGAGCAATAAGACACATTTATCAAGCAACTTGCTTCTACTTAAATTGATGGGCGTAGACTTGGGTATGGATGGTAAGGACATATCCCCACCAATAGACTTGTCCCTATTGTTACAACGATCTTGTCATTTTAACTCTACACAGTGTTAGTAGTAAGATCTATGCAGACTTGCTGCGTTTGTATGTTTTCTGCAAAAAAGATGGGCGAGATATGGGGTATACCTAACCTGGTGATCTGGTGACCTGGTTTGAAGCGATTAGTATTATCGTTTAAATATTTCAAACATCCCAGAATTAAAAACGTCTTTCCTGGATATCATGTCATGTCATTCATCATTGTATCAGTTAAATCCTGGTAGCAGCAGGTCGACCAGCACAGAGATGCACTGACAGGTGAGCTGCAGATTCTCAGGTGAGCTCGGATGTCATGGTGAAACTTTCTGGCTAACAAGTTAATGAGCTGATTGAAAATAAATGCTGGACGTTTTTGAGATGGTTTGAATATAGGTTCAAGGAATATTGTTTGAGCAATGCTGTGTCTCTTTCATAAAAACACCATTCTATTAGCTGCAGGAAACCTTTGAGTTGTGTAGCCAATATCTTTAGACTGACAGAAAGAACAGAGTTACAGAAGAATTTAGTACAACACTGACAGACAATGATGATACATGCAAAAAAACAAAATCAATGCCAGCAGCTATATTCTTGTTGAAAAAGTAGTGTAAAACCCTGGCAAATGTTCAAATTAAATGCTAATCGTAGGCTTAAGACTACCCGTCTGAATAATTTATATTTCTTTAGCTTACATATTATTCATCATGACCAATGATATTTTTTCTAGTAATTCCAGAAAATGTCTCAGAAGATGTTTCTGAAATGTCATGTAGGTCCTACTTTTAACCAACATCAGAAACCTCTGTAACCCTCTTAAATTAATACTATTTGTAAGTCAAAATAAACATGATAAATAGCATTTATTCCTACATTTGCAACTAATTTTCAGTCCATCTGCTTAAACATCAACAAATAAGTTTGTGGTTTTAGAGTTTGACGGACTGCTCTCGTGACACTTTTGGTCTGGTGTGTTTTTTATTTAGCGTTAGCTCCGACGGAACACCTACGTAAATTGCTATACAGCTGAAGT
Source organism: Macquaria australasica (assembly GCA_005408345.1). Lineage (NCBI taxonomy): Eukaryota > Metazoa > Chordata > Actinopteri > Centrarchiformes > Percichthyidae > Macquaria > Macquaria australasica. Next base: position 211,474 of record SEMN01000307.1, read on the forward strand.
TACTATTGTGCTCCTCTCCCTCACTCAATACAGGCGAGTGAAGATGAGAGCTGTGTGTTTGTCTGGACGCATGTTAGTAAAAGGCCTAGTTTTCCTATGAAAGATAATTTCATGTTTTGTTGATTAAAAGGTTAAAAATGCATCTCATAATTTAATGTCATGTGTAAATTGGTAAAAAGATCATTGAAATAATTTAGAGAGGGTTAAAAAGATACACTAGTCATGCTAAAACTGTGGTCCTGAGACTGAGTGTGGTTTTGTTTGCATTGTTAAAATGTGACTCAATACAGACGAGTAAAGACGAGAGCTTTGTGTTTGTCTCTTTAACTTTTTCCTGTTACTATTCCCTCTGTTTAAAGGCACAACATTTACAATGAGGGCTGAATAAACAATAAAAAAAATCATACAGAACAAAAGGTTTTTTGGCTTCAGTTCATATGGTAGACGTTCTGATGAACATAATGTTTGATATGCAGATAACAAAAGAAATGTGACTAAGGGTTGTGGCTGATTTCCTTGTTGTCTTGAATGTAGCTTTACATTAAAAAGGCGGTATGCAGTCCGACGCTTTCATCTGCACCCTGTCTGTATTTTCAGGGTGTATTTCCACCACTCTCCATCAGTCAGAGCATGTATGGCAATGAGTCTCTTTATGGAAGTGTTTGTGCGTCTGGATGTGTATTTTTGCAACTGCCACCTCCCTTCTTCTCCCTCTCCCTCTCACTACCATAAACGCTCTCTCTCCACCCTACTCCTTCTCCATCTCTCTCTCTCTCTCTCTCTCTGATATACATAGCAATGACCCCTGTCTCAGTCATGCCGGCACCATGCTGTGAATTCCATCTAAGCAGAAAAACAAGTGGAGATTGTTATGCAAATGGCTATGTGGTGGGCCTCGTGCAGGAGGGGGGAAAAATGGCGATGTTTGTATCCTTATTCGTGTGCTGGGAAGAAGCGAGAGGGGAAAAAAATGAGACGGAAGAAGATACAGAAACAGAAAGAGCACAAGAGGGGGAAAAGAAAAAAATGAAATAGAAAGAAGAAACAAAAATGGAGGGTGGAAGGAAATAAAATAAAGATGCAGCAAATGCATTTTGAATGTATATTTACAGGAATAAAATCTGCCATAGGCAGGCGACCTATACCTGCTGGATGTGTTTACCATGTAAGGCATCCTCTCTGATCAGCCAGGAAGAATTTTCAGTAACTGTGTGTGTGTGTGTGTGTGTGTGTGTGCATCATGCAAATCAGTCTCTTTTTGTGGTGAGTGTTTGTGTATCATATATCATATGTATGTCTGTCTGTGTAGGTTTCTAGAAATTCTGACTCTTTCTTTCTCTTCCTGTCAACATCTGTACCGACACACACACACACACACACACACACACACACACACACACACACACACACACACACACACATATACAGACAGACACACACACACACACACACACACACACACACACACACACACACACACACACACACACAGCATGAAGAGCTGGGAGGTAATGAAGGGAAATAGCAGGTCAGTTACTGTTTAATTGTCATTGCACTTCATTGGGAACTCATCAATCCAGCACTGCTTCACTGAGCAGAAAACAATGGCTTCACACACACACATGCACAGACACACAAATACATACATAAATGCATTAACATTAGTGATAGGCCCTACAGATAAAATACACGAGTAAACAAGTGTCAGCTCCTTTTCCTATAATGTATGTTCATATATTCCTAATTAGCTTTGACAAATACAATTTGGAGAAAACAAAAAATCAAAAATTAAATATTTGATCTGTTCAAATTCAAAATTCTTAGTGTATATGTACAACAGACCATAATTTGTACTCCAGTGGGGAGCGTTTGTAAATTTCACTGTCCGTCTGACCCAGTGCAGGCCATTGCTGTACCAGTAAACTAGGCTAATTCTCTTCACTAATAGAAAATGTAGAAAACTAGCAAGCGCTTTGCTGAACGGATAATCACTTGACCAAACCACCTGAGAAATACTGTGAGGAAGCATTTTAGAGTTGACACCATATATGAAAAAATCATGGATGAAGGTAAGGCTGTTTGCTGACTTTGTAAAATGCAACTGCCTTACAGTAATGTTAGCTTGTCACTCAGTGATGGGGTTGCGTTTTAGTTAATTCAAACAAATTGATGTTTTGAAAAAGTGACGGTCTTATTAAGTACAGAGCTGGAGTCAGGATGTGGCTAGCTTAGCTTAGCATAAAGACTGTAAGCGGGGGGAAACAGCTAGCCTGACTCTGTCCAAAGTTCAAAAATAGGCCTACCAACACCTCAAATGCCCACTATTTAAAGCAACATTATGCAACTATTTGACCTTAAAATAACAGCTTCAAAATCATTTTGATGGTACACTGACTTGTAACAGGGAGAATGGCACCTCTTCATTCCCACTCTGCGCCCCGAACGCCTGTTCTTGCACTATGTAACTCGGGTTGAGTGGGTCCGATCTCCCGCGAGTAGTGCGTAACGCTTTACGGCACTACGTCACACACGGGTCTAGCTCGGTATTCTCAGTACGGACATCATGGCTGAGGCCAAGAGACTGAAGAGGACGTTGACGGAGGAAGCTAAGAAGAGAAAAAATCGACAGTTTGTAGATACAAATGTTTGATCATCATCCATCCATCTATCCATTTTCTTCCGCTTTCTGGGGCCTGGTCACGGTGGCAGCAGGCTAAGCAGGGTTGTCCAGGCGTCTCTTTTCCCAGTAACTCTTTCCAGCTTCTCCTGGGGGAGCCCAGCCACCCTACGGAGGAAACTCATTTCGGTCGATTGTATCCGAGATCTCATTCTTTCAGTCACTACCCAAAGCTCATGACCATAGGTGAGGGTTGGAACGTAGATCGACTGGTAAATCGAAAGCTTTGCCTTCTGGTTCAGCTCCCTCTTCACCACAATGGTCCGGTACAAAGCCCGCATTACTGCTGATGCCACCCCAATCCTCCTGTCCATCTCACGCTCCATTTTACCCTCACTGATGAACAAGACCCTGAGATACTTGAACTTCCTCATCTGGGGCAGTAACTCAGTCTCAACCCAGAGGGGGCAATCCACCTTTTTCCGGCAGAGAACCATGGCCTCGGACTTGGAGGTGCTGACTCTCGTTGTTTGATCATCTTAAAAAAAGGAATTACTTTTCCACTTTTCCAACAAAATATATTTACTACCGCAAATAAGTTGCATGTGAACTTTTTTTTTTTTGTGAGTGTGTACATCTGTGTTGATGTGTGTGTGCATCTGTAGCCCATTACTCACTTACACTATTTCTCTGAATCTCACTATTTCTCTGTTTTTTCTCAGTTACTCTCTCTCTAACTTCTCTCTCTCTCTCACACACACACACACACACACACACACACACACACACACACACACTCTCTCTCTTACTCAGACTGTCTCTTCCACTTTCGCTGTGTTTATCTCTTGCACACAAACACACCACTCTCCCCCTCACTGTCACTGCTTCTTTCCTCAGTCTCTCTCTTTCCCCACTCTGCTTTGCTTTCAGACGCGCTCGCAAACACGCGCACTTGATCGTTATCCAGCGGTGTCATCAATTATTAGGTCTGGTTTATGAAACCCCGGTGCAACTCGCCACCAAACAATCCGTTTGTATTGCTATTCATAGTGGACACTGATCCCACACACTTTTTTTTTTTGTGTTGCTTTGTCTTGAATGAAGGTTGCATCAGTTTACATCAGCAGCTAGACACAGTGGCAGGCTGGACCCCCCCCCCACCCAACTCACCACCCCTCTCTCAGCTGTGAGGGCAGCGCCAACGTGAAGGGAGCCAGAGAACATACCACAGATCACATCACCTCAAATTTAGTGTCTTTACACTTCTTATGTCCAAATGCTGGGATTGATTAGGATGCTAATGGCCTTTTGACCTCATCTGAACCTGAGCAATGTTCTCAGGCAGCTTCCTGTGAGGATTTTTGGCTGAAATAAGACCCAAAACTGACACTAATATTTGTGGGAAGCAGAAGTGCTGTTGTGCTGATTCAGGGTTGTAAACACAAGTTAATTAAAAACACAATACTACTACAATATGTGGCCCAGAATAGCAATCATATCAAGATTACATTCAACTCTAAAAAAGCATCATTTGCGACATTCATTCGCTGCTTTACTTCAGTTTTAAAGCATCTTTTAGATACAGTACCGAGATGAAACAATGTGTAACAAACTGCCTAAAGTAGGAGTCATTGTGACACATAGCAACATGAACATGTTCTAATGTAAAACAGGCAAAAAGGCTGAACTGTTCAGATCAATTCAGAGTTGAAATGTATGCAGTAAAAGGAAGGGATGCACACATTAACTCTTTTTTTTCATGCTGGGCAAATTAAGTTTAGAAAAGTTTGAGAAAATGATTCCAAAAAATAAATAAACAAATAAATGACAACGTAAAATATATTTGCATGTATTCAAGAAAAGGTATTGCAATATTGGTACCAGTGTAGTAATAATGCAGAGATAATAACACTTCTATTGTCCCTGAGAATAATGACTGTTTTTAGGCATAACAAAAAAAGTCCTAAAAACATAAATACACAAAAGCACATACGGCTGTCACAGCCTGGGAGACACACGAGTATGCTCAATAATAAATAAAAAGTATTTCAAACAAATGGATTTTATTTACACAACCCAATAAGTAGGTCAAGTCTTTAATATCACTAGTGTAGAGGGAGAATGTGCGCTGCAATTAAACAAAAGATAAACCCAAAAGCCACATCTCTAATGGCTGCTACTCTGTCCCTGTATACACCAATAGATAGATATCTAGAGCTGAAACTATTGGTCTATTCGATTGGCAGAATCGGCAACTATTTTGATAATAGTTTTTTTAAAGGAAAAGTGCCAGTGTCTGGTTCCAAAATGTGAGGATTTGCTGCTTTCCTTTGTCAGTTATGATAGTACATTAAATTATTTTTGGGTTTTGGACAGGTGGTTGCGATTTGAATATGTCACCTTGGACTCCTGGAAACTGTGATGACACTTCACTTCTTTGGCTATAGAGAAAATAATTAATCGATTCATTGAGGAAATAATTGAATTAATAATGAAAATAATCATTAGTTGCAGCTCTAATCATATCCATCATATTAGAGGTGAATGACACTCATTGGAGCAGATCTGATTAATGCCAGTGTTGGCCTAATATGCAGTATACAGAATCAGGTTGGATGATAAATTCACTTATACTGACTCACCTTCAAAGTCTTTGACTTTCATTGTCTATTGACTATTTCCTTCTTTCTTTTGATTAAGTGCTCTAAAATATGTTATTATAACATTCTGTATATAATGCAAATTTGAATCCATGTGATACTGATGGATGCCATTTAAACTTAAAGTCAAAGTGGAAGTAAGTATGAAAATAACGAATCCAGGTGCAGCTGTAGCTCTAAAATCAAGTTCTGATTCAACATTGTTATATTAACATGAATTTATGTTGGTTGGTATTAGAGAGCCAAATACACTATATGTTTGTTGTGCAGATCCTCCTTAGAAAACAATGCAAATAATTTCAATTATGGCACTTGTAATAGCTACTAATTACTAATAATAGTAATAATAAAAAGTCAGAAAAAAAAGAATTGGATACAAATGTGTTAGCAGACAGTGGAGACAAAGCAGTATAAAATATTTCCAACAATGTAATGAACACAGTGGCTCGTGGTGTACTGCTGCAGAAAAAAAAAAAGATCTATTTTCATTTTCAACCTCCACCAAATTCTCATCATAATTATGTCAATATCCCTCCAAATGCAAACACTTCCAATCCTGACAGAAAGTAATATGGTGAAAGGCCATTAAAAATGAGCCCCCCCCCATGCATGCACACACACATACACACACACTCGCACACACATATGCACACCAATCACCTTCCAACTTGCCCCCGCCCTCCACCCAATAAAACTTTTGGCAGGCCTGAGCTGTTGTAATTGGCAGCCGGCTTGCCGTGCCGATAGACTCCCCTCAGTCCTACGGGTCAAGAGTAATTTACTGAGCTGCTAAACGCCACTAGTTTCTCTCTCTTTCTGTCTTTCTACCCAGTCCAATCCCCTCGCCCTCCACCTCCTCCTCCTGCTCTGTTTTTCCCCCCAGCCTCCATATTGGAATTCCCATCCAGGCTGTATTACAAGCTGAGATGATGGCTTAATCCCTTGTTAATTAGGGACAACATCTCTAGCAGCTGAGGCTAAAGCAGAGAGCGCGGAGGGCTCCAGAGACACAAGGGGCTCTGGCCGAGCTTGTGGCCCAGCCAGGCTCTCCTGGCTGGGCTCAGAGAGCTGGCGAGGGATGGGGGGTAAGGAGGAGGAGGTGGGGGGAGCTTGGATGTTGCGCTGGATGAGGATTGAAAGGAGCTGCTGCCTAATCCCCCACTGATGGCTCTTCTAGGCTAATGGAGCCTGGACAACTGGGCAACCGGATGCTCCTGTTGGCTCACTCTGCTCAACTGCAGCTGGGTCAGGAGCACTGTGGTTTCACTGGCTGTTTATTGGGGAGTTTTGTTAGAGGCCTCATCATTGATTTGGCTGGTTAACACCAAGCAAAATGCCTCTTTTTTTTGGGATTTGTATGACCGTACACAGGTTGCCAGGTTTCCTCAAGGTGGGTGTCTGCCTCTATATGTGTGTGTGCATTCATATGAATATTTGTTCAGCACCTCATCTGCTTTTCCTGACAGCTATGGATCATACGTCCCATGGTACACACAAAGCAAAGCCTCAGTCGCACTCAGACAAACAAACAAACTTAATCCCAGTCAGAACCATCTCTACACTGTGTTTTCTTGTGTAAAATTGTCTTGTGTAAAACTGTCTGAGATAGAATTTGCAGGTAAATGGAGGAGAAGCAGCAGGGAATGAAGGAAGGGAAAAGAAAGGGTATGGTTGAGACTCAGCGGCATGAAAAATGAGAGGTAAAAAGGAGGATGAAAAGTGCATCTTCTTACGTTTCCTTCTCAGGTGGCAACAAAAGCCCATTTATTCTGGCCTGCATTTCCACTAGCTAAGTGTTGGGAGTGTAGTGTTAGCAGAGTGCATTATAAATACAGCCAGGCTTGTTGCTGCCCCCCCCTCCCCCCCCCAAACCCCCCCTCGGAAGGCCCACACTCCTGGGGAGCTCCAAACACTAGGTAATTATCCACCACCATACCGCCTGCTGCTTCTCTACCTGTGTGTCCAGCACCACTAGAGAGAAGGATAGATGGAAGGGGTGTGTGTGTGTGTGTGTGTGGGGGGGGGGGGGGGTGGATGGATGGAAATAGATGGAAGGGGTGTGTGTGTGTGTGTGTAGGGGGGGCAGAGCTGAGGAGAGAAGGAAAACATGGAAATGGTGCGAGAGATGACTGAGATGGATGAAAACGAAATGTCTGATGTCCCATTTAAAGGGACAGTACACCCACTTTCTGACAGGACTCATCTATGTGAGTCAACACATGTACTGTACACTAAGTGCTGTGCGACAACACCATAGACTGTAACAGCTCCCCAAAAGTGAAGCCAAAACTTCTCGATCGCCCCCTGGTGGCTGGCTGCAGTATAGGTCATAAACCCCGCCCCCTCCATGTTAGCGGATGGGACATGGGCCAAACTGAAAAGTCAAAGTACACGTCAAATAAAATGTTCCCAATGATGGTTTCTGTCATCTTAGGTAGTTCTTATCACACTGGTGTTTGTTCAAGTTTTCAAGTTTGGTTTTAATTAGTTATTTGATGCTATAAAAAGTGTGTTTCACGTCATGATTGACAACTGTGAGTGTGCTCACAACTGGTTCAGGCGGGTGTATGGGCAGGACCTCGATACTGCGGCTCCACCGAGGATCACTACTGCGCAGACTCCAAATGACGTCACCAGCACAAGATGGCAGCTCCCATATCCAGAATATTTTGGCTTCATTTTTGCACCCTGGGAGGAAGTGGAGACGCGTTGTCCATCTTTATATACAGTCTATGGAAAACACAATGTACATGCAGAGATGTCAACCTATCAGAAAAACAAATATGTATCAGAAATCAGAATGGAAAGGCAAACCTGGCAAAGCAGCCTATTTGTCATTAAGTACAGTGAAAGTTGTGAAATGGGAAATTAAAAATTGGCAGCTGGAAATCAAACATATGGAGTCTGTCTGTTTAGTAAAGCAGACAGAATGTATTATTTATCCTGTTCTGGAGCAGAATAAGAATGGACATGCCTTTAAAAGAAACTTATAATTAAAGTGATACCAACACTTACACTTGCACTTTACAATATTTGAAGTTTACTGTGCATCATGTACATTTTTCTATAAATTGACCTGTGGATAACACTGATGCTCTCAGCAGTCAATCACTATCCTATTACCTCATTACAAACAATATTCTAGTCTTGCTTCTTATTTACTGTACTGGCAGTGATGGAATGTCACTACTGTATGTACATTTACTTTGAAGCACTGTACTACATTTTTGAGGTACTTGACCTGATTTTTTCCATTTATGCTACTTTATAATTAAACTTTACAACATTTCAGAGGAAAATGTTGTAGCATTTATTTTACCGCGATAAATGCTAGTTACTTTTCAGATTAAGATCTAATTCACAAAACATGATCAGTTTTTTAAATATGAAAGATTTGTTATAGATGAAACTGCCCACCACTATATAAAGTAGTTAAAACGAGCTCCACCTTGACCTACTACAATATTAAAATGCAATTTGCACCTTGATGCCTCAGTGGTAAAAATCCAATAATATAATATGTGAGAATACAGCACTCAAAGGGGCCACTTTTCTGCATAAAAACTGCTTTTACTTTTAATGCTTTAACAACATTTTGCTGATAATACTTCTGCACTTTTAGTTAAGTAAGATTTTGAGTACATTTTTACTGTACATTGTGGTGTTGCTACTTTTACTTAAGGAAAAGAAGCCAACTATACATTATGCCCGTAAAAAATGCAAATAACTTGCTAAACCTTTGTATACATTTGACGTACGTGTACATTTTGGTATTTTGTTACTATGTTAGTTGCTGTATACAAAGCAGGGCTCAAAGATGATTAAAGTTGATAATTTTGTTCTGAAGCTGGTATCCAATATTAATATTCAGTATCTTAAAATTTGGCAATTTTTGTGTGCCAGAAAATTAGAGACATTTTCACCTTGACAAGAATAAAAATCTGCCTAAGACAGCATTCAGAATATTGTGGCTTGACACTGACTGTGAGCTTGTGGAAACATATTTAATACCATAGGGATAAATATGTAACATCATATATAATTTCTTGTTGGCCCCTATTTCCCCCAGACCAGTTCTCTAAGGCAACAGTTAGATTCCTTCCAATGAAAAGCACTTTTGATACATAAAAGTAGGCTTTTGGACATGCACATGGGTTCTTTGCATTATGTATTTGTCTTTGACTGAAATGAAATGGTGCCTTTTTACAAGCATATGCTGTACTGCTCTTACACAAAAAAACACACCATGAAAATGACTAGAAAGTGAGCGAGGGGGAGAGGAGAAAAAGCTCTCTGCCCTCGTGGCTCACCCTGTTAAAGTGTCTTTATTAGGAGTCAGGGACTGATCACACTGCTAAGTGACCTGCCAAGGTCACAGAGAAGGGCAGCCTTGGTAATTAGTATGCTCTTTGGTGCAGCAGGGCCGCATTCGGCTTCAGCGACATTAGTATGCTTCACTGCGAGACTAAGGGGTTACGCTAAGCTACACTAGCCATTAGTATGCTCACTTCTCAGTAGAAGATACTGTGCTAGGCGGTGTTCATCATTAGTCTGCCCCATTCAGGGGTGTAGTAGACAGTCGAACACAGCTAAGCCCACTTTGCCACTTTGTTTTTTGCTGGGTTGAACTTGTTTACATTTAAAGACTCCCATAAATCTAGGCTAACAATATGGCAAGTTATATCAATCAGTTAAATGCAGTGTTGGCAGTGTTACAGGAATCACAATTTGTAACTCAGGAAATACATTACCGATTTGTATCCCAGGGGGTCGGCTAGTTTGCTCCCTAACCAGGAGATGAATGGGAGAGATGAGTTAGCTTGAAAGGACTGGAGGTGGAGGGGTGTGGCTAGCCTCCACCAAAAGAGGAGGAATATGCCTAACTGTTGATGGTCAGTATTGCCTTCAAAATGTTTAACATTGATGGCTGCTTTTTTAAGCTGTACCAATTAATATTTCGACACAAAAAATGGGTCAAATGACGATGTGTAATGTGAAAGGGGGGCGCTCATAGAGATGAACTCACAGAGAATTATCACTGGACTCTTCAGTTCACCTTACTGTAGCTCTATGGAGCATTTAGCGTCTTTCAGCTAATTGTTTTGGTTTTATGGCCTGTAACTTTACTGTTTTGGTTCCGTCTCACTGTTCTCATCTACTTTGTGTCCGGCAGCAGCAGGAAGGTGTTTTAAGTGAAAAACCTCTTATAAACCCATTGTTTGATACCTGTCCACCACCAAATGACAAACCGACACTAGCTGGTGAATAAATTGCAGAATTTAGCGGCTACAGAGCCAGATATTTTTCTCAGGAGTGGAGTATGTAAGGTGCTGAGCCCTCACCACCCTCAGTGTGCCCTTCCTCTGCAGGACAAAGCTGGCCTATTGGCCACCAGCCATTAATATGCACCTCGTCAGCAGGCCAGCGCCAGGCTCGGCTACGCTAACCATTGTTCCGCCACAATCAAATTAGCCCTGCTGATGAGGCCTGAGCTCTGTGACCTCCACGGGCCCAGTGGCTTCACAGCCCCAGAAATGACAAAGAAGATCTGAGAGCTTGGGTCTTCAGGGACGGCGGGGGCTCACATACTGATTTCTGATTATGTCGGCTCCCCTTTTATTTATATATTTACCCGCTGGAAGTAATTGAGATGAGGTGTTGGCTGCAATATGCGAAACAGATGCCCCAGCAAGCCACATGTGAACTTGGCGTTGATGTCTAGCGAAGACAACCGACTTGTATGATGTGTGCGTGTGTGTATATTTTACAAATGTGTGGTACTTTTATTTAGTCCCTGCAACCAGCGTACGTCTCACGCCTAGACATTGGCAGTCAGCTCATCCCTCCCAGATCCCTCCAGACCAGCCCTCCCCTCCTCCTCCCTTCACCTCTCGTCCACATTTGTCTGATTTAGTGTGATCAGATGTGAGAGCCGATGCCTGCTGCTGTTGTTAATGCACCATGGACTCCACATAATAGCAGCTCACACTGCCTATACTCCTACTCTGCTGTGCGGAGACCATGAATCAGGTGGCAACTGGAGAAAAAAAAAGAGGTGGGAAATTAGACATGCAGCATACCAATATTTACAGTCCCAATATACGCTGATGGAAATAGCCCCTCGATTAATGTTTCGTATCCTCTAGTCCGATCTTCTCACCAGACCCATCATGTGTGCACCGAATCAGCTGAAATATATATTGAGCAGATTTGTGAAACAAGACTTTATCACCAGGGGAGTTCTCCAAAAGCCTGGCTGACCTGCAGATTTGATACGGATCAGCGAGGGTTCACCGGGAGAGCGTAGCTTGGAGGAACATGGTAAAGAAATCACAATCAGATCGCACAATTACACTCCAGATGACTGCAGATCGGGTGGCAGCTGAATGGTCCTGGTGAAGGGGGAAAATGAGAGAAAGGGCTGAAGCAGGAAGTTCATGTCCTGTAATTTTCAAACATGTTAAAAGCCATACCTTGACAGTTTGAATGTTTTTTTTTTCTCCAGCAGGCAGGCAGATATCACATTGTGGAGGAAAAATTGTCGGCACTCATACTTATCGGTACTTAACTGAAAATCTGCTTGTTAGAGTCGTTAGGATTCTGACCTTTGTCTGAATAATTGAGAAAAAAGTGCCAAATGTAGTGGGGGAAAAACAGACTGAATTTCATTGTGTCAAGCTATCACCTGAAGACACATTGCTGATTATCCTGACTCCTTTGTTTGCTCTGCAAAGTTCTGGACATGCATTGAATTTGTATTGAGCCACTGAAAAACAACAAATCTGATTTCAGAAAATACATAAAGACAAAAAACAGTCCCTATATTTGGTGACTTTATAATTACTGTAACAAGAGGCCCATGAGCTGCCTGATGTCCAACCATTATCACAGTGACACATTATACATAAATAAATAAATATTTATATATAAATAAAAAAATAAAACTGAAACTATACATAATCAGTTTTGCTATTCAAATCAATAATTAAGAAGGAGATGCTACATCTAACACGCATACCATACTGGTCACTGACTGAGGTCAATAACCAGATTACATATTTTCTCTTTAAAATTATTTTCAGATGTTTGGTGACAGTTCAAATTACAGGGATTTTGGATTAAAGGCATTTCTTTTGCCATTTCAAAGTAACACAAATGTGGCTAAAAGTTATTAAATGACGTGAACATAATCCAAGCTAATCCACACACACTTTGAGGCCATTGGAAATTGATTCTTTGTCCTTCCTGCAATAAACAATGTCAACAATTAGTGGGAGGAGACTTCCTCATGGTTGGTGAGTCCTGTCTTCCTGTCTGACTTTTCAAAGAGACCACTGTAATAATGCTGGTGCTGCTGTGACAGCAAGGAGAAGAGAAAAACTCTACACTACTCATCACAACCTAGTAAACACTGATTTGGTGATTTGCAGATTAAAACGACTCCTTGACATCTAAGTGAAATTCATGCTAAATTTGATTGAAAAACTTTTTAGACCTCTAGGTCACATAGAGCTGTTATTTCATGACTGTTTTAATGGCTGTATTTAAATTGTTAGCCAGGACCTGCTTCACAGTGAAAGATAGTTGTTGCAATGCTGATGAAACAAGTGTTATATAGACATCTAAAAAAACATTTAACCTAGTTTGAACCTGGATGTCTGATGAAGTTTTTTTGACCTGCAAATTGTAAAATCTGTGCTTACTGGGAATTGTTTGATGATAAATCCAGCATTTAAATCAGCAACATTTTGTAGCAAAATCAATTCAGGCCAGAGGAATCAAAATAAGTCCACGCAAACCTTTTCCATCAAATTCAACTTTGGTGAACTTTGGCGCCAAAATTCGCACTATTGACCCATAGCAAACTGTCTTGACAGAGCTTACCTTTCAGAGAGTCCAAAACGGAGGAAGCTATCCCATTAGCTGCATTAACACCATCCACTTTTCTATAACCCTGTTCTGAAAGTGTATAAATTGCTCCACATAAGAGGCATGGTTTCCAAACAGTTGTGAGACAAGAGTCGATGGTACAAATACTGCACTTCTCTTGAATAAACTGTGTTGATCTTATTGTCCTGTTAGCAACCAAGCTAGCAAGCAAGGCTCGCTAACTGTGCTTGCTAGCTAGCTGGAGCTAGACAGCTATTGTGACTGACTAGCACGAGCTTTCCATCAAAAGTAGTCCATCAACTAGCCCTGCCAGTTTTCTGAGCATCCAGGACCTCTGATGTCCACTAAAACCAGATAGTTTCAAAGAGACCTGCAAGACTTTCCTTCAGCCAGATAATCTATTTGGAGATGCAGTACATGGTTTGTTGTCCCGAAGTAGTGTTGTAACATGTTCTGGTGTGGCCTGATCATGTGCCTCTGCCATCTACGTCTTTTGTTGCTCAGTCTTCCTCTAGTCTCCTCCTCTCTGTCTTAGCTCACTTTATCTCTCTTTTCTTCCTAGCAGCTGGCTTGCATACTGATGGAGCTCATTCTGGATCTGATTAAGCCCCTGCTCGGCAGAATCAGACAGTAGACATAAATATCTGGGGGCATCTGAGAGAGAGACGAGTCGGTTAAAGAGGACCGAGTGTAGATCGGGTTTCTACCCCTGATGAAAATCGATGCGACTTGACCGGCCGCAGAGTGACTCAACATGTCAGCTCTAAAGAGGCTGGCCATTATATCATTAGAACTAATTTCATCTTCCTCTACTTGTGTCTCCATTGTTAGTCAGTCATTTAGTGTAGGATGCGCATGTAGATGATTCACGGCTGTCCATTGTCATCATTTTCAACAAGCTTCAAACACCAGCATTGGAATTCAACAACTTCGAATTGCTAAAGTGGGTTATTTTTTCGTGTGTGTGTGGAGATAATCATGGTTCTAATTTCCACTTATAAATAAAGGAAGTTAGAATTCAAAAGCTCATGAAGTCAACAGTTACGGTATTATACAGTAGGCCTACTGCACTGAGAGAACTCCTGAGCTAAAAGAAGAGATAGGGGTTGAAAGAGAGACGAGTCGGTTAAATTGAGTGTAGATTGGGATTCTACCCCCGATGAAAATCGATGCAACTTGACCGGCGACTTGACCCAGGTACTTGAACTTTCTCACTATGTCCATGTATGTACACTATATGGTTATTTCAAGTACACTTCATGAACAAGTCTGTCAGAGCTGCACACTTGGACAGTTGTGCAACCCATCATCACCAGTGTTACTGAATTGTTGTGAGCATACTTGAATTCTTATGAACTCGCAATCAACATATATGACATATTTTTTCAAAACATTGACGCAACAAGGCACACTACCAGCAACAGCCCACTGATTGTGAGTAGGTCTTAAAGTCCCTGAAAACCTATTCTCTGGATCAGCTTCGTACTGTGGCTGAAAATAATGTGTTTCATGTTGGACCCCATCACTCAGAGTTAGAGCAGTTTTGGTTATTTCACAACAGATTTCTGTATTTGTGTTTTTGTCCTTTTTTTTTCAGTTAGAAATGGGTTTTAGTACTAAAATACTTCGTGAATTACTCCTGGACCAAAAACTGAGGAGTTTTAAGGTGTGTTCAGACAGAATACGAGGCTAATTTTAGATGCAACTGCATATAAATTTAATGGAAAGTTGCGACTGGGTGCAAAAATACTCACAAATTTGCATCCACAAGAGTTAAAAAAGTTTCAGCTTGAGGGAAAAATTTGACTGCCAGTCCTAACTTGAGGGAGCTGGCAAGCTTTTTTCTGAGTTTCTTATTCCTAACATGCTAAGGATGAATGTTTTGTGAATACGGTCCTAGGTTGAAAGATATCAGTGCCTGAGATTTCTGCACACCCTGTACATGGAGGTAAATGGAGGAATTACATTTGTGGTGCAGATCTCAGACCAGCTCTCTTCTCTCTGGCACAGTGACATGCAAAGCTCCTTCTCTTCTAGCAATCCTCAGATATCTCCACTAGAGGCTCCCTGTTGAGTGCAACACACACACTCACTCACTCTTCCTGTGGCCACACACGCTCTCCATACACTTGCCTCATGCTGTTCCCCTCATACACACTCCTACAGAACAGGGACCAGGGTGGATTGCTATTTGGCGTTGCAGGGCATTAGCCGCTGATGTCTTAACACTTGTAAATGAACCCTCCGCCCCTCCTAATCTGTCACTTTAATGCACTATAGATTTTATTTCAGCCTCTGTAGTATCACATTCTCAATAATAATCATCAAGCCGACGCTGTTGTCCCCTCCTGCAGAAATTAAATCTCGCCGCTGAGTGCACAACTAATAAAAGATGTTGCCCGAGGAAATAAAAAAATAAAGATGATGAATCATAAGCAGCGGGGATTTGTATTCAGATGCGAAAGACAATTACACAAAGAGTTTGAATTTATCAGCCGCTTCGCCTCTCAAAGGCTCAATAACGGGCCACCACCGCCGGGCGCTGGGAGCTGCGTGCTCTCTCTCTCTCTCACACACACACACACACACACACACACACACACATCACTTTCATGGACATCTGCGCAGACAGTGTACAAACAAACACACTCATGCATATTATGCATTACAGCATCCAGGCATTCACACATTTGCTCTTGTGCCCTGTGAACCATACACACACACCTGCTGAGTAATCTTTCCAGAAAACTAAAGCACACATTGTCCAATAATTGATTTATGCCATATATGTCTTACTGTACTGTATATAAGATAAGATAAGATAAGCCTTTATTGTCCCACAGCGGGGAAATTTTTAGCTGTATGTTTTATGTATTATGTACCTGTATGTGGTGTATGTGCGTATAGTCTTTGTCTGTGTGCTAGCATGCATCAATATTTCTGTTGCACTCGAGGTTTAATAATGCACTTTACTATATATGTCAGAATAATCAATCCAATTAATTTTTTCAGCTGTGAAGAACTTGACATTAAATGCTCCTTTTCGACTAAATAGTTCCTTGTACCATGGTCCCACAGGAACTAAATTCCAAAACTATATCAGGATATAAAAGTCTATTTTGCACATGCCTGTTTGTATCTCGACCGCATCTGAAGAACCGTGAAGATTGGGCAAATCAGACCAATTACAGATTTAAAAACAACATAGTTTTACAGACTCAGTTTTCATAAACAAGGACAAGTTGTTCATTGTATTTACTGTTGTTTGACTCAGATGTTTGAATGGATACAAAGAGACATGCAGAGGTGGAAATTAAGTGAAAATCCCAGAGGGGATGGGGTGGCAGGAACTATGGCAGAGGAGCCAAATTTTGTCCTTAGTTTCTCTAATTGAAACACATAGGTACATTTCCAGAGTTCTTAAAATAGTTCCTGGGCCTCTTTTTACCATAGTTTTCAGAGATGGATTTCTCAATGTCTAATAGCAATGGCAAATAATTATTTGCAGAAAATATGTCTTGTTGTAATTTAGGTGAAGCAACCCTTTAATACAGTGAGCAGGGGGAGATCAATCGTGTTTTCTCACTGCATGAAAAGGAAGACAAAGAGATAAAACAAAAAGCAGCACCAAAAAAAAAAAAAAAAAAAAAAAACTACCTTGACCTTTAATTAGCTGTTGTAATTGTGGATAAAAAGGCTGAAATTCCATGTTATTTCAATTTACCCTCACTGAAACCTAAATCTTGAAAGCTATATTGTCACTCATGACTTGGTGTACGAACATTCAAAGACTTTCCGTTTATAGTGATCCACGTTGTGCGTCTTGGCACTCGTAGAGCAGATATAACACACGATGACTGCTGAGGAATTACCTAGCCGCCTTATTGTCACAACATTCACTCAAGAATATTGGGCTTGGCGCTGTGTTGTGACTCAACTGAGGAGCATGTGAGCACAGACAGTAAGTGAAGCTTGGGTGTGTGTATATGTTGTTGTACTACCAAACTTGTGAGGACCAGATGTCCTCAAAATGACATAAAGATATGGAAAATATGTTAAGACACTTGGCTTGTTGTATATGAGGGAGTTTGGTTTCAGGCAGAAATACTTTCCTATTAAATGTGTCCATTTAGTTCTTGGAAACTGAGATTAATATCAAAGATTTTCATTAATTGTTAGGCAGGGAAAATAGTAAAACTCTCTATGTAATTAGTGTGATTTACAGTAAGCAAAGTTTTCAGTCCTTTATGTGCTAATGTTTTACCTTGTAGGACTTCATCGTTTCCTTTGCATACTGTTGAACAGCACAGCCAAGTACAGGCAGTGCTGATCACTGTGATGTGAGAACAACCAGCCTCCACTCAGCAGCGGTGCTTCACTGCTGGACAAACGTCTCCCTGGATAGCTCACACCTAACCCCTTGTCATCCTTCTCTTCTCCTCATCGGCTCTTCCTCCCCTCTCCTCTTGGCCTCTGCCACCCCTCTTTCCTCTCCTCTGCCTGGCTAGTTGACAGTTAGAGCCGGTTGGGGTCACCTCCCCCACTTCCCAGGGGTTTGAAGGGTGTGCAGCTCTGGAGCTGGAAGCCCCACGCCCCAGCGGCTCCCTGACTTGCCCCCAGTGAGAAGCGAGTGAAGTGCGGGGAAGTGCGGGTCGCTCTGCTGGGAGATCGGGCTGCAGGCCTGGAGGTTTGACCCCAGACCGGTGCTCCTCCTGTTGTGAGACCAGGCCAGACACAGCCTGCCAGGCGCTGACTTGACCTCCTCAAACTGATGTGGCACAAGCTGGCAGAGCGGTCACTGCTGCCACTGAGTTTGGGTGGAAAAACGATCTCTGCCCCTTACTCACTTGCTCACTGACTACTTCTTCTTTCTTTGTTCTTATGGCATGCATTTTCAGTTGCCTACATTTTCTTTGAGTTATTCATAGCAGTGTAGGTTAGAGACTCAACATCAGACTTTAACAAGGGAGAAAGTTTGTTTTGTCATTTGTTTCCTGTTTCCAACCGACAGTCCAACAGTCAATGTCATTTTTTTAAAGCGTGACCATGGTCGTTCTCAAACCTTGGCATTTTGCCTTTATTCGACAGTCAGTGTAGAGACAGACAGGAAACACGGGGAGAGAGAGGGCTATGCATGCAACAAAGGTCCCCTGGCTGGGAGTTGAATCGTGGATGTTAGTTAAATTCCAAGTTACAGTAGTTACACAACTATTTCTTTCACTTTTCATTTGAACAACCAAGTAAGTTCAATACTAAGAATGTCTCCCAGTAGAGTGTCTGAAAATGTGCATTGTTAAAAATGATCTCATGTCTCTCCCCTCTCTATGGTGGCCGGCTTTCCACCCCACATTGGAGTGTGGCCATTTGGAACAGCTATAAACACTTGATTTCAGACCTGGTCAGACAACACGTAGTACAAACCATTTCTTTTTCTGTCTTTCTCTCTGGCCATTGTAGGCCCGGACACTACCCTGGCACCTCTAGCATTTGCTTATCCCAGCAGCTGACTCTTGGAGTAGTAACACACCAATATTTTTCATTTTTACTAATTAAAACAGTTAATTTGCAATATATTTACATTATGCATTTAAGTAATGCCTTTAAAAGTGCTGTGATTATTGTCTATCGGTTATTATATATTAAATTGATGACCCATCATCACTGGAGAAATGTCATGATTATAATTTTATTCAGTCTCATGTCTCTAAGTCTCCCATTTTCAATCTTTAATATTCCACATACTACCACAATGCGGTTTCTAAGAACTGTCATGCAAGCATAAGCATTCCCAAAGTATCTAAGGGGTTGAAACAGAGTGCGACCCTGTCCGAGCTCATTGCTTATGACCACAAAGAGATTACAGCGTCCTGCTGATAGCCAGTGATGGCTCCTCATTTTTTTTTCTTTTCTTCTTCACGATGGACTGTCAGAGACAGCATCAAAGGTCCGGGGTCTGGTTGGAATGGCTGCATCCTGGGAACACATTAGCGACTGTTCGTGATCTTTCTCTTTTTCATCACTTTGAAGTTCTCTCCTTCTACTCCACCGACCCCTTCGGCATCCCACTCCTTCCATTCTCTGACCCATTTGAGGATGGAGAAAGGAAGTGCAGAACTAAAATTGATACACTCAGTACTTTGTTTTTAACCACTGCCCAACCCAGAATCCAAAATTAGGGTTGGAAGTGTTCAAGTCATAAGAAGGATCGTTTCAGCTAATTTGCACTTATAAATGCAAATCATGAGAGAAAACACTTTCACAGTGAACTTTTGAGGGTTGCCAAACAGCCACTAACAGAATCCTAAGTAAGTGTGGAGCAAAACCAGTTGAAATTCCACGACAATTATACCTGGTCTCAGCTCACGTTTAAAATCCAAGTTTAAGTCTTCCAGCTCTGATGAGATACAATTTGGATTTGAAAAGACCTCAAATTATTCTACGTCAGGTACAAGAATTTAATTTCCTTTGATTACATTTGATGTATCTCAAGAACACATTTCAAGAGATTTTGAAAAAGCACTTATTAATTCAGCAGTCATTCAAATGATATCCTATACAGGTAACTCAGGTTAATTGAAGCTTCGCTACCTTGAAACTGTCTCTCAAATCTTGCCTCACTCTTTTTTCTCCCGCAACCTCTTGACATAAATCATCCACAGCTTTGTTAGACTTGAATCAAATTGACACATTTTCAGACTTATTAAAAGTGCACAAAGTAAAGGAATAAAAAAAAAGGATAAGGGGGAAAAAAGAAACAACAAAGCCAAAATATGGTGCATAATTATGTCTACCCTCTCCTTCACTCTCACTCTCTGCCACCTTTTCTCTGTCCATCTCTAGTTGTCTGTGACGGCTGGCTTTCTGAGTGGCGTTAGGATTCTAAATTGGCCTGTTTCAGGCAGGGGAGCGTCTGTGTTTGGTGTCAGATAATGTGCGCTGAGGAGTCAGAGGAAAGTGTGATTAAAGCCAAGCCACTGATAATTATGTTGGTCTCCACAGTTGTCCTAAACCTTCTCAGCTAGTTGAAAGAGATTTCTCTCTGATGAGCAAAACAGGAGGAGGAAGAGGGAGAGGGAGAGTGAGGGAAAAACTGAAGAAGTGAAGGGGCTTTTTGAAGTAGGTCTTCCCATTACTGTTGTGCCCTCTCCTGCCCCTGCCAATTTAGGGCGAGTCACTGCTCATTTCCCAATGTACTGGAGACATTCTGTGAGGTGGTGCTGGGTTGCCAAGTGGCTGTTAGGTGACAGTTGGTGCCAAAAAGTCTAGTAATAACAGTAACTGTTAGTCCATCCTGTGTAGCCTGCGTGGTTAACCCTGACTTTCATGTCTTGATCAAAGAAGCATTCTTCGTCATATTAACACTTTATTTCATAGACTTTGTGTGATTTTGCAACAAAGAATGTGCACAGAGAGAAGTCATCCTTGTCATGGTCAATTTGAATGGCACAAACCTACTTTTACATTATGGGCATTTAGGTAGTTTTGTTATCCAGTGCCACTTGCAGTGAGTCCAAAAAAGGATTCTAGTGTAAATTGAGGTTTTGATCATTTTGATACAGAAAAAGCAATGTCTACAAGCTACTTTAGGTGGACAACATGACTGTCCTCACATCTTTTCTGCTTAAAAAGAGGAAAAAATCAGATGCCACTTCAAGCAGCAACCTTACCACCAGAAGACAATGCCCAAATTTGACAATTCTGCAAAACCATGGGATCCGTTTATTGACTGATGACTGATGATTTTTACATCCAATGCTAACATTTTTAAAATAATCTCCTTCTATGACATCTGTGCTTCACAACTACCATACAGGTAACAATGTGGCTATGGAAAATACGACTTTTTAATACTAGAATATTTGGTTAAGCTTATAGGGAAAGGTTGTGGTTACAGAACCCAATCCTTAATTGCTTTGGTCGGTGATGCAAACTCCAGTCTCCTGCATGAAAGTCAGACGTGCTACCTGCCTATCCAAGTGCCCCACAATGTCATGTTTATGTTGAAGTGACAAAGCCCTCTAGCAGCCATAGGAATTAATGATGGGAGCAATGGAGGAAGTCAGGTGACGATGTTGTACAGTGTCAAAGTCCATGTAGGGAGGAAGTGGGGGTGGATGTATGGGTCAACAAAACATCGCACGAGACCACCGTGACCATGATCATTGTGAAACCTTAACCAAGTGTTTTTTATTGTAGCCACGATGATGACGGCTCCTTAACCTAAACGAAGTAGTCATTTTAACCCAAACCACAATGTTTCCCTGAACCTAACAAAGTAGTTTTTATGCCTAAACCTAACCAAACCTTAACCATAGATTTGTCACAGATGTATTTTTCTCCAGTGATTTGTAATGGTTTGGAAGGCACACACAAGGGATGTCATCCTGTTGATAGGGGCGTCAGATCAGAAAACGCTTCTATGAGTCTTTCTAGAGGGCGTGGACAAACAACATATTTTTAATTTGGAGAACTTGTTGGCCCATCCACCAACCCCACCTCCTCACTACTTTCCAGATTGCTACAAATAGGGTGCGTTACTTCATGCACTGGCACTGAACTTTGACACTGGATGTAAATCGTGAGATGCAGATTTGTCCAACATGGACATAATTCCTAAGGGTACTGGGCAGTCTAGATCTATGTCACTATCTTAACAAGGACTGTAATACTCTGCGGTACGTTCTGTTTCCATCCACTTGTTTTTATGCACATTTTCAGAACTTGAGTGAAAACACCAGAAATAAAATTATTTTTATGCCAGGCTGAGGTGGAAAGTTTGCATAACATCAAAAAGAAAAATTGATAAAAGACAGTTTGTTTTTTTATATCAGACATTCACGTTGTAGTACTCTCATTTTAGTGTAGCCAAACAATCATGTCATGCTGCCACACAGTTACATGACTCCACTCTACCAAAAAGCCCCAAAAAATACAGAATAAAATAAGCAGACTGATTCCCTTGTGGCATGACATACCTCTCTTTATTACCATAGTAGCTGATAGGTGGGAAGCAGCAATGAAAGGCCAAGATGTATGAGAGTAACTAGTGCTTGATTGTGTCTTCAATATATTTTCATAAAGGTAGTTGATGGAAACATGCACTTATTCACATTTTACTTTGCCAACATTTTTGAAAATTCAGTTAAAACTTGTGCCACAATTTAAAGAAAAAAAACTATAAAGACATGAAGGATAAGCAACTAAAGGAATAAATACACTAATAACGTAACACAGCCTTTGAAATGTAATTCCAATGCTGATCATAAGCTACTTTTTCTTTTTACCCCAGTACATCACACCAGCTCTGGACTACAGTATTCAAATCATTATGATCAGTGTGAAGTGTATGATTGCAGGACTTGGCAGGGGATGATATCCCATGTAGAGGTTAAGCCTGTGTGCAATGCTAAATGACAGAGCATATATTAATATGAAATCCATCCAGTAATCTAATGGAGCTCTCCGGTGTGATACTGTACCCAGTCATGTCCAGTCAGGTCCATAAGCAGGCCCTCAGTGGCTCTGTCTCTGAGACCATTTCTTTCTCTTTGTGCTCTTGTCTGTACCTGTCTCTCTTTGTATTTCTGTGTGCATCATATGTTCTACAATATGTAATGTCTGTCAAATTACAAATTTACCACTATAGGTCCACCCCCCCAACTCCCTCGTTTTATTGTCTCTGTAGCGTGTGACAAGATCTGTTGTGAGAGTGCCACTTAATGAAGCCATACCTGAATTTATTTGCCAACGCTTCTGCATAGACCAAGAGAGGAGGTACCAATTAATAGAACGTAAGAGGACCTGGTGATTTATAATTAACAAGCATGTGGGTTATAGTAAACATAACACTCAGTGTAATAGCCCAGGAGAGAGACGGGAAGTGGAGAAAGAACTGAGGAGGAGGAGGAGGAGGAGAAAAAAAACGTGTGTTGATTTGTCCCTTGGTGGATGAGCGGAGTCCTTGTGGCTGACGGGAGCTGTCTAAAGCGGCTAAATGAATAATCATCTGTGAGTTAGACTGGAGACAAACGCTTAACGAGGATGATGTGAACCTCGCTGACATGAGGGGGCTGAGAGAGAGAGCGACTGACAGAGAGAAAGATGGCAGCAAGCAAACATACTCGGCTCTGAAATGAATGGCACGCACATTATAATAGCGATGAAGTTGCTTTACTCAACAGGCCGTAGCCAGCCTCCCATGTAAGGTTGAGTAGTTGTTTGTCAGTATTTCCAAAAGGGCAATGAATCCCCCACTCATTTCCAGTGGTTTGCTGCTGGTGCATGACGGGAACAAAAGAGAAATTGCAGAAAGCAAATGTAATGTTGACAACACTGACAGCTGAAGAGGGATCTTCTAGCAAGCATTTATAAAACATCTTTACCCCAAAACGTTGGCTGATCGGGGGGTATTCACATAGCTCACAAGTCTAAGCTACAGTGCCGCAAACTCAAACCTGTCTCACAGCCCTTATCACATGTCATCTCCTTCACTTTGCACTGTATATTTCAGCAATAAGCCATGAGAGGCTACACTACAGTGGTTTTAGAACTGTGAAGAGGCTTTGAGATGCAGGGTGAGAAGCGTCGCTGTATCACTGTGGAAAGCTCAGCGTCAAGTGGCTGATTGCTTTTATGAAACGCTGAGAGAAAGACCGCAAAAGTTCAACAAGTCCTGCATTTTCTAACAGTAACAATTAAATAATACAATGTGTACCTTCTGCCAAACGACATATTTCTTCAACAGTAGCTACACAAAAACCTTTAGATAGGGCCTTGAAACTTTGCTTATGCTTGGTTCATTAACACTAAAGACTGAGGGTTAAGTATGCTTGTTGGATCATCTAACAGCATCTGAAACCCCTTTGAACCACACCTTTCTGACATTAGAAATGGTGCGCTGCATACAACACTTTCTGTAACTTTCCAAAGCAGACAATCTGAGAATCACACCCACAAGCCAGGTGTGCGTGAAGTGGCAATAGGTAGGTTTGGACTCTCTCAAGCACTGTTTTTTCATTCTTAAGACAATTACTTTTACAACCGACTGCAACACTACAGTTTGTAAAATTCGTCGAGACTACAAATACAAGCTAAAGACCCAGAGCTCATGAAGGGAGTGGGATCAAGCCAGGAGGAACAGCTGTATACAGATGTACGACCTAGCTTGCTCCAAGCATGCTGACCCTTTAAAAAGGTGGAAGTAAACGAGCTGCCAATACTGTGGTGGCATCTCAGCCCTGTAGTGTACGTAAAGGATTTCACCTTTCAGAAGCTTTTGTCTAGCACTTGCAAAGAAACACATCCAGTCAATCCTGTAGAACCAGCTACATGTTAAAATATTGTCATCCAAATTCCTTTGAAAAAAATTGTCATATGTAATCTAGGCCTCTAAAAAATTTAAACTTTTTAACCAGTTTTAATAGACATCCGTGACATCTTTTCACCTGCTAATCAGCAAAAAGATCTTACTGAGCTGTGCTGTTATCAGCTGCTCCAACAATAAACTTCAACTTTGGAAGAAATTGGAAGGGGAAATTCAGAAGTTTCTGTTCCACAAAGTAATTTTCATCTTAATTCATCTCCATGAAATCCTCATGGTCCATCTAAATTGCTTCTCCCTGCATGTGTTTCTTGGCTGCAAAGAATTCTACTTCTGCAATTTCATATGTAAGATGTTTCTTAAATGTGGGTTTCCTCTGATCACTATGCAGGAAATCAAGTTAGCAAGTTAGTTGATTGATAATCATAAGGTAGCAAATTTCACCAGCTAGGGCTTTATTACTACACGACACTTTTTCACATCCATCCTTTGGAAGTTTTTCTCCTAAAGCCTATGTCTCAACTTATTTTATATTGTTATATTGTGTTTTTTTGTGACTTAACAACATCCACCTTCAAATAACGTGAGGCTATCTATCATAGGGGGTGACTGGTGATCGTGATCAATCCAAGCATCTGTGATTTCACAGTCAGTAGACTGTAGTAATGGTCCTTAGCTGGCAGATTAGTCTACCAACACTAGTATTAAAGTTTATTCTTGACCTTTGAAGTAGTTACTGGCTTTCTCCAGAGCTTTCAACCATATCCCATGGTCTATATCAGTGCATGGTGTTAGTTAAGAGCTAGTAAGTGGACCTTGAGTTGGGTTTTTTTCATACTACAATTTCCATGGTCAAGATCGAACTTTCAATAACTGTTACGCCAAAACTGACGAGAGGAACAGATCCACCTCCATGACAGCTGAGCAAACTCCATCCACTGATGAATACCATGTGATACATTTGCTGTGTTTTGCAATGGCTTTTGAATGGTTCAACCAGTAAGAGATAATATACAATAAAGCCAAAATGAAGACAGCACTGTCCTGCAGGGTTCCCACGGTAACATCCAACCTCTTTGAGTGCTGATTGGCCATCTGGTATTGTTTTATGTCACTTCCTATTAAGCTCATTGATCCTCCCTCCCTGTCTGCGGCATGTGGTTGATCATTGCAGATCAGTGTGTGTGCCTGTAATATGAATATGGTACAATGGTATGATTACAGTACATGACGGTCTCTGTCTGCGTGCTCGCTGATGCGGGCCCTCCAGCTACGCTTATGCTGACTGTGGCCATGATTGGGCTGTTTATGTAAAGGTTGCACTAAAGGAAGAGAAGAGCAGTCCTATTAAGGGAATATATGATGTAATTGGGTCACTGCAAAGGACAGTGGTGCCGAGGCAACTTCCAGGAACATGCAGGCATGTCTGCATATACACAGTGTCACATACAGTATAGTGTGTGTGTGTATCATACATACTGTATGATACACACACACACAAGCCAAGCGACCAGTGCCTTAACAGAGGCTTTGCTTCATGTCTATCATCTATAAGTGATAACATGACTGAATGAGAACTTGGCTTAAGTTAACACTTTTCCATGCTATACAGTACGTGTTTCTCAATGTTATATCAATGTGAGAAACTTGAGATAAAAAGGTTTCAACTGTAAGGCTGAAATCTTTTTTTGGGTGTCTATTAAATCACTGCATTACCGACAGACATCACAAATGTAAAGTTTTGCCTGATGACTTGCCACCCGCCCACCCTTATTTTAAAGCATATAACTGGAATATGGTGGTGTTCTTCCAGCACAATGGGAGCCTATGTTTTTCTTATAATTTTTGGCTAGAAACAGTCAAAGATGGGAAATCACTTTCACCATTTGATCTGCTCCTCTTATCCTTCATCTTGTCCTTAAAAGAACATGGAGTACTACTACTGGATTTAATAAGTGGCCTAAAATTTAAGACTATTCTAGAAGATTAGATATCAAGAACACTTTTCTTATTGTTTGCCTTTTTTACCCATGAATTATTCATAGGGATAATGTGTCTATAACTTCCATAATACGCTGTATCTCTGGCCAGCTGTAACAGTCCAGTAAAAGCAACTCTGAAGCAAATGGATAGCTGAAGAACCAAAGGCAGAATTTCACTAAGTTTTCTTTTCTTTTCTCCACAACAGGTCAGTCTGCTGTTGGATATGAGAACCACATTTTGGACATTATAGGTTCACTTAACATGGTTTAACCTTGTCAAAGTAAAAGCAGATTTGCATGAGGAAAACTGGCTCTAACATTTGCTACTAGTGCCAACTGAAGCCATGCCACTGCTGGAACGACTTTCACAGTGTACTTTGTGTTATTCTGCCAACCCCAGCGCAGAGGAAGATCAGGTGTGTATGACAACAGGGAGCTTTAAAATATCAAATCAAAAATAAATGTAAGTAACCAACCAATGCCAACAGGTAAAAGAAAATATGTGTAATTTAACAAAATAATCTCAACTTAAGGTCTACCTACTTGCCTTTGCCCAGCAATGCAATCAATATAGGCTATATCATCAGTATAATTTATAGGCTATATTATGATTGCTAAATGTGTAGCAGCTAACAATAGATAGTAAGTACAGCTAACAACAGGATTTTCAGTGATAAGCCCTGGTCACACCAGAAAGTGGCACTATCCAGCCGGTATGTCACAATAGGTCTCCTAGGTAGCTGGCAAGCTAACTAATGCTGGGACGCCGTGGCTGGGAAGTTCTCACAGTTTATTCAAGAGTATTTATACCTTTAACTTCTGTCTCTAAGTCTGCAAGAAAAATGGAAAGTGCAACAAAACAAATGGTCAACTGTTAGTATGGTTTGCCCTTCGGTTTGCGAATATCATCAGTTCATCAAAGTTGAACTCGACATGAAATAGTTGTGCTGACAAGTATGGCAAAATGCAGTGCACTATGAGTACCCGGATGGTGTACTCATAACAGTCAAAAAGTTGAGTGTGGAACGCTGCACACTTCTCACCCTCAGTGGTCGCCATCTTGGCTACGTAGCGTAAGGGGAGGGACCACCAACCTATGAAAATGGCGGCCATGGTTGCGATTGTTACGGTGAACACAGCTCTAAAAGTAAACGTTCATTTTTATTCATTTTTAATAAAATTGAATTGAAGTCAAGTTAGCAAACAAGCAGATATTTTGGCGGGCGACAGTCACGGTCAAATGTTGGCGATAATGCTGGTGGTGTAGTGCACAATGCTATAGCCACTTAAGTGATTTTCAAATTGACAGCCAAGTCTCAGTACTCTTTTGCAGCAAGCCTGTCCCATACTGCCTACAAATAACAATGTCCACACACATGCATAAGTGTCAAGTGCCATTAAAAAGAAGAAGAAGAAGAAGAAGCGGTCAAATGTTTGCGATCATCATTTCCGGTAAGTGCACAACGCTTGAGACACTACCCTGTCAAAATTAAGTACATAGTGTACACAGTGTACTACATGTAGGTGTACTAACAAAAGTATCCAAATTGAGACACAGTGGTGGTCTAATCATAAATCTTATCATGCCTCACCTAGATAAAGTGTGTTCATATGTCAAGGTGGGCACTTGTGTATGAACATTTATGCAGTGGACATTGTTATTTGTAGGCAGTATGGGACAGGCTTGCTGCAAAGGAGGACTGAGATTTGGCTGTCAATTTGAAAATCACTGAAGTGGCTATAGCATTGTGCACACCACCACCACAGATTTGGATATTCATATAATTAATGTAAACATTTCCTCAAATCCCAATTGTAAATACAGAACTATCATGAAAGGATCATAAAAATGTCTTCCCTTTGGAGGATTTTCCTTACGTGTCTTTCCTCACTGAGACACACAAGGGACACCCACCCACCCACACTGAAAGGTGCTATAGCCAGTCAGGCCAGCTATGTGTGTTGCACTGTCAGAGCGAGGAATACGATCCCCCTCTACCTCCTGCCCTGACTTCCTCCTGAGTTTCCTACTGGGGCTCATTTATTTACATTAGCGCCAGGCAGAAAGGCATCAGAGGAAGTCTTAAAGTAGAGCCACAATGGCCGATTTAAGCCGCCACCCAAAAGCCAGTTTTTTTTTTCTTCTTGCTAAGAGGATTTGTGTCTGGTCCATGTATCAGACCTCTCTCTCTCAGGGACAAAGTCACCCCTCACACTCGCGCTGAGTAAAAGTAGCGTCTTGCCAGTAGCTGCCTGGCTAATGACATTTATCCTTATGGAAATGGAGGAGGAGGAGAAGGCTTTAGATGCAGATTTGGACACACATATACACCTGAGACGGGGAGACGTAAACCGGCTGGCTACTTTTATGGCATGCATGCTCAATGATTCACACATACCCACGCACACACACAAACACACCTCCCTTGCAGCTTCTTATCCCCTAACTGGCCACCAGTCAAAATAAGCCTTATTCTCGGGGGTTTATATTTTCTCCTGGCCGGGCTTGGCTAGGCACACTCAGTTAAGATGGCAGCCAAACAATCTCTCCTCTCCTCTCATTTCCACTGTTTCTTCCTTTCTAATGCTAATGCCTGGATGAATATATCCCCTTTTCCACTGGCATGCAGGGAGGCCAAATTTCTGATTAACTCCCGAGACAAAGTTTCATAACATTTAGGTCAAAAGCTGCTTCAGAGGGAACGGGGGAATGTCAAGCTTTGTTTTCAGAAAGATAATATAGCATGTGGAAAAGAGTTGGTCACATTGTAGGACAGGTCTGGCCTCCTTCTAGAAATATGACAAGTCAGACCAAAGGTTTGGTGGTTTATCCAAAGGGGGACAATGTAAGACAAAACTCTAGACAGCATTGGCAATGAGGGAATATGGTGGTAGCTGTGTTGCTGAAGCCATATCTTCCTCTTCCACTTACTTGCACTATTGGTGAATTAAGAAGTCACAGAAGAAGAACCCTAAACCCATTGTTCTTTGTGCATTATTTGCATGCATAGAGGGTCAGATCCACAATCACTACCTTTCAGCTTGATGTGAAGAATGACTCCGACGTCATCCATGGATGCCAGATTTCTTTCTCCTCTGTTTTGGAAAGGTATTCCAACATTGTTTCCAACATTATACACAATTTCAACAAATTACAAAAGTACCAGGCTACAACCATGCTAGTGGCTCTGCAAACTGTACTTAGGCACAGCTGTGTTTTGAGCTAAAGCACTCCTAAAAGCCAGTTACATACTTTATGCATTTGCATGGCCGCAAAGGTCCATGTGACATAAATTTCATCGTCTCTCCATGCTGCGAGGGCATGCATGGACTGTTGGCATGCAGCCCAAAATGTATGCCTATGTGGACCCTACACACCAACAAACCAGTGTACTATAATCAGAAGTGTGTGTGTGTGTGTGTGTGTGCTTATCCATTATGGATAATATCTGGTTCTTAAGTCACGGTCACAGTGAAAAATGTTAACACGCTGATGTTTAGCAGGTCATATTACCATGATCACCATCTTAGTTTAGCACGTTATCATGCTAACATTTGCAAATTAGCAATAAACACAAAGTCCAGCTGAGGATGATGGGAATGTCATTAGTTATGTAGGTATTTGGTCATGAACCAAACTGTTGGACAAATTGAAATTTTCACCTGATGATGGTGCTAGATGAAAAGTGATTGGATCACCAAAGTTATTACAATTCATCCTGTGGGGAACATGAATGTTTGTAACAAATTTCAAGACAAACCATCTAGTTAACAAAGATAATCGAAAAAATGGCTCGCACACTGCAAGGCTCCAGTGCTCATAATTTATTACACCAAAGTGAGGTTTTGAGCAGAACTGCTCTTCTTCAGACAAACCATCCTAGTTAAGACATTTCAGTCTGAACCCCCCCTGTAAACCTGCTGGTAGAATAAATGAAAAAGAAGGGGGTCACCAAAGTCATGGATTTCAAGGATGGATTGTCTGTGAACCATCGATGGCTATACCAAATTTTGTCCAAATCCACACTGAGATATTTCACAGGGAAAAGTAAAAACTTTGCCTTCATGGTAGCACTAAATGAAAAGTCAGGGGATCAACAAAGTCAGTAGGATTCATCATCAGGGGACCGTGAATGGCAGTCCATCCGATGAGATATTTCAGTCTGGACCAAAGTGGTGGACTGACCAACTAACCGACGTTACCATCTAGGACCATGCCGCTAGAGTGGCTGAAAACCAACATGAAGGGCCACCATGAGCCTCTAGACCATCTTGACTGCTCCTTGTCACAGATTCTGAACTATAATAGAGGGATGAACACCATTCTAAAAGATATCCATAATTTGGCGTTTTGATGATGGTGGTGGAGAACGCTGATTTAATTTTTGCTCCAAAATCTCCCCTACGTGTTCACTTGTGTTCCGATCTGGTGACTGTTGAGGCCATAGCATATGATTCACAGTACATTCACGTTCGTACTCATCAAACCACTCAGTGATCCCTCGTGGCCTGTATGGAAGCATCCGCATTTGTTATGTTTCTCCATTAATTTATTCAGGTTCCACAAGTCACCACAATTTGCACCATATTTAGACCTAAAATTCACAACTGTAATGGGTATCATTTATGAGATACGACTAAATATTTTGAGGTTTGTATGGGAACCCAATGGCTCTACTATCTCAAGGTTTTAGGACAGTTAAGCCATATTTAGACTCATGCATTTTCATTGCTATGAATTTGAATCAAGCTTGCAACACTTAGAAGCCCACTGTCATCTTTCCTGCCATTCTCTTAAACATACAATTCTTTAAAAATAACAGCCCTGCTCTTAAAATACTGTCAAAATGTTCAAAAGCCCCTCTCAACTCTCAAATTTACCTTTGGAGGTTGCACATACACGCCGTCGCACGCTCATTGTGGAGTGGTGATTGAAAGTCTTTGTCAGAATGCTCACGGCTCTCTCAGTGCTCTCAAATTTACTTTTACAGGTCACACACACACATACAGTTGTGACTGGTGAGAAGTTTGGCTGTAGTTTGGGAGATTTAATGGGAGGATGCTGGCATTTCAATAAAACACAGGGATGGTTTATGGTTCACCCTGAGCTCAGCCCGGTCACTAAGGAGCCTCATCCTCTCTGGTTATTAATTCTCTCTCCCAGAACGTATGTGTGTGAGACTTCTTGTCGACTCCCCTCTTCAGCCATTTTGGTTTCTTTTGTACTCTTTCCTCCTCTTTCTCCCTCCTCTGTCTGTCTGAGATAAAGACATACGAGGACACACCCCTGGAGGGTGCAGTGTGGTTGTGGCAGCCGCAACAAAGAATCTGGAGGTCAAATGTACACCGAAATCCTTCACCCCTCTCCCTAGCACTGCAGACACACACACACACACACACAAACACACATGCAGACAGGTCAAACATACAACGCTAGAGTTGGTTACATAAACCAGATGGCCGTGGCTGGCATGAAGCAGCTACGACATCTAAGAGTTGTGTGTGTGTGTGTGTGTGTTGTACCATCTCTCCTTGTAAAAACCACCAGGGACCTTGTTTGTTGTCTGCACCCACAAGGGAAACACTGTCAGCTTTACAACCACACACACACACATACACACAGAAGTTAGAGGATTCTGTTATAAACAAGGTCTGTGTCTCTGTGTGTGATGGTGTGTGGATTGAACTTTCCCACCTTTGTGCGTGTGTGTGTGTGTTCAGTGTGTGTGTGTGTGTGGTGTCTCAGAGACTATGATGGGACCTGTAGGGCTTTCAAAGTCTAGCAGATACAACAAAGAACCTGACACTGACTGGCACCATATCACTGATAGGACAAACACACACACACACACACACAGAGTCATATCACTGGTGCAGCCATCCAAAATGAACCCTTTTGTCTTTTTTTCTCTGGGTTGTTTCTCTCATTCAAGATCACAGGAATATTTGTGTCATTTGTTATCATTGTGACCTTTGACCTCCTGACTACTGGTTGCTTGTATTGAAGGTGATCTAGGAGATGTTTCTTGTAGATAATAAAAAGAAAAGGGGGGGGGGGGTAATAAAAAGATAAAGGGGTCAGTGTTAAAGTATTATATTTCTCAAACCGGGTCTTATTCTTATATTTTTTGTAATTTTGGCAATTTACCACCTCTGTTGTACAGTTATGGGTAATGCGGACTATGTCAAGAACATGACTGATTGTGGTTTGCAAGCCTGCGGCTTTCAAAAAAACTTCTACACTACTTAGTTCAAGCATCTGGCACTGATAGTCCATAGCTGTATGGGAAAACCTGTATGTTTTGAATATGGATAACGACGACAGCATTGCAGGTGGTCCAGGTATTTTATTATTCTTGTTTACTTGTCTTGCAAATTAAGTCTAGAAATATGGTTCAATCATACAGAAAATAAATTGATCAAAATTGCGAATTGTCCCCAAGGCTATTTTCTGACCATATTGCCCAGCACTCATTTGAGCCCATAATTTAGCTTGTTTGCATGACAGAAGTAGTCACACATGCACAAAGATCATGTGTGTCTGCAAGCTATCAATTTGGAAAACTAAAACGACAAAGTCAACACTGTGCAGTTTTCACTGACTGCTCCTATAAGATAAGAATGAACTCTAATTGTGCCTAATTGCTTATTAATTATCAAGGAAGTCCGTCTGGCGGACTTTCAATCAAACATTTGGAAAGGGATGACCATGTACACCAGGTCAAAACACTTCTTCCAAGAGTCAAGAGACTACTTTCGGGCTTGCTTTCAGTCAGACAAGTGTTTAAGATGATTTCTGTTGAAGCTGCGGGAGGCTCGTGCGAGAGAAATCTCATCTTAACCAAAAGTCAATAATATGACATCCAGTAAAAGTATGTAAAAATGTACCTTATTTCCTGTGCATGAATATGTAATTTTCTTTTTCTTTCTGTTTTTTTCCTCTCTCTCTCACAGTTTATAGAGACATGCAGAGAATGAGCTGGGTCCCAGTAGAGCTGCTTCTTACAACGGGAGGGGGACTCCCAAACCTAATATCCACAACACAGAGCCTCATGCTGTAAAGGTGAGCCTCCATATGAAAATATACACTCTTCAATCATTGCTACCATGCATATGATACAGACATAATTTAAAGCAGCTGTATATCACATGGAGAGGTCACAGCACTTTATTGTTGCAGTGTAAATCTAGTGCAGCTTTATTTGGGCACTATATTTGGACATTAAACTGAGGTCTGGTAACATGTTATATGGTCTGATCATCATATACTAAATCGTCACCCCCTCTGTTTCCTGGCATGGTGGTGACCACTGTGTATGTGTGTGTGTTTGTGTGTGTGTGTTTGTGTGTATACTAAAGTCCCCGATGGGTGACGGCATCGTTCAGCATCGTACAACATAGCCGCTGGGTATGAGTGTGTATGTGTGTGTGTGTGCGTGTGCAACCATGAATGTCAAAGATCTTTTATCCCCCCCACCCCCACTTCCACCCCCATCCATACACACACACAGACACACATACACTCATAAACACCCACAAAGAAGAATGTCAGGGTGTCACGATGAGTGACAGCAACAAGCATGCCGATCCGTTTTGACAGGTCCAGCTTATATCACTGCAAAGGAAGTGGTACACACACACACACACACACACACACACACACACACACACACCACATGCAGGCTTGTAAAGATATGAAACAAACATAAAATTAAGTACAGTTCATTTTGAATGTTGATAAAATGGTCAGAGTTGTAAACAAATAGTACTTGTAGTAGCAATGATGTAGGTACCATTGCTTATAGTTCATTTAGATCAATCTTGTTGTCATATCAGAATTTGATTACATGTCTGTGATTAAATTACTTTGTATATTACACATTGATTGAATGCTCATAATATCCATTCATTTTATATTAGTAGACCACCTGTAGATAAGAACTGGATTACATTTCCTTGATTAAATCACTTGTATCTTATAATTCCCTGACTTGTAGGTTGTATATAGATTTTACATTATTATTATTGTTATGTTCACCATAAAGAAAATCATTACTGATCCAAAAATACATTGATTTCTTTAATAGTGTCCATGTGCCCTTTAGCAAGACACTGAAGCACAAATGGCTCCATATATGTATGTATGAGAAAATGTATTTCACTTTGGACAATAGCATCTGTTATTTTTACAATAGAGGTTGGGATATGGACCCTGCTTTGGTTAAAGGTTCAAAAGAGAGTTCATGCCATTGAACCAACACAGTGACGTAATCATGCAAAGCCATAACATTAGGACAATGGTGGAAGCAGTATTCAGATGCTTTTCTTCAGTGAAAATAACAATACCACAATGTAAAAATACTCCATTACAAGTAAAAGTCCTGCATTCAAAGTAGTAGTATAATCAGCAAAATGTAATTAAAGTAATTTAAGCACAAAAAGTATTCTGCTGAAAAAAAGGTCACTGTTAAGTGACATTATTATATAAAACATAATTTGTTTGTTAATTCTGATGCATCAATGTGAAAGTAGCATTTTACAGCAGGTGGTGGAGGTGGAGCTAATATTGACTGTTATACCTGTTACAGGTAGTTTAATCTCAATGAAAGTGCTGTATTTTATAAGATCACGTGTTTTTATGTGAAATCTAAATCTAAACAGTAACTAGTAACTATAGCTGTCAAACAAATGTAAAATAAAATAAAATGTAAATACTCAAGTAAAATACAAGTGCCTCAAAGTTACTTTAGTTAGTTACTTTTCAACACCTCTAAAGGAGTAGTCAGTTAATGTAAGTATTAATAGAAAGCAATATAAAGGTGCTACATGTTTTAACATACACAAATCAACACAAGGTTAACTGTTGTAACAAACAAACTGGCAGCCTCCATTGTGTTTTTTATTGTGTGCCACCAAATCGAATGTGAATGTGATTCTGCTGCAATGCATTATGGGCAAAAAGTTGAACAGGAAGCTGTATTTTACAGTGCAAATTGAGCTAAAAATGGCAGATAGTGGAGGAGTGAAGGACTGAAAATATAAAGACGAGGGGGACAAATCGTCTTAACTTTAAGTAACACCAGAACTAACAATACAACTGGTGTTTGACAGAGGCTACCAGTAATCTTGACCATTTTCTCATCTGTTTATGGGAATCAGTCTAAGCAATCATAATTACTTAAAACATAAAATAACCAAAGAGTGCATCTTGCTGCTCCAGCTCATAACAGGATTCTTTCAATAGCAGAATTTCTTGCAAAAGCTTTTCAATAACTAGTATGTTTGCATCGTATTTCTTTCAATCCAGTTTCACTTCCTGTTGTGGCGCCAATTATACATAAACATCTGCACAAAACCAAACGGCTGCCCTCCCATTCCACATCCCTACAGGACGGAGATTAGGAGCTCTTCATAATTGGAAGGATAGCTCTTAACAAGCGCCGCATTCATTTTTCTTTTCCCCACTGCTAGGTTCCTCCACACGTTCACCTCGCACTCTCCTCATCCCCGTCATTTAGGGAACGCTAATGTGTTAAATGCGAACAACAAAGACAGGATGTCTTGCCATTTTCTGCTTCCCCGCTGTTTCCCACATTGCTGTAGCGGCTAAATTAGACCGAGCCAAATGCAGAAAGTGGAGCGGTGAGGCCAGATGTGATATTTGTTTTTCACACTGCGGCGTCAGGTAGATGTTAAGAAAAAATAAAAGGAAAATCAGAACGGCTCTCTCATTGGATTTGGGACTCATTTTGATTCGCTGATGGTGGCCAGCTAATCATTTGATCCTGTTAGAAGAAGTGAAGTGTTTGTGTGTTTGTGTGTGATGCTGCCAGGAAAGTTAACAGCCGCTGTAAATAGGCCGGGGCTCGGTGTCTTGATTTGTGCACATTCGCTGCTGTGTGTTTGTGTGAGTGTGTGAGTGTTTGTGTGTGTGTGTGTGTGTCCTCACTGGCTGTTTTTTCCTATAAAAGCAATTTGCCCCATGCTCGGGCTAGGCAATGAGCAGATGCTACCATTGTAAATGATGATGCGAGGGGCCATAATAAAGAGTTGATAAACACAGAATTACTGCTGGGCCGTGGGCACGCAGAGAGAGGGAGGGGAGGGGAGAGGAGGGGAGGAGGAGGAGAGAGAGAGAGTGAGAGGAAAGGAGGGGTGAGTTGAGAAGGATAGGGAGAGACAGACACACACACACATACAGTGAGACAGATAGACAATGTAAACAGAGAGGCATAGGCTCCAATAGTGATACATAGGTAACCTGGTGATGCAGGTAACCGGTTTAATGGTTGACACATATAAACTGGGTTAGAATAAATGGTAAGATCATTTGATCATGGTAAGCCCAGTTCAAATATCCGGTAACACTTTATAATACAGCCCGCAATCTACAGTGTAATTTCTCGCAATCTACAGTGTAATTGAATCAGTACATATAAAATACTTACCCTTCCTATTGGTACTAAAATGTAGGTACATCAGAAGAAAAACAGACTATTGGCAAGGGATTAACAACTGGGAATTTTAGAGGAAAGGAGAAATCATTTATGCTGTCAGTATTTTTGTACATACTGGGTACCTACAGGGTACAGTACAGAAAAACACAGCTGAACGGTTGACAACTCTGACATCCTGCGGTACCTTTTAAGTAATTATGGTATAATGTATTTCACAATTGTGATGCGCTACCAAAATGTAATATACCAATGGATGTAGTACAATAAAAACAAATGCTTTTGCCCTTTTCTCATGGCAGTTGTGACAATCATTTCTTACAGGTGTGCCTTTGGCAGGCAAGCTACACCCACACTCCAGGGATTTATTATGCCCATGGCTTCTACTTCCTTGCATGAGAAGTCGAGAAATAGGTCTATACTTTGCTGTACCTACATTTGAGTACCAGTAGGAAGCGGCAAGTATTTTATATGTACTGATTCATACAACAAAATAACACTGTAAATTACGGGCAATTACAGTGTAAATTGTGGGGTGTATTGTTAAGTGTTACCAAATATCTTTTTCCTTTCCTATTTGGTTTCAGTGTCTACAATTCTCATGCACTTTACTGGTAGATTTTGATGTCGCCTTAAAAAAACAACATGGCGTCAAGCAATCAGTTGTAGGTAGATGAAGAAACCAAATTTAGCCTTGCAGACATGACAGATACACACCAGATAGTTTTCACACTTTTTGTCACCAAGATCTTTGCATTGGGATGTGCAACATGTGTGCTAATGTATAACACATTTAAAAAAATAAAAATAAAAAAAAACTCCAGACTGCATGGCCGAAATTAATCTGTTACAGTAGGGGACCACAGGGTAAAAATTTGCCTTCTGTACTCTGCATTGTGAATGTCCTTTGTCCCCTTTGTGTGCCCATTAAATGACCACTCCACTGATTCTACACGATGCAGATCAGTTTACTTGACATGAGGAAGACTACTCAAACAGTTGCATGATGTCTTCTGTGGGTCTGGAGGAGTTTTGTCATATCTGACAAAATAACCCCGATAATGTCATCAGACTTGGGCATGAGGCTTAAGATTTTTAACAGATAGCCTGTGTTTCAAAATGATGGCATGGAGTTTGAAAATGTGGGCTTTACCAAGCAGGGAGGGACTAATGAAAGAAGCTACTGGTTGCATTATGGGAAATGTAGTAACTATCCTTTTTGGTGGGTGCATTATTGCCAGAGTATCCCTTTTAAGGTGCCCTGTTGAGTTTTTTTCAATTTTCAATTTCAATTTATTTTATTTATATAGCACATTTAAAACAACCGTAGTTGACCAAAGTGCTGCACAATTATAATAAAGAACAGAACAAGAAAAAACAAAGTAATACAAACATTCATATTAATTGTGTAAAAACACTGAATGAGACTATCGATCAAACTCTAAAAATAAGATAAAATAAAATAAAAACACAGCCATATTTCAGGTGGTGTTAAAAGCCACCGAATAAAAATAAGTTTTGAGACGTGAAAACAGTCAAAGACGGGGCTAGCCTGATGTCTATGGGCACCATGTTCCATAATTTGGGGGCCACGACAGAAAATGCATAAAAAAGTTTTGATCTAGGGACATCTAAGAGCAGCTGGTCTGCTGATCTTAGAGATCTGATTGGCATGTGCAACAGTTCAGACAGATAGGAAGGGGCTAGGCCATGTATAGATTTAAAAACGAAAAGTAAAATTTTAAAATCAATCCTTAATTTCACTGGGAGCCAATGGAGAGTAGCAAGTATAGGGGTATTTCGTTCTCGTTTCCTTGTTTTTGTTAGTACCTCGGCAGCTGCATTTTGAACAAGTTGCAACCGTTGTAATGATGCTTGACTAACACCAGTATATAGGGCATTGCCATAATCCAATCTTGAAGAAATAAAAGCATGTATGACCTTCTCAAAATTTTCAGTGGACAGGAAACCTTTAACTTTAGATAGTTGCCGTAATTGAAAAAAAAAACATACTTTACAACAGAATTAATCTGTTTATCCATCTTTAGGTCGCAGTCCATAATCACCCCAAGATTTTTTTACAGTAGATTTCTTGTACTGTTTAAGGAAGCATAAATCGATCTGCTTAGGATCGCTAACCCCACTCGGGTTAACCAGTAATATTTCAGTTTTACTTTAATTTAGATTAAGGAAATTCGTGGCCATCCATGCTTTCACATCATTCAAGCAATCTGTCAAGTGGCTTAAATTTGATGCAGAGGTTCGTTTCAGTGGTAAATAGATCTGTGTATCATCGGCGTAGCAATGAAACGAAATACCATATTTTCTGAAGATTGTGTCCAAGGGGAGCATATACAGGGAAAAAAGAATTGGCCCTAAAATTGATCCTTGTGGAACACCACATAGGAAGGGCTGTCTGGAGGACTCTATCACTATCAAAGGCGGCTGTGAGGTCTAAAAGGATGAGTAGTGCAAAATCTCCATTGTCGGTAGCTATTAAAAGATCGTTAAAAACCTTCAAAAGCGCTGTTTCTGTACTGTGAAGAGGTTTAAAACTGGATTGGAAAGTTTAAAGAATATCATTTGTAGTCAGAAACGAAATACAACCTTCTCAAGGATTTTCGAAAGAAAGAAGAAAGAAGTTATTGGCCTAAAATTTGCTATATCTGAGGAATCCAGATTTGCTCTCTTAATAAGTGGTTGCACA
Source organism: Macquaria australasica (assembly GCA_005408345.1). NCBI lineage: Eukaryota > Metazoa > Chordata > Actinopteri > Centrarchiformes > Percichthyidae > Macquaria > Macquaria australasica. The sequence continues at coordinate 251,104 of SEMN01000307.1, forward strand.
TAGGCATGTTTAAAGTGTAAAGGAACAGTACCAGACATGAGACTGCTATTAACGATTCCTTGGATGCGTGGACCAACGCACCAAAGGATATCTTTTAATAGTCGTGGAGGAATAACATCTGTTGGACAAGTTGCAGGTTTTAGTTTACCAATAACATCAATAAGATGAGTAAGAGAAACAGGTTCCAGATTGTATAATACAGCTATTATTTATAGACAAATCAGCTGAAAGGTGATGGATAGCATCCCGGATATTTGTGATTTTATTTACAAAGATATTAAGACATTTATCACAAATTTCAGCCGATCCGTCTAAACAAGCACTTTGAGGCGCATTAAAAGCGGCATTTATCGTGCTAAAGAGGGTACGAGGATCATTACAATGTTTTATGATAATCCCAGAGAAAAACTTAGTTTTTTCAGCTTTAACCACTTTTTGATAATTTCCCCAACTGTCTCTTAGCACTTCAAAGAAAACCTGCAGTTTACTTTGTTTCCATTTACGCTCGGCCTTACGGCATTCCCGTTTGGCTGCACGAGTGATATCATTTATCCATGGTTCGGATTTATGTTTGAGCTGTGCAGATCTAACCAGCGCCATGGAATCAAGGATAATCTGACAGTTTGAATAAAAGAAGGATGTCTGCTCCTCTGTGTCCAGTGACAAAAGAATATCCAGAGTGCGTTCCAGCAATATCATTAAAAGCTTTACAAAACTGAGTAGCAGTGGAGGACGTGATTTTACGGTAGCTGCATGTTTGTGCAGACCGCTTAACGATAGGACACAATAGGGAGATCTCAAACAAGACGGGCGCGTGGTCAGAAAAAGTTGCATCACAAATAACTAAGTTTTGAACAGTTAATCCATATGTGAAAACGAGATCTAGCCTGTGTCCGTGTTCTTGTGTAGGTCCTCTCACCGCTTGAGTGAGATTAAAAGAGTCAATGAGATTTAAAATGTCTGTAGTCATGGGCCTTGTAGGGCAGCAGACATGGATATTAAAATCTCCAACAATCAAAACGCGATTATAGTGCGTCATAATCCCAGCAAAGAAGTATGCGAACTCATTCATAAAATGCTTATTATATTTGGGTGGCCGGTAAATTACTGCACACAACAGTGGATGTTGTTGGTCAAGTTCAAACAAGTTCGTTTCAAAGCTGGAATAAGAGTTTTCAAATAATTGTTTAGAATAAGTGTTTCTTAAAAATGGTCACGACACGTCCTCCATGGCCAATGGTCCTAGGTGAGTTAAAATAGGTGCAATCCTGTCGTAAAAGCTCCATAAATGCGTTCGACTCACCATTATTAACCCAAGTCTCTGTTACACACAGGAAATCCAGGTTATGGTCGCTGAAGAATTCCTTTAAAATAAACGTCTTATTAACCAGTGACCTGGCATTTACCAGGGCAATCCTAGTTAATTGTGGTTTATCCACTGACGGAGATGCCTGGGCCAGCAGTCGAAGATTATCCAGTTTAACTCCACCTCGCCGAAGACGGGGCGAGCAGAGATGGGAGGCCTTGGAAATCTCCCCTTGACCGCAAACAAGTGTCAGCCAGGTATATGCATCCTGGGTGTTCCAGAGAGACAAATGGCGGTGGTCATACCCGATTTCAGTCAGCCACATGCGCCAATTTAACCTTCTCCCCGAAAAGGAAGTCAGGAAGGCCTTTATCCTCACCAGTCAGCCACTTCGTTTGCCTCAATTAATCAAATTGCAAAAAGCAGCTGACATGCAGTGTACCTGCTGGGACTTTTAGAGCCCCAGGACAGTTACCCGCTTTGTTGGTAATCCAGCCTTGCCACACTGATATATTGATTTGCCAAAATACGTATAAGCCAATATTGGCCTTTAATTAAAAATGGCCAGTGGTGCACCCCCAATACGATGTATATTGTGCAGTTTGTCTGGTTACATATTTATTGCATAATGAGTCGGTAATGTTTCTTCATAGGAAGCCATTAACTTGTAGGGATTCTGATGCAACTTTTCCACATAACAATGCATGGACATGTTTTGTTAGTCTTGGTATGATTGTGTATATGTCATGCTTTAAATGCAATTATACATACTTTTTCACCATGACGAAGCATCCATTTTTTTGGAAAACATTGTATTTTGTGTTTTAATATGGTCAAATACCACAAAGTAATACATATTAGTACAACATATTGGCTATGAGAAGCTTTAATTCAAATGCTTTGGTACTGATGTGCATTACTGGCCTCCAAAGTCCCTCTATTTCTTATCACATGCCTCTCTCTCAGCCTTCCTTGTATATTTTTCCTTGGCCGGGGTGCTGCTTTGATGCCACTGTACACCAAGTGCTTTGTAAATGCTATGACCCCTGACTCATAGGGGACCTATGAGTGTGTGTGTGTGTGTGTGTGTGTGTGTGTGTGTGTGTGAGAGAGAGTGAAGCTATGTCCCCAGGATGTTAGTCAAAGGGTTGCGATGTGGGCCCTTTGAAGAGCACGTTCACCATGTAGTGTATTTTTCTTCTTTGCCCCCCTCCAAGCATCTCCCATTGCACCCTGTGTTTGATGTTTGTTGGACATTTTGTTCGACAAAAAAAACCAAAAACAAAACAAAACAAAAAAACACAACAGCACACAAAAAAAATAGGACGAGCACTTTTGCGGACACACATGCATTCTTGAAAACCTCCTTGGAGAGGAGTAAGAGAAAGACAGAGGGAAGGCGAGGGGAGGAAGAAAGAATGAGAGATGAGGACAGAGAGCAAATGCAAGGAAGATTAAGAGGGAGAGAGAGGAAGACAGAAAGCTAGAGAGAGAGAGAGCGAATCCCCTCCCTTCGGCAGCAGTGCTGGTGTCTCTTTCATGTCCTCCATGCTTGGATCTGAGGCTCTGTCTCCCAGCTGGGCCTAGTGTGCATGTGTGCAGCTAAGTGCTGGCTAATTTCCCCTCGGATCTCCTGGCCATAGCCTCTGATTTCCCCCAACCACCCCACCAACACCACTGACACCACTGCCTCCATCCCCTGTGTGAAGTGGGGATAGGCAGAGGGGAGTTGGGGCAGTGATGGCCAGTCAGGAACAGATTCTATACAATGGTAACCTACTATAAAATAGAGACTGTACAGTAATATGCTACCAGAAAGCAAAAACTGAGACCCCACTCAACCACCAGCCTCCTTCTGGACCTTCTACAGTAAGAAAAAAGAGCAACCACTAACATTTAATATTTCTGCCAATTAACCAATGCTTATGCTAGGTGTTTTTGCTCACATAGCTTGTATCATTATGACAGGGAACTCAAATGTGCATGATGAATACGTCCGATGTCTAAAAGCAGCTGAATTTGATATTCCCCTTGCTTCAGTCTATGTAAGAATGTACATGTGAATGTGGCACTGTGTTGTTTGAACAGCAGGTGGCACCAAAGTGCAATTGCGCTTTTAGGAGTTGCCGCACCACTTAGGGGTTTTTGAGTTAAAAGACGAATTGCGGGTAGAGCTTTGTTGTGGTGCTCAGTTCAAAGATTTCTCAATCCAGTCAGCTTCCTCTGTGAGTGCACATAAGAAGAGAAGCACAGTAATTGCTTTTTGGTTTGTGACCCTAAATTTCTCTGCATTTTAAGTAAACAAACTTCCAGCCATTGGAAAACTCATCCAGAAGAACTTTCATAGCAACAGTGGATTGGCCCAGCATACAGTTTATAGATAATGAACTGCTTCTAACTGACAAACAGTTGACAGCGTGTGTGCTGGATTATATTCAGGTTTGACAAAAGTATTGCAAAAGCCAAGAAGAACATTAACAATTCCATGCCACTACTAGGAAAGGTATCTGATTCTGGTATTATTACTATTTATTTTATTGTGGTATTATTATTTAGGTGTGAGAAATATATACATGAATATACAAATATACATGAATTTGCTACAAGGGAACTCCTCAACACGTGTTGGGGAGTACTACAGTATATGTGAGAAAAGTATAAATTTGTGTCTGCAGAGGGAGCTACGTGAAATCTGCTAAATTGCTGTCACAGCGTCGGTTGTGGCTGAAGACTACAAGTTTGAAAATGAAAAAACTGGTGTGGAGTTAGAAAGAAGTGAGCTTACCAGACCTCTGTAGCCCGCTCCTCATCGAGGTTTGGACAGAAGGTGTGTCACTGGAGACACTGAGGACTTTGGACACTACTTCAAAATATCCCTAAAGCCCTATACAGTCCAGCTATTCTTGGTTTCTTGGGCTAGATAGTGAGAACCTCTTCTAGCACATGGTATCCTACAGTCTCCTTGGGAGAGGAGACAACATGGACTGTGGACCCACAGATGCGTTAGTGACAACATGGACGTCAAAAATAGTCAGGAACTATTTTTGACGTTCTGTACCACTGTATACCACCACTGTACATTACTATTGTACACCACAATGGTAAATGGAATTCACTTATATAGTGCTTTTCAACCTTAACGGTTCCCAAAGCGCTTTACTAATTGGTCTTACTCACCCATTCACACACACATTCACACACCGAACCGCCAACCCTGGGATTAATGGACATCTCCATATCGAGGAAACTTGCTTGTTGACATTTATTCAACTATCCCTTCTTATGGTGTAACCACGCCTACTACAGTTTATACAGCTACTTTCACACTATTTTCTGGATCTTGACCCCACTTGTAGGTTTTAAAATTGTAATGACCCAAGAAATTAAGAGGATATTTTCTCTGTCTTGAAGTTTCATGTGTTACAATTGACGTTATAACTATAATAATTTTCTTTTTGACCATATTTAATGAGTGCCGTGGCTCAGTGTTATGACTGACTGCATTTGATTAACACCCTGTCGTACAAACTGCCTCACGAATATGAATATTGGTAAATTTTCATAAGGAGCTCTGCATTGCTTATAGTTTATAGAAATTGTGAAATATTTATTATGATATATTCCAATGCTATTTTTTTCAAATAAACATATAATTTGTAAATGATAATGTATCAGACCAAAATCTTTTGCTATCTCACATGTTTAGAATTTGTGCTGTAAGTTCACATCCAGAGAGGGAGAGTGTGGACACTGGGGAGGCAGGAGGACTGAAAACCCAGTCAGCACTTTTTCTTGTGTGTGTGTGCTGTTTATGCATGCATGTGTGGCTCATGTGTACAATGTATATTTACTTATATATGGCTTGTATTTGTTAGGAGTGCAATTCATATATATGCCCATATTTTATTCTCCATCGGCACATGCACATTAGTAGACTCTCGTGTAGATGTTACAGATTGCTTTATTCATTCCCTTCACATCAAACAGAAATGACACAGTCCCTTTGTGGGAAGATGACAAGGAGAGGGAGGAAAGACAAAGGGTGGGAGGGTGGAAGAAAAAAAAAAGAGACAACAAATATGAATTCTGCTTCTAGCCATGGGCGAGTTTAGAAGGAGCCTGGAAAGGAGAAAACACATTCCAATGTAAAACTAAAAATGGCTGCCTTTCATCAATGCTTATTTCATTCTGGGGAAAAAAAGGAGAAGAAGAAAGTGATGAGACATATGTCCAAATCTGCGCTTGCAGCAAGGCTTTTGATGTGGCAGAAAATGTCCTGGGGTTGGATGATAGACAGTGTGAACGCTCCGCTGTGCATCTTCAAATTTGACTCTTCTTGCTTGTTTGTTTTATTTTTATCTCTGTTTTAGTCAGAATATCATTTAAGGACTTTTTTTTCACACAAACAGGATAATGTGTAAAATGCATCATTTCTGCACAAGATGCTTTGCTCATCTGTAGCCACAATAGAGCATTTATGCCAGATACGGGAAGCAGGTTGAATGGCGAAATTAAGCACAAAAATCAAATTGACTGCAGTTACAGTAAGCCAGATAGGCAGGACATTATTGCATTTATGCAAAAACTGCTTGTACAAGTCCTGAATGTGGAAACTGAATATATTTAGAGAACAGATTTATGCAATGTTCATTTTCTCACCCAGTAGGCCATACTCTGATCCAAATGTAAAAGCCCAGTATTTGTGACCGTATGCAGACTCAGACTGTATGTATGGTGCATTCATGTCCTAGTGTGAACTGCTGGACATCCCAAACTTGACTTTCAAACAGCAATGCACCCACAAGCTATGTTGTTAGAAAATCAAGGGAACTGACTTTAAGGTATCATTTGACTCATCTTTGTGGCACACCTCTCTTGGTCAGCTGGCTCCCCTAGAACAATTATCATATAGGCTGCTTAATAAGGTGGAGGAGTATAACTTGAAATGGGGGCAGTACCACTCTTATATTTCAAGTGTTTAATGGCGTTTCCAGCTCATAAAAATAACAGTAAACTATAATATAATATGTGAATAACTGTGTGGTACACTTTGTTAGAATACCGGTTGACAAGCAATGCTGTAAACTTTTAAGCATTCCGTCACTGTTAGTATTTTTTGTTCATTATATATATATTTTTAAATTTCTGTTTGCCTGTTGTCTGTTGTGTATATATTTATAATCATTTCCACTTTATTTTACTTTAATGTTCCATGTCAACATGATATTGTCACTTGTGATTAAAATATTTGCACATGTTTTGTCTATTGTGAAAACAATAAACTATTAATCATAAAACAAAAAGAAAATCAAGGCTGGAACAAAATGAGTTACATGGTTGTTTCCCATTTACATCATTTTTGAATAAACAATGTTATGTGGCAGGATTCTATTTATTTTATATATTTCTTATTCTATATCTATTTCCCGCTAATGATCTTCTGACCCCTTAGATTGTGACCCCTTGTGAGGGTCCTGACCCCCATGTTGGGAACCACTGGTCTAAAGCATTACATTTTAATTAATAAAAAAGTATTCATGTGATCCTATGGTGTTAGACAGTTGTTACTGTGCTGTGTGTTGATAATGTGCTGCTTGCTGTAATGAAAGATTGGATGTTGGAAGTCTACAGTCTGTGTCAAATTCAGTTTTGTCCGCAGAACTTGATTGCACAACCAAAAACATCTTGTCGATCATAGGATTTTAGGCATCAGAGTGGTTGTTGTCCAAATGTGATAACAATATAGTGGACACTTTGTCTGTAGCCTTTTGGCTGGAGGGCATATGAAGGCCCTTAGTCCAACGGTCCAATGGCCACTGGAAGTAGTAGGAGGGGGATTAGTCGTAGTACTAGTATCACACATACGCACAAACACACACAAAAGGTCCATTAGCAGGCTGGCCAGCTGTCAGTGAATTTGTGTTTTGTCTGCCTCTCCAGTTGCAGCCAATCACAGAGCCTCGTTTAATGCAATTAAGGAAGACGTCAATACTGCGCTGTGATTGGTCGAGGAGAACAGCAAGAGAGCACAGAGAATGCATTCTACCTATAGAGACAGTAATTAGCACATGCTGGTCATTAGTACACATGCAGGCCTATATGTACAGACACACATACGCAAACACACACACACACACACACACACACACAACAATTACACAGTTACCCTCATATACACGCAAAAGGATGAGCAAGCTGCCATATGAGGGGTGCTTGTGTTTGCCATTCATTTCAGCTGATGTCATATACAGAAGTGATGATACACACATTTAAAAGTAGACCCAGCCATCACTCTGTGCAGTGTGTGTGTGTGTGTGTGTGTGTGTGTGTGTGTTGTAGATTTATTAAAATGACTTTTAAACATGGCCCATCTCTTTGAGGGTCCCATGAAGAGGTCCTGCAGTGAGACTTTAAATGAAGGATCAGAGCAGACCCTTCTAAGATGCCAATCAAACACACAGACTCACACACACACACACACACACACCCAATAATCCCTCTCCCTTCTAATGGTAGCCATTTGCCATTCATTAAGATCAAAATGCTGTTTTGTGCCAGGACAAATTGCAAAGCTATTCCATTCACAGCTTGAAAAGGCCTGAGACTCTGCTGGGTTTCTCTGGGCTGTTTGAGCGCCCAAGCAGGGCCAGCTAATATGGCTAACAGGCTCTGAATTGTGTAGTGTGGTAAAGTGGCAGGGAAGGGAAGCTGGAAGGAAGCAAGCAGAATCATTTTTTATGTTTCTTGTGTGTTTTTAGTACAGGAATTTTTTTTTTGTAGCTGGATGTCTTAACATATGACAGAGGATAGTGATAGTGAGTTACTTGCTACAGTTGCATTTCTAGTATTGATGAAACTAAACGAGAGGGTCGAGATGACTGGCTGACTTTGCTACAAGCTGATTGGCTGTTGAAACAAGTGACGTGCCTTACATTCTAAAACCAGCCGCTGGCAACTTGACAAGCTGAGTCGCAGGTGTCGCCATCAGGTGGCTTGCTGTACCAGAGTGGATCTGAAAATAAGTGGAAGGAAGTGTTGAGCCAGTGCAGCACTGGCAACCTCCATCTTTAAAAACCCGTGTAACAGCTCGTAACGGTAGTCTTATAAAATGGACCGTCAGTAAAGTCCAGGTTTTATCGAGCGTATATGCAATGGGAGAAACCGCTGGCCGGCTTACCATGAACTCACTGTCATGTTCCTCAAACCAGCTTGAGATGACGTGAGCAATCCTGCTGGAAGTGGCCATGAGAAGTTGGGTAGACTGCAGTCATTAAGGGATGCACCTGGTCAGAAACAATAAAAACAATAAAAAGTAACAGAATTTTAAGCTCTGTGATTGGATGTCTCTTATCAAAATGCACCTTGGGAGTCGTAACTAACTTCTCAACTTAGGTTTTCATGTACACATTCTTGTAACTTTTACTTTTTATCAAAGAACCAGATATTTTCGAATGCAGTAGTTCATCTTTTATACTGATGATTAATTCGGGAGAGCTGCATGCCCATCCATGCTGTAGAAGTTCTCTAACTGTTAGACATCCAACACTGGACCTCATGCAAGGACCACTAGTTGAAATGATTTGTTTGTTGATTTAAGGGAGCTTATGGCATTAACCAATTTACTCGTACTTAAAAATTTCTCTTCGGCATCAACGGAAGTCACGAGTGGTCCAGACTTGTCATGCAAGTTGTGCAGATAGTCTGCCCTTCTCCACAGGTCTTACTCAAGAATCATCAGAATTCAAATATGATACCAGAATTAACAAAAATAAAATATGTAACTAAAACAAACCAAATTAATATTCTGTTCACCTTATCATCATCCTCATGGCTTGCCAATTTGCCGAAAGATATTTTAGATTTTATAATTTTTATTGGCATGTTTCGGCACAGGAACTCATACAGTTCAGTTGTTGCAAGGAAAATACTCACTCTGACAGCTGTCTCAGGGCCCTCATGCAGGTCTCTGTCCAGTATCATCATCTATTACACTGTGTAGGCAGTGTAACATCACCTGCTATAGGCCACAATATTTCCTCATCTAATGTCTCCATGGCTGTCACATCCTCTTGGCTGCAGTGGTGATTCTAGAGTCTGTTGGGGCCCTGGGCAAAAATTCCACGGGGGCCCCTTCAACCAGCATTTATCACCATTATGTTATAAATAATCTGACAGCAACAAAAAATATATACGAAATCTAAACCTTTTTTTTAAATTTTCACATTAGTAGAATTTTCAAAACATGAATATAAAGAACAATAAAAACCTGCAAAGTTCATACAAAAAAAAATCAAGTTCAACGGGAATGACATGGGGCCCCTTTAGGGAGGTTTCCTACCGATATGTCATTGCAAATCATCCATTGGTTGTTTAAGGGGGAGGGCGTTGCCGTCAGTGCGGTTGCCACATTTTGAGCTTGGGGGCCCAACCAGTGCTGCTTTGATGTCACGTTGTTGGCAACTGTACTATTTTTATTTTCTTATTTGGGTCTGCAAATACCACTATAGACAGCTAAATGCGTTATGTTATGGTCTGATGATTTCTGACAGCAGGACTTGGAAGATCCGTGGTGTGAAGTTCCTCTTTTGACTCTCTGTGAATGACAGTTGCCCACAAACAGAGCAGAACCGGCAGCCTTATATGGCGATTTTAGGGGCATTGACTATACAACTGATCCAATCCCACAAATGCGCACTTCCTCGACAACAGGTGCCATTCATCAACTTCAAACAAGCAATGTATGACAAGTTTGTGCATTTAAGAGAGTCTGACTTGGAAACACTTGTACAAGCGAACCTAACAGAAAAAACATAAACTTTTAGTATAACTGTATGAAGATGTTCTTGCATAAGGCCAAATGTCTATTGAGAAAATGAACAGGGTCATAGGGAATAGTGACATGACTAGGGGTGTCTGAAATTACTCCTCCCACTTCCCAACTAGATCGTGCCGAATTTTGCACCAAATAAACAGGTAATTCACTGTCCATAGTAACGAAGGCTAAAGCTATGTCTCTCTAAGATTATTGTGATTACATGCACAAAATGTTGTTTCAGACGACTCTCCAATGATTTTATTTGCCATTCTCGTAATTTAACATAAACATTTCAATCTATTCATTATGGTACTATAAAAATAAGTTTACAAATATGACCCATTTTACCCCCTAAGCAAGATACATAAATTCAGTACTGCAGCTCCATCACTGTCTGCAGCAGCCTTTCTGCATGTTCCCACATTCCCCTTGTTTCTGTTTGTGTGTTTTTACCATATGAGTGTGAACTTTAACAATATACTGTATGTATTCATGTGCACCGAGCCAGTGTGTATCTATGGTCTGTGTGTGTGTGTGTGTGTGTGTGTGTGTGTGTGGTGCAGGTGGGTGAGCGGGTGGTAATTAACAATGACATCTCCTGAGCCAGGTCTAATCAGTGCTCTCTTCTCCTCATATGCTATATTTATCTCTCCTCTCCATCCTTCTATCATAGTTATTATCACTTCATCTCTGTCTTTATTTACCTCCTCTACTCTCTTGTACCGTCTCTTTATTTCTTTTCCCACTTGTTCTCTGGACAGATATGATTAGAAACAGATAATAGATCAACAGATGTTTCCGCGTATAATAGCTTGTGTAGAAATATAGTTATTCTCTTCTTTTATTCCTCAGAGAGGGGGAGATGAATGAGATTGATGGTTTAATCAGGTTGTAGAAAGCTTTGTTAATTGGAAAATTATGTGTAATTATAATAAAGGGGTATATATTTTACTGTATATGGTATATGTGTGAGTGTTCCAGGTTAATTAGCATTTTCCTCTAATTTTACAAAAGTGTGAAGATTGCATCAGTCCTCCTGTCATAGAGACTTACATGATGATTACTGAATTACATAAAAACATTTTATGAGGCTTAAAAATGAGTTTATTTCCACAAAGCCCACTTCCTGCTCTGCTATGAGCTCCTGTGTCCTCCCACAGTCCAAAGGCACACAGGTTAGGTCAAGTGGAAGCAGTAAATTGCCCGTAGGTGGAAATGCGTTTGCCTGAGTGTGTTAACCCTGTGATATACTGGTGACCCAATGCATGCTGGGGTAGGCTCCAGCCCTTTGAAAACCTGCACAAGATAAAAGGGTTTTAGAGTTTAATGGGTATTGGATTAAATCTAGAATCATCATTTGAAGTGTGTTTTACTGTTCCGAACATTTAAAAAAAACAACAAAAAAAACACTTCCCAGATTTCCCTGACCATGTTTTCACAAGTCTGTTTGGGCCTACATTTCTAATGACCCATGAAGGCAACACCACGCAATGTGCTTGCTGTATACATGATGATGATGAGGATGGTGAAAACATCAAAAACAGAGTTAGAAGTAAATCATGAAATGATAAATAAGTGACTTGTGTACAGGTCAACACGAATGGACAGATGGTCATGTCTTTGTTTTTAATCCGTTTAGGCGTATATATATGAAACCATGGTGAGATGATAATAACTACATTTGAATTGAACTTGTGCTCTCCATCCTAAACTTTTCCCCACTCGCTGATGTCTTCCGTGTGTATGTGTGTGTGTGTGTGTGTTTGACCTCTAGTTCTGCTCACTGGCCAGCAGAAGGCAGGGTTGTAGCATCCTTTGTATCTAACACCCCCTACCCACTCACACACACACACACACACACACACACACACACGCACACACACAGCCCTCCAACCCACAAGGCCCCTAAGTGTATGTGTGTCAGGAAGGCAAAGGGAGGGGAACAAAATGAAAGTCTGTGTGTGCATATGCACGTGTGTGCGCATCTGTGTGTGTGTGTGTGTGTGTGTGTGTATCTGGCAGTGATGGGGGAACATGATAACCTTGTCTTAGTGCAGGTCTAGGGGGTTGAGCAGAGTGGAGAATGAAGTTTCAGCCCTGCCAAATCCTGCTTTTTAACTGGCCTCAGAAACACACACACACACACACACACACACACACACACACACACACACACACAATAAGGCCCCAGACACTGAGAAGCATGCAGCCAGGTCCAAATGTGTGTATGGGCATCGGGCCAAAGTGTGTTTCTGTGTGTGTGTGTGTGTGTGTGTGCCTTGATGGGAAGCCAAAGAGGGATAGGTATAGAGGTTACAGAGGTAAACAAAGAGGAAGAAAAACTTGAAGAGTACATGAGGTTGTTTAGAGGGTCGGTTTTTAAATCTTTTCAAAAATTGCAACAAAAGAGGTCAATGGAGGCTAAGCTAAAATGAAGACAGAGAGAGAGCAAGAGGTAAAGCAAGAGACAAAAGTAAGTTGGAGAGTGTGGAAAGACGGAGAGAGTGTGTGTGACATAAAGGAGGAAGAGAGGAGTGGGAAAGAAAGTGAACAAGGAGGAAGAGAGAGCGAGATCATATGAGATGAAGAGGGAAGAAGGTGAGAGAGTGTAAAAAGAAAGAGGGAAGAGGAGAGACAGATCTGAGAGAAAGAATGCGTGTGTGTATAAGTGAAAATGAGAGGGGAGGGGGGGTGTATTCGAGTACAGGAAAGCGTCCCCCAGCGCCCACCTGTCTAGCTGTAATGGGAGCCAAATGTTGAAAGGCCTGGAAGTTACATCTCTGGCTTCCAGCAGCCAGGAGAGTCCGAGCGCTGGGATCCTGGACTCCAAATAACTCCTGCTTACATTTCCACTTCCTGCTCGCTCCCACAGGCTCAGGTCAGCTAATGCTCACCACTTCTTCTCGCATTGTCTGTTTGGCGTCAATGAGTTTGCCTTTTCCACACAATTTGAGGATGGCTGTGCCGTCACGGAGCAGAAAACACACTGTACTTTGTTATAATATCGTAACTCATTAACAGTTGTAGCATAAATAATACAGTCACAGCCTGACACCTAACGACTATACAGCATCTAACATGACTAATGGAATTTCAATAAGGTGCCCTGCATGGTTTTTGCAGCGGTACTTGCATTCTTGCACACAGTCACAAAGCACCACAATCACAATCAAGTTTATTATAATAGGCTTTCACATACAAGGAATTTGCCTTGGTATATTGGTGCATAACAATATAAAATGACAATAAAATATGAAAAAATATTATAAAAACTATGTACAATATGACTGTTATTTAAATGAAAGAGCTGTACAGTTTTGTGCATGAATGTTCACAGTATGAAGAATACAGAATATTTTCCTGGCATCCAGGCCTTTAGCGCCTGATTGTTGCAGTTTGAATAAATCGTCTGTAAAGCCACTTGGGGATCATAGAAAAAGACACTCCTTATAACTCCAGAACTTGCCTGAGAATCATCACGTTTTTAAGTTTTCATCAATATCACAGTAATTCAGTAGTAATAGTTGACTATACGTCCATGGATAGCTTGCAAACAGGAACTGCTAGTAGTACTTTTAATGGTGCCAGTTTGCCAAAATGTAAACAAATATAGTCTTAAAAAATGGTTGTAGCCCACAGCATAACTCAGCAATATTATACTTCCTATTTACATCCCCCAAATCCTTATCACTGAATGGTGGTTGCATTGTTTTGATAATACATTTAAAATGGGAATTTGGTCCTTGTTTCCTGTTCTTGTACTGTCTTAGGTGTAGTTTGCAGTGATATTTTGATGTGTGATGCATTTTATATGCTATGTGTGTATGTACGTATGTTTTTCCTTTTGAAAAAAACAATAAAATAAAAAAGGGAATTTGGCTGCATTTACTTTGGGGTTGTTGGGTGACAAAGCCATCTACATCCTCCATCTGCACAGTCTGAGACTGTGAATCAAATCACGTACTTTCGTACTTACACATAATATTTTGAGTGCATAAGTGTGTTCACACTGACAAGTTTGGCAAAATGCAGTGTACTATGAGTACCCAGATGATGTACTCATAACGGTCAGAAAGTTGAGTGTGGAACGTATAAAGGCAAAATTTCCTATTACCAGATATGTATTCAAGTAATAACCTGTTTTCTTTAACCAGCACTCTGTGTACTTTGATATTTTCTCTCTTGGGTCTCTTCTGACGTAAGGTACATTGGTATCCAGTTTTGGTTTGGTTTCTGAAGGACAACTTGTTTGCTACAAGGAGTGATGGGGGAACAGTCTTTCCTGTGTACTGATACTTTGTTCCCGAGTTGGCGGTCCGGCTGACACCTGTTCCTGGTTCCCAGTCGGCGGTCCGGCCAACTTCTGTTCCTCGTCTCCGGTTGGCAGGCCGGCCGACACCTGTTCCTGGTTTCCAGTCAGCGGCCCGTCCAACTCCTGCTCCTTGTTCCCGGTTGCAGCCACACATCCCTGCTGAGCTGCAGCAGCCCCCGGTTCCTGCTCCCGAGTCAGCGGTCCGGCCGACCTCTGTTCCTGCTCCCAAGTCGACGGTCCGACCGACCTCTGTTCTTGCTCCCGAGTCGGCGGTCCGGCCGACCTCTGTTCCTGTGGGGCTGCAGCAGTTCCTGTTTCAGAGCTGCTCCATCTACTTTTCCGGCCTCCTGCCCATCCTCCAGAGCGGCTCCTTCGTTGCTGGCCTCCTGCCTGTCCTCCAGAGTGGCTCCTTCTTTGCCGGCCTCCTGCCCGTCCTCCAGAGCAGTTCCTTCGTTGCTGGCCTCCTGGCCACCCTCCAGAGCAGCTCCACACATTTGGCCGGCCTCCAGGCTGCCCTCCTGAGTGGCTCCGCATGTCTGCCCTGCCTCCAGGCCGTCCAACTGAAGGTTCCTGCTCAGCCTCTGCCCTGCCTCCAGGTCATCCGCCTGAAGGTTCCTGCTCGGCCTCTGCCCAGCCCCCAGGCCGTCCGCATGAGGTCTCCCGCACCGCCCCTGCCCAGCCCCCAGGCTGTCCGCATGAGGTCTCCCGCACCGCACCACCCCTGTCCAGTCCCCAGGCCAATTGCCCTTAGATCCCTCCTCCGGACCCCCTCCACCTACCCTGTTTGGTGTTCCTCTGGGGATGTCTGGAATCCGTCCTTAGAGGGGGGGTACTGTTACATCCCGTTGGTTTTTGTTCTGTTTCCTGTTTCATTTTGAAAGTCAACTTGTCTTTTGTCTCTTTAGTTCCTGCCCTCATGTGATATTGATTATCCTCACCTGCTCCCAAGTGCTCACCTGCCCCTGATTCCCTCATTAGCCACTTCTTTTAAATCACTTCTTAAAACCCATTTTTATTGATCATTATTATATTTTTCTGGAATTAAGAAAAATTTAAAGAAGTGCTTTTCAAAAGTAAGAGTGGTGGCTCCTTCTCACTTACCATAGTTCTAGAGTGAGTGGACCCTCTCAACAAACAACCACACCCACCATAGGTGTGAACCAGAGGGAGATTACGACACTTACTTATGCCTTGTTCCTTCATGCATTGACTTCCAGACTCTTTCTTCCTTTCTAAAAATATTCCGCCAGTGCAGTTTCACAAACTGTCTGGAGTCACGTTGTGATATCTAGGAATCCAGTTGATCTAGTTTGAAGATAATGCCACTTGGCTCAAGGTAATTCTTACATTTTTAGCTGGGAGTTCTGCACCTCGCCTCCACTTGAACCAGGAAACATCAGATCTGCTGTGAACTTTGTGAGACTCTCCTCAAAGGATTATTTTTAATCTCTTTCCCTGTAACTTCCCCGCTCTTTAAACCCACTGTCATCTGATCACGACAAGCACCAGAGACCGTCCCTCTGCAAATGATCAGACAACCTTATGAGTAATTGAGTATTCAAAGCATAAAAAAATGGCATCATAAAACTAGATATATTTATTTGATATGGAAATGTTTATACATATGCATCGCAGCTTATTAATTATTCATATTGTCTTGTTTTTTTCCCCACTTGTCTGTGATATACATTATGTATTCTCTTCTTCCGACAGACGCATCTTTGAAATGGGAAGAAGAAAGAGGTAAAAAGAAAAAAAAATATGGAAGGATCAGTTGGTGTCTCTCACTTTGACTACAAAAGAGTGAAAGAGGGAAAAACTTCATTATATGGGCGAGTGACAGGAAATGTGAAACACGGCGACAGAAAGAGGCACAAGAATGAGGAGCTGCCCACCTCTGTTTCATGTCTGTGTCGCTGCAAAACAAAGAAGCCATCTCTGTGGACCGTACTCTCCCTAACACACACACACACACACACACACACACACACACGCACACGCACACACATGCACACACACACTGACCCCAAATCTCATAAACAATGCCACCAACCATCAGCTGTCATTTCTATTCAGTGTCTTACTCGCTCCATAATCACCAGCACTGACAGTGCACTGCCACCATGCTGCTACAGTGCTGTAAGCATAGAAACAGGAAGTTAATGCCTTCATTGCTGCTGTCATTGTTCTCTCAATATATATATTTTTTACCTTTAACAGCATTTAAAACGTCAGATTTTTTGCCCCATACTTAACAATAATTAATCATTAATTACAAAAAAATTAGGCGTGATTGTTGATAGTAGTCTAACCTTCAAAAGGATTTCAAAAACAATAAAGCATAACCTCGCTCATTTTAGATTTATAAGAAATCAAATGAGTACTGATGCAGTAAAACTGCACATGCACACAATGATCTTGTCACATTTTTCGTACTGTATCAGAACTTGGTCTCAGACAAACAGTACGTTTACGCAACCACTTCATAGTCTGTATAAGCAAGCTTTGAAGATCATGGATAAAAACACCAAAATCTCATCATTATTGCAATATAGAAAAATAAAGTTAAAAGTATAATCTCTTGACATTTGAAAGATGTCTGTTTATGGCAAATGTTGGTTTATTATATAAGATCATTCACACAATTTAGCACCACAACCTCTCAAACAGTTCGTAACAACATGTAGGGCTGGCTCAAGATTAACAGCTTGCTCGAGAGGGGACTGTTAGGTTCAATTTCGGTCTACAACATTTGGGTAAAAGGCAGCTGGGATGTGGAATTCTTTACCACTCAGTATCAGAGAGTGCAGTACTATTAAACATTTTAAATGTAATTTGAAAACATAGTTGAAGGATGATCAGGTCTGTACACTAACAGACACTGAATGAGGCCAGTATTGGTAGTGTTTGGTTGGTAATTTCATGTACTGATGAACTGCCTGTTTTTATGGTGTTGGGATTGTTGATGGTGCGCTCCCTGGTGGGAATTTAGTATTGTTCTTCTATTGTTTGTTTTGGGGTGGCTGTAATTTCTTGTTTTGTTTCTCAGTATATTCGTATGGTGTTTTGTTGTGTCTGTTTTTTACAGTGTAAGGTTTGACTTACTATAACTGATCCTTCAGCTCTGTAACCTGTGCATTGTTAGTGGCCTCTGCCCAGGGACTACAGATGAAAATTAGCTTTTAGCTACATCTGGTAAAATAGTATATGTATTGTGTATTGTCCCTGTTAAATAAATAAATAAATAAATGTATAATTTCTTAAAATTAATGGGAAAAAAATGAACTAAATCTCGACGCACAATGTCACATTTAACACAATAATTCTTTAATGACCATGAGTTTCCTATAGATTTTTTCCTAAAACATGTCCAGGATTTTCATGACCCTGTTTTCACAAGTCTATTAGGGCTCTAAACTAAGATCATGTCAGCACCCATATCAGTGATGATGATGATGAGGAGGATGGTGAAAACGTCAAGAAGAAAATGCTAATACTTCTAATGCTACTACTATAATACTCATTGTGTTTGTTGGAATGTAATCAAGTACATTTACTCAAGCACAGTACTTTAAATGCAGTTTTTTCCCCTCAAGAATATTTTTATTGAATTTTAAACAAGTGAACAATGTACACAGCAGGTAAGTTGAGTATACAGAACACAACCATGAGAGAGGAGCACATTGTGTAAACTTATTCCATATATGGAAGGGTACCTCATCCCTGGAGTAATACCAGAAGGTGCTGGAAGTTGGGTTTTATACTTAGAAACGAAAGAAAGAAAAATAAAAAAGCAAATAAATAAAAGACGGGAGGTTTAGATATTGATAAACTTATACAGATCATATTACTGACAGAAATTAACAGAGAGACAAAAGACAAAAAGAAATTGAGGGAATAAATCTTTATTTAGGATTTCAGGAAAGGTCCCCACGCCTTTTGTTTAAATACAGTTTTGAGGTACTTCTATCTTAGTATTTCTATCTCATGCAGCTTTACATTTCTTCTCCACCACAGTTCAGAGAGAAAAGATTACAATTTGGTGATTACAATTTAACATGCATATGACAACATGTGATCAGCTTGTCAAATACAACACATAGGGCATCACTTTGTGTTGAAAAGTGAAAATACTCAGCATAAAACGCACGTCGACAACGTCGAACGCACAAGTCATCCATATGCATCGCCGGACAATACTCATGTGTTTCTTCTATTTACATTGTATGTTTTCTTATTGTGCAAATAAACCTTTCTCAAAGCGTTCTCATTTGTTAGTTAATATTTCTTGGTGCAAGCTACTTTTCAGAACATTTTTATCAAATCATGCTTTTAAAAAGTGATGGGGACAAAATCTGTCGTTTCAAAAAGTGGTGGGGACATGTCCCCAGCATCCCCACTGCAAATGACACCTATGCTGCAACAGTAAAAATGCTGCTAACACACTAATGCATTGGTATCAATCAGCAATCCAGTAGAACACAATAATAAAACACTCAACTGACACATTTTTCTGGCTAATGAGTACTTTTGCTTTTGATACTCAAAGTTCGTTTGGCTGGTTATACTTATGTACTGTTACTTAAAATCTTAAATAAAAAATAAATCAAAGTATTTTTAGATTGTGGCATTTCTGCTTTTACTTAAGTAAAGAATGAATGCTTCTTTCAGCACTGGCAGGGAGTGATGCCCACTTTACTTCACCTGAAAGGAGTCTGAATGTGTTCTCATTATCACAACCAAATAAGGACAATAGCGTTAAGGACCGATAATCCTACTGAGATCATCTGGTGATCTCTGGCTCATCATTTGCTAAATAAAAAGGATAAGAGCTTGTGGCTCCATTTTCTCTGCCTGTCTGTTTAGACATGTTTGTGTGTGTGTGTGTGTGTGTGTGTTTTCCTCATCCAAATCGTCTAAGGATTGAGGGTGTCATATGTGATTTTATCAAAAACTTGACTTCATTCGTGTAAAATTTGATCAATTAATATAATAATATCATACTAATATATATGCATATTCCCTCCTGACTGACCCTCACCTCTCCTGCTCCTGTGTCCAGAGTCAAACAATTTGCATGATGATGAGTGTTCTCACATGTGTGGCTGACATTAGCCTGTATTCAACATTTTGTCGTTTCTTTATTATTTTTTATTACTGTAATTGAGAGCAAAGATCAAACAAAATCTTTAGGAAAATTCATGAACTTCTGTTCAGGAGATAAACAACTGGAATCATCCATCAGTTGTCTCCAGAACTCAAACACACAGGGGCTTTGGACATATTGAATTGATGCAAAACTGTACCCAAAGATCATCAGTGAAAACTAAAGCATGCCACTCGTATGAGGTGGAAGATCTTCTGTAGCAGCATCATCGCTGCTGTTAGCTGCTTTGAATATTTCATCCACTGCTTATATCTTTTTATTTTGCATCTGTAAACAAGCATCAGTCAGTTTTCTGACATTCTCCTTGTTTCTGCAGTAATGAACACTGTCAGTTAAGGCGGCTGTTTTCTGCATAAATGCAGCATGCAGTATCTCTAGCTGTGGTTTACTAGTTGAGGTCAGTGTGGGGTTATGTGTGTGGGGGTTGTTTTGACTGGTCACTGTCTTTTGTGTTCCCCCCCCCCCTATATTTCTGATGGTAGGCTGCCATGCTGGTGTTATCAGCCACCCAATAGGAAATGTTTTCAACATCAGTCACAGATGATGTGTGTGCGTGTGTGTGTGTGTGTCTGGCTTGTGTATTTCTGTTTCTGTATACGGGGATATGTGTGTGTGTTTGTGTGTACCAACAGCACAGTAATCTGTAGGCGGGTCATCATTCTTAATGCAGCCTGTGTCATCAGTTCCCGTGACAACAGGGGGAATGATGCGGCCGATACATATGAAACAGGGTTCCATGCATAAACATGGAGGATGCAGGAGGAGGAGGGCGAGGGCAGCACAGGGGCGAGGTTATGTGGGGGATGTGTGTGTATGTGTGTGCGTGTGTGTGTGTATGTGTGACAGAGAGAGCTACCCTACCTGGACCTCTTTCTATTCCTGTTTATTATTCATGAGCCCCCCTCAGTGTGCTGTCACTAGCCCCTCCCCCTGACATGTGAGTTTCTATGTGTGTGTGCGTGTGTGTGATGGATGGTGACAGCATCAACGGATGGTAGATCAGGATTAAGATGAAACACAGCTCAACGTCACACTCCGTCAGGTTCACTGGACGCGTTTGGCCACACACACACACACACGCACACACACACTCACTGTTAAACACACATATACATACATGTTTATAAGTTCTGTTTTGTAATCCTACACGTTCTTTAAAGGTACGGGTTTGTTGAGGAGGAGATTTGAACTACTTTATATACTGCTGGGTCATTAGATAATAACCATATATCATGTTTTAAGATGATGGTGTGTTTTGCATGGAAAGTTGTAATCTGCAAAGTAAATATAACTGTGTTATAAATGTAGTGGAGTAATCAGCACTAACTGACCTCTTAAATGTAATGCAGCAGAATTATAAAGTGGCACAAAATGTAAATACTAAAGTACAAGTACCTCGTCAGTACTTTTTCTTTCCACCATTGACCACTGATAAACACAAAAATACTATTACACCACTATGCAGTTATATATGAAAATAAATCAGTAATTTATATGGTTATAAATAATAAATACATTGGACCTTTAAGAGTGGCCCTGAGTTGCATATATCAAATGTTACATCACTAGTCACACACACACACACACACACACACACACACACACTGTCATGGCTTACTGGGACACTTAATGGAACGAAGCCCTTGTTAACAAAATTTGTTTCCCCTGTGCTTCTTCAAATGTGAATATATGTTGGTTTTCTTCATCTTCTAGGATGGTAAACTGAATATCTTTGGGTTTTGGACCAATGGTCCACACATATAATTTCCACTGGGGATGGGGATAGGACATGTCACCCTCACTTTTCTTTGTCCCCATCACTTTTTACTCACTAAAGGAACGTCACATTAGTCCTTCCTTCAACGAACTTGCCATGCAATCAGCCCTGAAAAAAGGACATGATGTCATGGATAATAAATAAATATTGATCAGCGTGATCCAAACTGCGTGATCCAAACAAGCTAGATTAACGTGTGCGTCAGTGTTTCTATTGGTCTACTGTGCACATCTGCATGGTCAAAGTTGGAACAAAGGTCAGCTCTGAGCTGACAGTGTGCCAGAGGATTGCATAGAAACAAGAAACATGTGCATGTGTAACCAGGGTCTATCTACTCTTGATTACAGTTATTAAAACAGCAAATACATTGCTGATAGTGATAACAGCCAATAGTCTCTGCATTTTTTTTTTTTGTGATGTTGATGGACTAACAGCTGACAGTTACAGTAGTTAACTCCAACGCTGAGACACAAACAGCTCCGATGTCGATTCACAGATGATTTATTGCTTACAAGCACTTCTGGATCTGGGGGATACAAGCCTGGTCTCAGTAAAACTATTCAGTATAAAAGAAAATTATAAACAAAGGAAACTTACAATACTAATGAATGATTTCTGTAGCCAATCTACATGAACATTAACTGACAAATTATAGAGCCAACGGTCCAAGACTTCTTAAAAATTACACATTACACAAAGACACTACCGATACAGATAAATTAGTACACATAGATAATTACTCTGGATGTCAATTTAGTTACCGTCTCTCTAATATTTACAGGTTTTCATTTAACAGTCAACCACTCACCTGGGGGATACAAGCCCGGTCTGACTTGTTACCATGGATACTGTGTAGGCTAGTAATAAATATGAAATATAAAATAATCATCATAAAAATACAAAAATAACACAAATATGTACAACTTACAGCTATCAAATAAAGGTAACATTACTGACAAAATTAAATTCTATATTACAAGATTTTACTATTAGACAAAGTAACAATTTAAACCTCAAATTATGTATTTAATGTAACATGCAAGAAGCAAATGTTACACATAGATTCGTCCGTCATGCAGTCTTGTAATGTGAGTGTACCTTGAAATCTCTGTGTCAGTGTCCTCTTCAGCCATAATCCAGATGTGAGAAGCTCTGACGTTATAAAGATATTGATACGCTCATCTTGGCCACCTAAAGTTATTTCACTCACAGTAATAGGCTTTACTAGCAGCAAGCGCTTTGGGGACTTTTTCTGCCCTGGGTCTCACCTCTCAGGCTACATATAGGCTGCCCTAACCCTACGATTGGTGGAGCTTGTCGGGGTCTTATGCAGATCTAAAGACACTATTCGGATCTATATTTGGATTTTTTTTTTAAATTTTATCTCCCCACCTATTGTGTGTCTCAGTATCTATAGTTTGTGTCTGTGTGTGTATGTGAGCATGTGTGTTTGTAACAATGTGTGCTCAGTGTTTACAGGTAGGCTGTTGAAAAGGGGACACTGGGTCTTTATTTGTTCAGGGAGAGCACACACACACACACACACACACACACACACACACACACACACACACACACACAGAGCAGCAGCAGTGAAGGCAGCAATGGCCTCCTCTCTACACACACACAGCATTCCAAAGGGAGATGTTTTCAATTCATTCATTATAGAGAGGTCGCACAGGGTCAAGTTCAATGCCAGGAAAAAAGAGCGGCTACACTGAGGGGAGCGCCACCCACCCACTCACCCACACACACACACCTACACACACACATAGAGGCACTCCCATGCAGCGAGCCCAGCGCGAGTAGAATTACTGCCAGCAGAGCTCGGGATTTTGGGTAAATACGCCAAAATTAGCCTCATTGTGTTGTTTGCATTTCAGCAGAAGAGAGAAAAAAGGGTACGAAGGAGAGATGGTGGAAATAAAAGGATCAAAGCAAATGGGTGGATGGATGGATGGCAGAGGTCGGGGAGGGGCATGGGTTCGGTGGCGAGAGGAAACTAGCTGGGCAGTAAACATGTCGGGGTGTGTGTGGGGGGGTAATGATGTCATTAGTATGCACACAACCTCTCTGTCTAACACGCACCCATACACACACTGGTCCCTCTCTTTTTCATCTCCTTCCTATTGTCATTCCATCTCTTCTTCTTATCTTTTTTCCCCTCCCCCTCTGAGAGTTGTAGACTTTATCCAGAGAAAGAGACTCTGGAAGTAAGAAGTGTGTATTTGTGTGTGTGTGTGTGTGTGTGTGTGTGTGTGTGTGTGTGTGTGTGTGTGTGTGTTATGGGCTCAGCAGTAGAGCAGGATTTTGGAGAAAATGCACATCAGCAACATGACTGTTGTGTCCGATGTCAGTGAGGTGGAGATCTGACCTGTTGTTACAAACCTGAGAGAGAACAAGGCAGAGAAAGTAAAAATGAGAAAAAGAAAGAGAAAGATGAGTTCATGAGCAACACCACCACTTTGTCTACATCTCTGTTAGTGAAGCTTAAAAGTAATGTGGGATAGAGAAAAAGAAAGCAGGGGTGACAGGAAGAATACATTAAATTGGTCACAGCCTTTCAGTGTCCTCTTAATGAGGACGGTGAGTTGCATCTCGCTACACACAGACAAAGAGTATACATATGACAGGTAGAAGGGTGCTATGCGTAGCAGTTTCATATCAACAAATCATTGCAGTTTTGCCAGTATAATCACCGTAAACATACATAACTGCCACAGAAAAGATAAGCAGCCTCCTTTCATTTTAGGGAGTGACCCAGCAGGTCAGATTTGGTTGGAATTCTGCAGGATTGCTTTACAGCACAAAAGGCTGGAGGGTGCTATTCTGTCCAAGCCAACAGTGATCATAATCAAACATTCTTGTTTTTAGCAAAGGTAGATGGTAGAAAAAGTGCAAGGGTAATGGAAAATAAGTTGAGGTACAGAGGGGGAGAGTGGATTGCTGACAGTATTTAACATACTAACAGTAGGGGAGGGGTTTGGATTAACACCTGAAGCCAGGCAGGATTAAACCCAATTTTAGCCTTGAATTGGTCGCCCCTGACTAATTTCAGAATCAGGCCGAATTTCTGCCAGATTGGTTGTCGTTTGACGTGCAGTTTGAAGTCACAACGTTTGATTAATTGCCCGAAGAATGATCTGACTTTCAGACAATCAGTTGAATTTCTGGCATTTCAGAAATTTTGGTTGGCTGTCTCCAGTTCAAGCAGTTCCCACATGGACGATGTCAAAAGATAAACCATTATAAACGGAAGTGAGTTTGTTTTAATATCATTGGAGTAGTATTTTACATGTTGTTTGCAATTGCAGAGCGCTGCGGTAAGGACTCAGCCTTAATGGTACACGTTCCACCAGGTGAGCTACCGGGACACCTGATTTTCTTTTGTCAACATTGTTGAGAACGCTGTCTTGTCTGAAGAAACTTTATTGAAATTGTTAATAGACGAAACTGACCAGGGGTTCTGTGATTACGTTCAGTGTTGTGGCCAGTCATTTGATCAGTACAGTGTGAGCATAAAAGTCCCAGGTTCTGGCTAACAAAATGCCCAACTTAAAGTATCAAAATCACCAATACTAAGTCTTGTTTTGTGTGAAACTGTCACTGCAAATGCATTCTATTATTCAATGCTCATTTTTGACCTTGGAAATAAACCTAAAGGAGCATCATTTGGAATTACTTTACATGCATGTGATTAAGTAATTAGTAATCATTTGGTGGCAATGGCAATGTAAATCTTTAATATTTAATTTGTCTTATTAATCGTCACACTGCTCTACTGTACACTGTAAATTAGACACTTTTAATAATCAGAAGTATTGATCATCAAAAACCTTCACCTTCATTCACCCTCTTATTCTGCTGTTAGCTTCGGGCGGCTTGAATGTCATCTGGTCAAGCATGTTGTTTTCTCTGCTTGGTCCAGTAATAACAGGTCAGCGGCCCTCTGCACAGCCACAGATGGTCAGTTTGAGCGGCCAGCCCGCGGTCAACAGAGCAGCCAGGAAGCAGCCTCGGCGGCAGCAGTCACTCTGGTGCTCTCTGACAAACCCTTGTTGGTTTTGAGGCCTCATTATGGCGACAAAGTGAACCACAGATTCGTGGGAAGCTTTTAGACGACCAGCATGTATAGAAAAAGGGATTTCTGTTCTCTTGACCACAGTTGTTTTCAAATCCTGGCTACAGCAGGCAATTGAGAATTTTTTGTTGTGGCATTTTTTCTGGAAATCAAACATGCACGACAGGTTTCTATTAAACAGGATTAATAAATAAAGGTGGAACACAATGGTGAAGCGCTCCAAAGTGCCCTAACAATATCCTGGGAGGGATTCATGCATGAGTCCACTGCTAAGGAGTGAGTCAAAATGTGCTTTACTCAGCCTCTGTCTGCGTTTCCAGATAGTTAATGGTCCATTTCCCTGCTCACTGCTGCACCATCTTCATCAGAGACAGAAAAAAACAGGAGTAATTAAAATGTCTTAACTTGTAGCCTAATTACGAGTCAGCCACTGAATCTCTTTGTCAGTGCAACGCTTTTCTCCCGGTTCCCCGTTTCCATAAAACAATAAAACCTCTCTGTTAAAAAAATGTAATTTGCTCTTTGTTAAGATTAGATTCTGCCTTTTTTTTCTCCTTCTTGTCTAAGTTGAAACGCTAAATCAAATCAAAGAAGAACAACGTGTCCCTCCATTCTCTTCCCCCCTCTTTTACTTCTGACCACCCTCCCCTCCTCGAGATTCCCCTACACTGTAGCCATGGAAATGGGACTTTGGGGATGAAAGGAAACCATAATTTTGTGGCGGGATTAATTTGGAGACATGAGCGATGCCAAATGAAATCCCTGTCAAAACCTCTGCTGATTCTTTTCATCGCCTTGCAGATCCCTGAGAAATCTGTTCCCCATGGCGTTTATGATTTGACAGTCCAGTAGTTTTGGACTTAGTTCCCCCCTGATACCTCTGACATGTTGACATTAAGTGGTTTCCGAGACAGGCAGCACCCATATTTCAATCACCATTAAGCAGAGGATATTTGGCGTTAGTTTGGATGGAAAGAAGCGCCGGTGACAAACAGACATTCACAGATACAACGGCAGGCAAACAACTATAATTACATTACAGGGTGAGCGGCAGCCATTTCCTGCGAGTGCGGGAAGGTAAATATAGTCCACATCTGACCCTAAGATCTATCAGAAAACACAGGACTGATTGTTTACAGGTGTCCTTGTCGAATGTCCTTTTCGTCGCATCAGTCCTGTTAGCTGGAAGAACTTTGTACTTTATCACCACTTTTTACTTTGACATAACCTAAAGGTAGAGCACCCCACTGCAAGGAGGAGGGGAAAAAAAGGAATATAGTCATCAAAATGTCCCCTATACACTTTTGTTACATTGCCAGCTTCGTACTTTTTCAATTCAGTTTATTGTTAAATCACTTACACCAGTTTATTCCTACTGTTTGTTCCTCTGATAATTTTCTACATAAAAAAATGTATAAGGCACAAGCAAGTCATTTAAATCAATTTATCTATTTTCTCTTTAGCACAAACTGGGTTGTTTCAATATGTTTGCTAAATTGAGGTCACATGAGAGTATAAAAAGTTATTAGACCAAAAATACAAAATAAACAAGGACAATATTTAAATGTGTTTACTGCATTCAAAATAGTAGCCCAAAGCCCCAGGATGTCACAGACATATTTTATTATTTACAGGATTTCCATGTGTCCATACATATTTTCACTGTCTGCATCATGTTTGTGAGAGAGGTCAAAATGGCTACCAGCTATGTCACATGCATTCACAATAAAACATAAAAGGTTGTTTCCACTGTCAGTAATGGATAACTAATGATGTAAAGAACCCCATTCATTTTTTAAATTCGATTTTAAAAGTGCCCACATTGGTTCCCTGTTGGATCACTAAACCTTTGACTAGATTACAAGTGTGAGCGATGTAATCGTAACAGGAAACCAGGGTAAGACAGTTTTTAAAGGAAGTCTTTACACTAATGCAAAACAGAAATATTCATGTAAGTATAAAGTAGGTGCTTTTGGGATTGCTGATGATCTCACAATTGTGAAAATGCCACACATTTACTGTTTCCAGCTTCTTAAACATGACGATTTTCTGATTCATTTAGCATTTCTTTGGATTTGGACTGATTGTTGGACAAGTAAAGAAATTTGAAGATGCTACCTTAGCAACATCTTGTTGTTACCTGTTTTCTGATTAAAAGGTTAGATGACTAATATAAAAAAGACATATTAATTGTTAATACAAATAACGGTTAGTGGCAGCTCTAATATGCTGTTTGATGCAACTTTGTGGATATTTATGGATCAAAAAGATGCCAGCAATGCCTCAGACTGTCCAAGGACTCATTGTTATCTTCAGGTCCATCCTGCCAGATTCTGGTTTGTCTCAGTAGAAATCTGCTGTGCTACTAAAAATGTTGCAAGAAGATGAAAAAAATGCAGTTTTTCCAACTGAGCAATTTTCATCCCACCTCCCTCCCCGTCCCTACCCAAGCCCTTGACGCCCACAAATTGCACCTTGCACGAACATGTCCACCTTCTTGTTTGTGTACGAGAGAGAATTAGCATGATTATCCCTGCTCGCTAAATTCAACCTGCATTTGCGTGCACACTCGCTGACACACACACATGCACCCACACAGAGGAAACCCAAACACAGCAACCCACATCAACTGGGACTTTATGAATCTCATATCTTCCGGATATACCTGCGTACTACATGGCTTACTGCCTATCCACCTGAAATCCAACCAAACAAAGAAATATATTCCCTCAGTAGAACTCCCTCTTACCAGAGGCTTTGCAACCACCAGCTGAGCTCCATTTAAGCAAACTTCCAATGTAAGAGCCTGCATTCAATTTGAGACCTGGAGAAAATGTATCTAACAGCTTCGCATCACTGTTAGAACTTTATGTGGTGTTTAAGTGTGTGGAGTCTGTTGTGAGGCTTCTTTTTTTCATCCCCTGGGTCTCTGCTGTCTTGTCCAGCTGTGTTTTGCTGCCAGAAGACAGTTCTTCAGCGAGGTGAGAGTTTCTGCTGTGCAGGGGAGAAAGTTACATGCAGAAAACTTCCATGGAGAGTCAGAGAGGTTCCTCTGTTGGGGGAGAGTGGGACTGTAGAATGAAGGGCGAGGGCTATAGAAGAGGGGGAGAGTAAGGTCAGTCGACTGTTCACCAACTCCTGCAGTGTCTGACAAGCTGCAGGCTTTTCTGTGAGATCAGAGCAAATGAAATGCTGTCGCCTTTGCCATCTCTAAACTGACATCCAGCCCTCCTTTACACCCCCAAATCTTAAACACAGATTAAAGATTTGCCTTTCATGGGTGCGCTGCCGTCGCTAGACAAGCCAACAACTTCCTTCTGATTTAACTTTCATACCTTTTTACAAACCTGCTGTGATACATTATGGATGATACAGAAGGTCAGGACGAGATCACAAACAGGAAAACCACTGCACACGAACTCATGTCATCCCCCCATCCCCGACCCTACCCCCCACCAAAACACATTACATACAGATGGCGGATCCATGTCTTCCATTGCAAGACCAGAGTTTTCAACTGGACTTTTTTTGTTCTGCAAGTGCACCCTGTCCATTGGTAAAGAGTTGGTAGGGTGAAAGGGGGCTGTCCCTTTGAAATGATAAGCAGAGTCTTCCTACACTGAGGGACTGTCATTGAAGTCTTTGTTTGCCCATCGGTGGCTCAGAGGCGTCTGTGAACTTGAGGGTCGGCGCAGAATAGAAATGACCATGTAACCTACTTCGAGGTCACCTAATGAAGGAAAATGTATTCATATATTTTCCTGGTTGTATTAGTTCGGGCAATATGCTTCTCTTTGAAGCCCAAGGTTGCAGGTTCATTTTTGAAGTGGTTTTCAATCATCCCTTGGCATTGAAGTTTCTTTTGTACTTGGAATCTGGGCTTCACAGGGCTACAGGTCCTGTTCATCCTCGGAATATCTACATACGGTCCATAGCCCGTGAAATTTTTTAATTGTACTGTACGTCACAGAAGAGAGAGTTTTGAGGAATTTAAATACCCAGATATACAGGAGACTAGTCAGGAAAAAGCCCCACAAACTCCAACAAATGAATATTTAGGACAGGATGCATCTGTGCAAGTCACTCTTTTTCTGTCCGACTGTCTGTCCCTCGGGCTGCTGCGGTTCGTCCAAACCTGCTGTGGCACTGTTGCCTCAAGCAATTTTTCCCCTCCATCATCACCTGTATTAAACACCCTCACACAACCCCATCCCCGCTGACATACCACCCCCCGCTACCTCGCCACATCCCGGACCCATTTCCCCACATTTTCGAGGCTCTTCCTAGCTGGACCCCCCAGTCAGATTCACAGCGGGGACCCCTCCAGCCCATCAGAGAAGTAATTCACACTCTGCCTCATTTGAGTTATTTACTCTATTACCACCCTGGCTGGCCCATTCCTCGTAGCTACCCACTGAGACCTGGAGCTCAGGCTGGGTACCCGGGCTTCCAGCAGGACTGGCAATGCCCTCCAACAGACCCCCCCTCTTGCGCATTATGACGGGTGCTGCCACCTCAATCAGCAGCTGGCACAGTATGGGGGGGGTTAGGGCCGAGATGAATGTGGAGATTGCTCAGCTAGCTTGGAGTAGAGAGGTGTGGATGGTACATGTGTTCATGTGCATGCATGTGTGTGTCACATCCTCTCCCCATTGGTAGTCTTCTGTAAGTCATTATCACACCCAAAGCCTGCGCTACTCTCAGATGACTTGATAGATTTACATGACTCCGTCTGGGGACCTGTGAAAAAGACAGGGTCCAATGGAGAGATGAGACGGAAGACCACACCATCATCCTCTCCAAAATAAGAAGAGGGACAGCACAGTCACACCTTAATAAAAAAAAAAGTCCCTTCATGGGGGGGTGGATGGCGCTCCTCATACTTCACACAATAGGAACAAGTCTCCATCTCTCCCATTGCAGAATTGAAATAGCCCTTCTCATCAAAGATCCCCTCGAGCTCATCTGCCAGGGTAAGAAATGAGTGATTTTGCCCATCTTCTTCATCTCATTTCAATCTCAAATCATGTCACTTTCTTTCACATATTACTATTCAGTATTGTTCCGGCTTTTATGGATTTACCTGACTGTAATGCATTGTCTTCAATGTCTGACAGAGTCCCAGAGAAAGGCACATAGCCAATTGGTGAGACTATTTGTGGTACTATTATAGTTCTGTTGCAGATAGCAGGGGAGCTCAGAGCTGTTGTTTGCAGGGGCAGTCAGCTTTTCACATTTCTGGCACAAGACGTAATTTGTAGTCTATGAGTTTAGGTACCTTTGTACAACTACAAGCATATTCAACACACACTTGATTTTTTTTAGCCATCAAGATAACTTTGAGATTTGCATGTTGCTGGGACCTGGTAGTGGTATCAAACTCAGCATACTTACCACTTTCCACAGATGCAATACAATTGAAAGCAGCAGATGGACCTTCTAAAGACAAGAAGGAAAGCATTGCAGAACACATCACTTATATCCAGTATATTTTTAATTTTATAGATCTAACTAACTGCCCCAGCTCCATCACACAGAGACATAGAACAAAGACAAGAGAATGTGCTGATGTGTAATGTCAAACCACTGAGTTCGGTCAGAATTTGCCTTGGTGAAGTCTCAATTCACGTGCAGTAACCGGTGGAATCCTCATCAAAGTTTAAGCAGTCTGACTGCCAGGTCGGAGACATGAGGAAGAAGAGATGGGCCCACAGAGGAAGAAGAAATTAGTGTCAGAGCAGTGGTGAGGGTCTAGGTTTACTCAACATTAACTAGTGCTGTAGAAAGTCATTTTTCACACTAACAAGTTACATTACATTACGTAAGTACTAACTAGCCCTTGCTACTCATAGTTAAAGGGGCACTATTCTGTGGCTCAGAGGAAAGCTTTCCAAAGTTATCCAAAAATAGTGCAGGCCTATCTAATGAAAGACCCTTTGAGTTGCATCATTTTAGGATTGTGATCCCTTCTAGAGACTAAAAGTCAGGATATCTCTGCCTCAGCTACTTCGATTTTGACCGTTATTTTTCTATTATTTCCCTTTTAAAATCTGTCTCTTGTGGGTCGCCAAGTTAAAGGGGCACTCCAGAGATCTAGTGTTGCTCTTCTATAAAGTTGGTAGACTCGTGAGAGGCAGTCTGAGATATTTTAGTAGTAGTAATTTGAGTTTGTAGTATGGGTCAAGCTACAAAAACACTGGATTCTACATTTCCATGTTAGACCCTCCCTGCCTACTAAATGCCAATGTCTTTCAAACTCCCACTGGCTTTTTGTTATGGACTTTGACATACATTTTCTAGTCTTCAGGTCCAAGCTGAGATAATCCTGATGACATCATTATGACATCATCCAGGTTACTTTGAGACTTGACAAAGCTCCGTCAGAGCCACAGAATGCAATATACAACTGTTTTCACTATATAGTATGAACCATGACTAGTAAACTCATTTTTATCTAACATTTGTGGAGTTGCCCTCAAAATATCTTTTCTCAAAAACAAAAAACAAAAAAAAGACCTGGGCCATGTTTTCCAAAGCATCTTCAAACTAAGATGATCTTAGCCCTGTTCATTTCTTTAACTACTGAGCTTCCTTAGTCTAAAATTATATTTTAAAAGTAAATTAAACCAGAGTGAACTATTTAAACAAGGACAATAACAAAGGCCAAAAATACAAGCTGTAAGTTTGAAAGAGTAAATAGTAACTGATTATATAACTAGAGAAAAAAACATATTATTGTACTCATTAACTTACCCATTAACACCAGTATTCTATCAGAGTAATGTGTTATGGGCCAGCGGTGATTGTAACCGATTCGGTCTAATAGATCTGTTTTTCAGCCATATTCATGTGACTCCATTTGGGATCAGCTGAAAAAAACATTTTGTTATGGTATTTGTATGTGTGTATGTGTGTGTGTGTGTGTGTGTGTGTGTGTACCTATATGTACAGGGTTGTGTCAGAACAGCTCCGGAGTGTTACAATTGGTGTTTGCCCTCTCGTTTCTCCAACTCTCCTCGGTCGAGTCGCGGCAGAAGGTGTTGATGCTGCCTCTATTCAAAGTGTGGCTCACACCATTTAAAAAGCGAGGACACCCTCGGCTGTTTTGCATATATTGGGGTTCTCGGGTGTCGGTGCACTCAAGTCCGCCTGGGTGGGATACGATCATTGACACATCAAATTGACTTCCTAACAGTTTCTTTAGCTCTTTTTTTCTTTACTTTTTTACATATATACATTTACTACGTCTATTTGATCTTTTCCTATTTATGTCTATGTCACTTCTTTGCTCTTGACTGTCTTTTTCTCCTTGTGTAATTTGTGCTCATTTGATGATTTCGTCCTCATATAGCAAAACTTCAAGAATATATTCTGTTGGACACTGGTCACCTGCCCTGTCTTTATAGTCATGAATGATATACTGAACTGGACTACCGGTTACAGGACCAGGGGCCCAAGGTGTCAGGAGGCCCTGAGCCAGTGCCAGTGTTTGATATAGTCGAAGGGTTCGGTCAAAACTAGGGAGGTCCAAGGCATCTCTGTTTTGCACCTGATCCCAATTCGAGTCCTTTCATATTCCTATTACATTGTCCTGTCAGTTTCTTTCCTACATAATAGACCTGCAAATTGCATAAGGCTGCAGTAAACCTATGTTAAAATTAGTAAAGCAATTTAAATACATTTGACACACAAAAAAGCTAGAAAATATAGTTAGCATCACAGATTTGATGGTTTTCTTTTAAAATGTTGGATAGTGTACTACAGTATTTTGTATGATATTTGTGGAGAGGAGTACAAGAGTGGACCTGCTCTGGGTAGAAGTTTGGAAAGGACTTAGACAGACTGCCTTACAAAAATGCAGCTGTTGGTGCACCAACAGCAACACTTACGGTCACCTGCTCAAAAAGATGCAAAACGTCCACAAAGAAACACGGCTCTGCAAAGTGTTGCTAAAAAAGTTTGGGAGCATAATCTCATAGTCTCATAATCTGTCCATGTTTATAGTAGTGCAGTATTATGAAAGGTACAGTAAATCTACTATCATTGCCTAATTATTAATGTTTTCATTGTGGATCAACGTCACAAATTTGTGAAACTGGTAGATCACACAAAGACTTAAACTGATTAATCGCCATCAATACAGGCAGGAGGCAAAGAGAGGAGCTCACCGGTATTTTTTCTTTGCTGTTCGTTTAAATCACTCTGAAAGAAAAAGAAAAACAATTAGATATTCATATTAGAAGCTAAATAAACCAGTAAATACCAAAATATAACTTTAACAGTCTTTATGGGGCCTCCCTGTGGCTTTGGGGTTAAGAAAGCTGACCATGAACTGCCATGTCTCCTGTCATCTCTTCATTGTCGCTACCTAATAAAGGCAACAACAACAACAAAAATAATAGACAACCAATTAAAGTGATTAATTATTTGTTAAAAAATCACGATGGGAAAAGCAACAACAACAAATAAAGCTTTCCCAACAGTGAGAAGACACTAGGGCCTTTATTTTCATTATTTATTAATCTGCTGAATGTATATATATATATATATATATATATATATATATAGAAACCCCCTGTGGCTTTGGGGTTAAAAACCCAAGATGACATATTTAAAGATGACAAAACCAACATTTGAGGAGCGGCAGTCATTAAATCTTTTTCAGGGCAGACATTTTGACTCGTCATACCAGGAAAAGCACAGGGGCCACACAATTTGTTAACAATGGCTCCGTTCCATTAAGCGTCCCAGTGAGCCATGACAGTGAGCCAGCACGCACAATACCTGGAATAGACCCTGGAACAAGCTGGCCTAAATGGAATGAATTTGTTTTCTAATGTGATGAATTACACCTGTGCTCTTCCTGCTGTGACATGCCAACATGCCCGCTGCCAAAAAGGTCAATTCATCAACTAAGCATTTCACCTCTAGAAGATTCTGTAGCAGCCATTGTTTAGATATTGTATGTCACTTTTGACAAAAGGATCTGCCAGATGATAGTAATGTAATGTACTCTCTGTCTCCCTCCCCCCTCCCAGAGGTGTAACCCACCCTTTCATACCTGCCGCCCTGCTCCCCCTCCCTCCCTTTTAGAACAGGTTGAATACATTGAACCTCTCCCCTCACTATCTCTCTGCCAAAACTCATATGGGACCACCTCTCATCCTTCCCTTCATTATCCATTCTTTCCACTCATCTTTTCTTTTTTTTTCTTTCCTTGCAGCTCCTCATCATCTCTTCCCCTCCCTCTGTTCGTCTGTCGGTCTGTCTGGCACCTCCAGCACTGCTAAGCCTTCAACCAGTGTCAAAACGTACGGAGCTGGAACAGTGGCTCTGCTGTGTTTAGGTGGTGGCATTCACACTCACACACACACTCATCCAGGAAGCAAATGTGCACAAATACAGCCATTCGCACTAGGAATACACACTTGTTTATACACACACGTACACTCACACATGAATGCACACACATGCAAACACAAGTTCAGGCTCGCGCAAGTATGATCTGTCAAACACACACACACACACACACACACACACACACACACACACACACACACACACACACACACACATACGCTGTATGTAGATAATAAACAGCAGAGCAGCAGAACATCAGTCACATGTGTTTGCATTATGGCACTGAGACAGATATGACACAAACCAACCCCTTACCAACAACACATTAACACACACACATATGGTGATACTGTGAGTTATTGAGTCAGACGAGTCAAAGCCTTCCAAAGTTGGTGTGTGTGTGTGTGTGTGAGTGTGTGTGTAATAATCCATTGGTTCTGTTCTGTGCTGATTCTGGGCACTAAGCCCTACCACAATTATTCAAATCCAGGCTTTTAGTTGCAGCACACCTCTCTCCATAGGCCTATGAGCTGGTAATCTTGCCTTTGGCCCTGCATTTCAAATGGCCTTAACTCCCATAAGGAATGCATATGAAGAGGAACCACTAGTGGCTTAATCCGCCCTGTTTAAGTTGCTGAAACGTACACCTGTCACGCCGCCTCGCGCCAGAGCTTGTGGCTACTGATAGCTGGGCTGTAAATCCAAAGGCATGTAGCTTTTTAGCCCTTCTTTAAAAAAAAATATTATCATGCTGTTTTGGGGGGAGGTATGGGGTGTAAAGGCAGAGAAGACCCCCCTCCTGTCCTTACACCATTTCATTTTTTCTCTCTATTTCTTGGCTCTATTTTTTTCTTTTTTTCTATACTTCTGTCTGACTCACTTTATTTCTATCACTCTCCTCCATTTATCTGTTTGTACAGTTCCCTCTGTTTGTGCCGTTCTCTTCTTCTTCTTTTTGTGTGTACTTTTTAACAGGATACAATGAGTTGTTGGCGACTGTTCAGTATCTTTTACAAGAAAATAATACAGACACCAAAATCATTCTTGTTTTATTTAATTAAATAAGCTGTAGTTTCATTAATTAAAAATTGATTTTAAATAAAAAGTCAATGTATTTATCCAACCAACAGAAACTATTGTAAATACTGGATAGCACTTTCAGTGAAATTCTGGTTTTAGACAACTTTTGTCTTATTTTTGTAATTAGTAACATTTTTATCACTTTTACCACTTTGACATTGTTGTTTTAGTCATTTTTCCCATGCAATGAGTGACATTTCAGGTGCTGTCACTTTCACTTTTACCTCACAATAAAGTGGTTTAGATAATCTGATAACAGGGTATAGTTCCATGATGATAGTTGTACATAGTCTTGACTATGTACAACATACATACTGTAAATATCCATGATTGGATTCAATTAGATTCACTTTAATGTCAGATTTCTCTGCATTGTGTTTTGCATCAGCTGGTTAACACTGTTACCTAAAACATGCACGACAAAGCAAACAATTCAACCATACAACAAAACACTCCATACAACAAAACACTCCATACAACAAAACACTCCAGACATTTGTACTACAGTCAGATATTACAAACACCTAGCTGCCGCCTGAGCATTTTCATTAACTGCTTCCACCTTCAGTGCTTGACCTACGATGATGGATATGTGAGGAGATATTGTATTTGTGGGTCATATTATATATATTATATACTGTAGTTTGACAAAATGATCCTAACTCAAAGTCCAGTTAGACATACGCAATTTCTGTAGTTTTTTTTTTCTGTGATGTTCACTATTTTAATGTTTTCTGTTCATGTACTGTTATCTTTGTACTCATTTTTTAGATGTAGGCTATGTACTGCAGATTGAGTTTATTGTACATAATCCTTGAATCTTGGAGGGTGATGGTTTTTACATACCTGTCACCACACAGGCTATTGATATATACTGTATATACAGTATATATGGATATGTTAACCTTTATAGGTTAATATCCTATATAATATATAGGTTTAATAGAAAGATAGCAGACATGGTTTGAGGAACCAAAAAGCATAATCTCAAAAGGCCCCAGCTACCTATTACAGCAGGAGCAGAATACTCACTACTTGGCCCGCCCACACACACACACACACACACACACACACACACACACACACACACACACACACACACACACACACACACACACACACACACACCAACTCCCAAACTCGGTGTCTGTGGTAGGGACAGCGATCAGCTCAGGACAGCTGCACAGCAGCCTCAGGTAAGACAGAAACTACCATCCTCTTACACAAGGGACCAGCATGTACTCGACATCTGTCGACACAAACACACACACACACACACACACAGTCTTTGAACTTTTTTTTTTCTTGGCTAACAACAAGCTTTTGTTTAAGCCGGCCACAATATGCTTCAAGCAGACAACTTTGCAACTTGGTACAAATCTCCCAGACTCTCACAAGCGCTGATCAGAGCATGTGGTGCCCAGAGAAAGGGGAGTTCTCACACACACAGTCAGTCTCCCAGCGCTCTTCAGCTGGCATGCACAAGGCCCAGCGGCTGCTTGCTGCCAGGCTGTCTGGGCCTGGACTTTTACCCAGAAGAGGGCCACTGCCAGCGGGCCGATGGTTTACCCATTGCCCGGGCCTGAAATAAGGCCTTCAGAGGTTTAGTCCCGCTAGTGTGTGTGTGTGTGTGTATTGCTGTGTGTGTTGGCAGTGATGTGTTGGCCATCTGGTTATCTGGCCCCTGTAGGACCACACATAGCATTACAGTAGCATTACAGCTGCCACAGCTATTTACAGGCCCACACACTCGCAGGGACACACATACAGTGCGACCACAGCAGCCACCCATATAGGTATACACACACACACACACACACACACACAGAGACACACCCATACACTCAGAAACATGCATACACAGGCAAACTTTACTCACTGAACACTGAGACATATGGCATAGGGACACACACATGCACACACACACAGGCAGAGGTTTCTAAATCGACTGACACAAGCATAGGGACACACACACACACACCTTAGCAGATGCACACAGAGGCACATACACACACACACGCAGACACACACACACAGATGCAGGCAGGCTGAGCCGCTCTCACCCTCTACCTCTGCTGCCCTACATTCTGTTTGCTTCTTTGTCCATGTTCTTATGTAATTTATGAAAATGCGATGTGCTGTTTGTGCTGCTATGTGATCCATGGCCACCTAATGTTCTCCGCCACCTGCTCGGTGTTTGGAGTCGGGGGTCTAATGCGATGGCGTGGGCGACACTGG
The DNA here is from genome assembly GCA_005408345.1 of Macquaria australasica. Classification (NCBI taxonomy): domain Eukaryota; kingdom Metazoa; phylum Chordata; class Actinopteri; order Centrarchiformes; family Percichthyidae; genus Macquaria; species Macquaria australasica. Next base: position 289,240 of record SEMN01000307.1, read on the forward strand.
ACAGACCGAGAGCAGAACAGCCAGTGACTCATCAGGCTTCAAAAAAGCCAATCCGGAGAAATAATTGAAAATAAGAGGCCTTTAAATAAGGTCAACATGGCTAATGAGCAGTAGGCATGTGTGATTTCTTTCGTTGGTATCTGCAAACCTCATTTTGTACCACTTCATGGCTTTCTGCTACTGTAGTTTTCCTTTTCTTTGTTACTTAAAAGTGATGCTTTGGAGTTTGTTTTTGGGGGGTTGGCAGCCAATGCAGCACTTTGTGTACTGTAAGAGTTGGTTTGGCACTAGACAACAGGGCGGAAGGTTGTATAACTATTGTGACTTTTGGCTGACTCCTTTTCCTTTTGAGTTCTTAGCACTGTATTGTTTTCCCTAGCTGCACTTGTTCTTTACCAGGCTATTCGCAGTCATAGATACTCACAGATGGTTACTTGTGATCTTTTAGACTTAAACAATGTGCGCTTCCCTGGATGGAGGGCATCTAACCCAAAAGGGGAATTCCATTCAAGAAGAATTCCTGTTCTATTTCTGTAGTCTTGGACATCCACTCACTGTTTTTGAACTTAAAAAAGTCTCCGCCAAAGAGTGAGTTGAGATAAAAAAAGATTCAAATTTTGTCATGTCATAGGGGTTGCACTGTTGAACTATCCGTGTTATAAAGCTACTAGCTGGAGTCATATTAATTCTTAACATCTTTTTGTTTTGTTTGTTTCCACTTGTTTTCACTGCAGTTTAACGTTAGAGTTCAGGAAATTCCAAGAAACAAGGAGGCTGATCACTCCGCTAGTATCAGCTTAATAGCTTTTCATTCAAGACAAGTATTTAAAGCTGTAGTAAGTGATTTTTGACCAGTAGGGGCAAAAAGACTACAAATGATCTTACTTACCAAATTTGTATGGTTAACGTGTTAGCAAAATTGTATATTTACACATCCAACCCTTTCCGGCAACCTAATGAATCCAAGTTTTTACTTACCTTCACCTACCTTAATTTACTACTTTTTAGCTCCATTTTGTCTCCACCAACTCCTGACAAAATTATATGGGTCTTTAGCGGCTAAATGCTCAACTTCACCAGCCAAAATACTTTTATTTGGTCCCATAGTTTCCTATAATTTCCCAGAAATGAACCCATATCTAAGTGTAAATTCATAGGAAGATTCCTGGAAAGGACAAAGTCATTTGGTAGTTATTCTAGGACAAATCAGAGACAGTGTTCAGTTAGGTTAGCTAAACATGCAAAAATGTGAAATTTGTCTACAGGCAAGGCATACAATTCAACACATATGGAGAGTAAAAAGGTTCCAAATATAAATGAATAATGAATAAATATTTTATATAGTTTAAATTAAGCAGTTCTTTCAAGTTCACAATTAACTAAACTAAATGAACTAACTTTGTTTCTGTTTTTCCTATACATTTCACCTACATCATTCTTTCTAGGAAGTTTCTTAGGAAATTATTAGGAAATTACAGTTGTGTAATTTATTTTTCTTGTTTGGATGCATAACAACTGCATTGTGACTCATCAATTATCAAATCAGGTGAGGATTTACAAAAACAGCATTGCAGACAAGTCCTTTATATTTCTTCAATTACATTATATAGTGCAAGGGCACAGATGTGTCGTATTATACATATACATTGTACTGTCCACACACAATTTCACACGCAGACAAAAGACAGTCAAACCACTTTAATGTGAAGGTGGAATAGTGATATCTACATGTACAACTAGAGGTCCTTTTTCTAGTCGTGTTCAGTTACAGTCCTCTGCCTGTACAATAAGACTCCCATAAAATTAACATTATGATTGAGCTATCACATAATGACTGAACCTCCAAGTGACTGGATATTCTCTCTTCCCAGGGATGAAGGTCCATTTGATTAGAGAAGGTATGTGGACTGATCGGGGGGATAATAGCCCGACCAAAGGAATCAGCGCACAAAATGAAACGTCTCAGGCTTCTCACACACTGGAAGCAAATGGTGTAAAGCCAAGGGCATATCGATTTTCAGCTATATCATATCCCTACTTCTCTGTATTTTCCCTGCTCCATAGCTGTGAAATGTCTTCAAGTTCCATATACACTGGACACTGGAAACATGCCAAATAGAGAGAGAGAGAGAGAGAGAGAGAGAGAGAGAGAGAGAGAAGAAACACAAGTGGCCTTGTCAAAATTTATGAATCTCAAAAGTTGCAGGGAAATGGTAGCATGGCCTTGCGGTTAAAGACACCATCCTGTAAATGAAATGTTCCAGATTCAATACCTATGGTAAAGTAGTTTAAGTTAAACAAGAGTAAAAGTCTAAAGGCCCAAGTTCAGCCTCTAGAGGCTGCAAGGTTCATTACACCTGTCAAATACAAAACGCTGGATGGAACAAACAACATACTGACAATTTTGCTGTTCTTAGAGCATTGGGGGTATGACGTTTAGTTTATACAGATGAGGGTCATAGGCTAGCTCCCTCTGTTTTGGACTCTCCAACTCACTATTCTACTCAAAGGTCATGGTTCGCTACTGGTAAAAGCCGCAAATTCACATGTCGGTGGGTTTACTTACTCCCACAAGCAAATACACTGATTGTGGCCATTCCATTGAAATTACTTGATTTTGCCTCAAAATTGTACAGTTTTGAATGCTGGTGCAACCAGGCCTTAATGGGTCTACAAGTGTAAAGTTTGTCCTGGGAGGTTGTGCTAGAGAAGGTCAAGTATTTCTAAAATCCTAGCTAGAGCCCTGGCTAGAGCAAGGTTCATGGAGCGTTCATCCTCTTGGGATTATGATTGTGCTAAGTAAATGTCATGGTAATCTGCCCATAGGATTTTTCCTTATAAGAACATTGGCTAACCTATTTTCCACCCATTATGAATTTTTAACTGACCCAACAGTAGACAACAAATCTATCCATGCAGGCAATTTGACAGTTTATTCTGGTATAGATTTAACAATACATGTTGATGAACACAGCAGAGTGTCAGCCAAATCCCTGTAAAGTAATGACTATGGTAAAATTACGTTGTTACATGTGGGTTTTTGTTTTTAAAAAAATACCACCACCTTCTGCTTTTCACAATTGGAGAGCCAGTAGGATTTGAGCATTTTACTCCACCCCCACAGCCATCACTACATACACGCACACACACACACGCTCGCACAGTCCCACACTTCTATGTCCATACTATTATCCATTTTTCACGTCCAATTGCTCTGTAATGGTAATCGTCGAAGGCTTGCCATGGGCTGATTACTCACAGCTGACTTCAGAAGCTTCTCCCTCTTCTCTCCCGCCGTTCTCCTGCTGGCTCTTAATGCACTATTAACCCATTCCTGCTTATTAATTTCTTCCCAGTCATTGCGAGGCGTCCACTCCATGATATCTGTCATCATTCCATGCCTATTAGCTCCTCGACCAACAGTTATTCCTAGCATGCCACTACAGTTCTTCATCCTCCCCTTCTCCCTCCAGTCTGTTTAAGGAAGTGTAATTGATGCGGGTGGGGGGCTCAGTAAGTAGGAATTTAAGATACTGCCACTATGAGGCCGAGTTGCAATTGTATTCCCGTCGCTCTTGTGATTATGGTGTCCGTGATCCTTCATGGTACTTGTGCTTTTGTATTGTGGTTGGCTACAATTATGGTTGTTACAATTAGGTCACAGCTGTGATAATTTCTGCGTGCTTGTTTTTGTTGTTCAGTCATTTTCTGGACAGAGCTACTGTGGTGTTTTTAGCTGTGGTGTGCTCGCTGTCTGTGTTGTGGTAGGCTTCCAATTGCCTTATCCAAATGCAAGTGAAATGGCAAGATTATATCAAAAGCATGGATTTCCGAAGGAGTCATAACTTGATCCATTAACTTAATCCTAGAATGTTTGACATTTTCATAATTTAGCTTTGGGGTCTGACTGTTTTGATAAACATGCCGTTGGTAACCGTTGTTCAAGTCCAGTGCTTTGCTTGGTGGACTACTGCTGTCATAAGTCTGCCTGTTTGGGCCTTTTCTGGACAGGGATTCTATCGGAGTACTTTATGTTCCCCTGCTATAAATCCTAATGGAGCGCTCTTGGATAAAGAACAGGAATATTCCTCACAGTGGATCTTGGCAGCCAGCTCTGGAACCGTTGCTTGTGTCAGGGCCTGTGGTTTTGGACCGTCCCGAGACATATGGAGGAATGCTGGAATCACACAAAGCCCTTTAGCTTGCCGGGCTCAACCGCACATCGTCTCGGGTTTCCTTAAGACCACATTAAAGTGGAGCGGTAGCACTAAGTGTGGTCTTTTTGATGGAACTTTTACTGATTTTTATACAGGCTGGTCGCACATGACTCCGCAGCCGTCAATCAATCAAAAGCAGTGTTTATGCTGCACTTTTTCACCCAAATGTTGGTCCCAAAGCAAACTTGACCACGAGTGGCCCAAAAGTGCCAAAGCAATGAAAAACTAAATTATAAAGACAGCTGTTACTGCAAATGATCTAAGACAATAACTACAGACTGGGTAGCAACCAAGACCTAATGGTTGTGTTGATATTATAGGATTGTGCAGTCTACACAATCCAATTGTGGCTAAAACCAAGAAAACACTATAAGACTAAGATATATCTCAGATAAGTCCAATACAGCTTTCATAGGGAAATGCATATGACTTGGAGAAACATAAAGCTATGGTGTGCATGGTGAAATCTTCTGATGTAAACTTTACCCAGAGAGTGCTGTAATGTCTGGCAGGCACAAGAAAATAGTGGCAGAAGTTTTTGGGAGGGGTGCTAACATGGCTGGATTAACCCATTAGGAGGTCCAGGGGCAAAAACATGCTCTTGGGCCCCTTTTGACCTCCCACCCCCCACTTACTGCTTTCGTGTATGTACCCTTTTGCCGCCAAGTATCATTAAGTACAGTTCACATAGCATCTATACATGACAGTTTCATTATTTACTTAAAGACCCAGAGATCAGAGACCAATATTCCTGTAATGATGCTAACTGGTTTTCTGTCCCAAGGAGTGTGTGGTAATTTGATTAAAGAGAACTTTATTTAAGAGTGTGCACCATGTGAGCACAATCTAAAAAACATAATAAAGTTATTGAAGTTCATTTATGACTTTGGGAACAGCAGTTGAGTTAATAATCTCACCATAAGGTCCATTAACTAGCTGTTCTGGAGCTTTCAATCATATCACATGATCTCATGATCTAATCTGAACCCTAACTTTTAAGCCAACATGGAGGAGGAGTCCTTAAAGTGTTTAAGAATAATGGAAATTTAAACACATACAATCCCATGATAACTGGGCAAAGTCCATCTTCTGATGAAGATCATGTGATATGATTAAAAGCTCCAGAACAGCTTCTAAAAGTACATTCTTTTCTCAACTCGTTTGACAAAAAAAATCTTAACTCAAGCTCCACATACTAGCTTTTTTTTCGTTGGTCATTTACGTCCAATGCCAAAGACCATTCTTGAACTGACAAAGGGGTTACAATCTCCCCCAACATATGACCACCTTTTACCATGTGACCAAAGTTTGTAGGTTTTGTCAAACTATAGTTTTCAAGGTCAAGATCATCCATGCATAACTATTAAAACTAGGTTTTGACACAGGAAATGTGGCCAGATGATCAGGTAATGAATGCAGGATCTGGCTTAGGTCGTATTGTACTTTAGTGGTGCAAATTAACCAAAATCAATCAAAACAAATTTGCATTTAATCAAATTACCAAACTCATTTGACATGCAGTGTACTTCTGGGCACGGGGGCCTCCAACTTTGTCTGGTTGGTAATCCAGCCTTGGGAGCTAAAGTTGTCACTAGCCATGGTTCAGTAAGGAAGCTGATAGAAACCCATTTTTAAAGTCTGTCTATTATTTGACGTAACACTACCTCATATTAAATTCTCAATCAGTGAGTATTAAAGATGACTAAATTTTGACAATGCCAGGGTCATTCAGCCATGTCACTGAATCGTCAAATGGGGATAAGGGCGTATACTTTCAGCCTCTCCTTGAATCACTATACCAGGTGATTCTATCTGTCGGTTCATCCTCTCTGCTTGAAGCCAGGCTAAATCTTCCTGGAATGAAAGCTCACAGGCCTTCATGGTAAACCACTGTGATCCCTGGGCTAACCTAGCACTTTGCTACTGACTGTAGAGAGTTTTTAAAGAGTAAAGTAGATCTGTACTGTAATTGCTGACAGTATTTAAGCTCCATTACAATGAGACCCAGCCTGCTCTGACACAACTGAACACCATCCATTGTCTCACTCCCCACTCCCCCCAGTTCCCTTTTTAACTTTCCATCTTATTCAATACTAACCCTGACGATTTGGCATTCACACCAATTTGCCATTCACAACTCTGCTAATAACTCCGGCCTTTTATTGCATTAGCAATTCACTGCTCCGCTGTGGAAGTCATAGCCTGGCTGTTCTCTCGCTAACGCGCTAGCCCCCTTTGATTTCCAGTTGCATATATCAAGCTGCAATTACAGGACCTGGTCTGGAAACTGTCAAGCATGACTGCAGAGGTATTGGAGTTATTGCAATTACACTCAGGTAATTGAGCTGCCATGCGTGAAGATGTTAAACGCTGTGTCTATAGTGGGAGTCCGTGTCGCCACTGTCTCATTCCATTTCACTCCTTTTCTCAGCGTGTGAAATGTTACTTTTTCTCTCCAATAAACCAGTCAGAGATACTAAACTGCAAAACAGAGTGTGAGCTGATATTTCTTTCTGCAGTGAGTCACCGTGATACATTATAACAATGCAATGCATTATAAAAAGCTACTTTATTCTTTAATTAGCTATGACAATGGGCAGTCAAATCAGATCACTACCGAGAGATGTGTTTGTTTTTACAGTAAACTGAATGGAAGACATTCTTATGGGATGTCAGAAATAACTGAAGATCTATAATTCTCAGCTAAAACTTTAACACTTATATAAAGTTAGACATGGTGCACTTGGAATATGTAGAATTATGAATTTAACATGAAAAGAGCTACATCAGTCTAACAGACTCAGCGAGTGGATGTGTCATTGGTTTCAAATACATTAAAATACAGACTACATTTGGATTGCGGTGTGATTCTTTTGTGCTGCAGAGCAGGAACCTGCTGTAAACCACTTTTAACTGAGTCAGGCCAGTTTAAATGTAATACATTTTAACATCTGTAATGTTACTTTTAACATTTTCCTGTATAATAATAATAATAATAATTAATTAATTAATCTCATGTCTGTATAAAAAGGGAGTGAAAAATAAGCAAAAACAACAACGGGATCAAAGGGTTAAACAGTAGGCGGATAGGGTTAATATGTGGCAACCTGTTAAAAGCATTAACACAAATTTAGCAGAATTCCACATCTATTTCAGGTGTCCCCACATGAACCTTTAACTTATACTGTTCCACATCCTCTCACTTGAGCCACAGTGTGAGAGAAAAAGTTGCTTAGCTCAGTACTTTCCCTGTGAGGCTATCGCTGCTGTAGAGTCCTCCTATCAGCTGGCTTCTGTCAACTTCTCTCCCTTTCTCACCCTCTCTCTCTCTGTCTCACTCTCCCTTTCACTCCCCGCATGAACCTGGCTTTACCTCGTCTGCGCATCTGTTTCGCTATCTCTCTCTCTCTTTCTTTCTCTCTCTCTCTCTCTCTCCTTCTCTGTCCTCCTATGTGTGACTCTGTCGTTCAGTCTGTCTATATACACTGACCCTGTCCTCATTACCGTCACAACACTGCAGCAGCTGGCCGCCTGAGTCACAGCCGCCATTGTCGATTCCTCACTCGTCCCACTCCCACCCACTTAACGAAGTGAGGTGGAGGAAGATAGAGATGGATCGAGAGGAAACAGGTGGAGAGGAGAGGGCAGGAGGAAATAAGAGAGGGAAGGTGAGAGAGTGGTAAGGAGGCAAAAGAAGAAAGTGAAATTCACAGAAAAATTAGGGTTCTTCAAGGGTGTTTTACCTTGAAGAACATTTTCTCTTTGACATTTTCATGTGAATAAATCTTTTTGGTATTCTATACTGACACAACACAATAGTAATTTAACCTAGAGTCAGGTTTGCTGCCATCTCTGGTAAATATTCTAGAAGAAGAACAGAGTTAGCGTGAGCAGTGATAGCCATCATGACTGAGCAGACAAAGGAAAAAGAGCGCCACCTTCTGAAACTCCCAACTTTCTCCACCGAATATCTAAGGAAACAGATGTTACCACAGCACTGACGCTCTTTGATTGACAGGAGAGTGTTTTTGAAGGGCAAAAACAGGACAGCAGTGAATGCTTCACCAACCATGATTAGGAATCATTTGCTGTTGGTTTGGCACATTCCAGAATCGTCATCTGGTTCTTTCCAGCACCTAAAATGTCTAATGGATGTACTACGCATGTCACTATTAGACCTTGCTGTAGCATTGCCATGTGCTGAAAAGCAAATTATACAAACACTCCAGAATGTTGAAACGTTTGTACATTCAAATCCAGACTGCTGCACGCTTGGAGTACAGTTTCATAAAAGAAGACTGCGTTACAAAGGGGGTGGTGTTTGAAAGGTGTGATGATGTTACTGGGCTGTGGTTGAATAAAAATCTTTTTAGGAAGGTTCCTGACTGAGTGAAATGACCCAGAATGATCTCAGTGGCAGCCATGATTTGAGCTGGTGGAATTCTCTAAATGCTAAGGAAAGGTGCTTCACTGCTTCCTTTAGCATAGGGTACACTGGACCATCCTTTACCAAAGGAAAGGAGATAATGCCTTCCCACAATTCCTTGCAGCAGCAACATTTAAAGTGACCACGCAGACTCACGTCAATAACATCCGCCGTCACATAATTACGTAGTCTAGCGTAAGTGCAGTGGGATTCTCTTGTCTTTTCCTAAGCCCTTATGAATTTTCCTTCTCCTCATGACGTTTTCCATCGAGGTCACAGAAAACTGTTTAGGAAAAGACATAGGACATCGTTTTTTTTGACCAATCGAAAGAATCCCAGGAGAGTAAAAGTGTGGATATTCCGGCCTCTGCTGCTCTCTTGCAGACAGATACTAGACACAAAAACAAGAGACATAAGTGTGGTACTAAAGAGCGGGAGAGCATCATTACACCATACTAAAGGAAAGCTGTAAAATACAGTCACCAAGTGTTTATAAGAGGTTGTCAGTAGTAGTTACAATATCTCAGCAGGGATGTGATTGGGTCACTTATGATAGATCTGGTGTCGGTTTTTTGTAATAAATTACTGACATAGTTATATGTTTATAATCTATAATCAGGCTGGTTCCAAATCAGCTCCACACCATTTCACTACCCTGGAAAAAACCTTTAAAATATGACAAAAATGTCAAAAATGATTGTACATTTAGGCCAGATACAAAGCCTGCAGAGCCATCTTGGTTTGGTAGAATCACCTTTAGTAAGAGTGTGGGCTTGAGGCGAGCAGAAGAACAATGTAGATGGAGAAAGATAGTGAGAGCGCAGAAGAGATACACTAGGTAAGGCTGCAGCAGCGAAAGGAGGGCGAGATAGTGACTGTGTGTTCTTGTATGTGTGTGTGTGTGTGTGTGTCAGTGAGAGAGAGTGGGGGAGAGGGGGGGATGCGGGTTGAGCTTAGCCAATCCTGTGCGTGGCACTCTCATCTGAATTAAGCTGTGCAAAACAGGCCCCAGGGCTTGGTTGCTAAGCAGTGAGATGTGCTTGCCGATTTCCACGGAGACCTCAGTGGCGAGAGCTTCTCTGATGGCCTGAACCAGACACCCCATAATAATGAGCAGCACCACGACAACAATAGAGACCCCAAATAACGGGGTGCACGCTGCTCGTTTGCCGTAACGAGGAGAATTATGCATGTTATGCAGGACAATTCCATTGTACTGCTTTACCCCATTTGTGATGCTGACAGTGACCTCCCAAATATGCCATATGGACCATGTTATCTCAGTCTTTAGGCTCTTTATCTTTTAGCCAAAGAAATATCCACTGAAATGTTTCTTTACACCAGTGCTGGGTAATCTACTCAGCAAGGGATACCAAGTTCAGTTCCTCTTCCTCTTTGTTTGCCTCTCTAGCTGAGGGGGGGCGCATTTCTAGCTATTTTGTAATTTGTAGCCATAGAGACATGTTGGTAAACTTGGTAACCGTGGCAGCAGGGATTCTATTTGTTTCCCTGAGAGCTCTCGAGGTCCGCTCGTAAGGGCATTTTCCTGAGGTCTTGTTTTTTTTTTTTTTTTCTTCTTTTTCTTTCGAGGGGGGTACGGCTGGCGGAGGAATTGCGGGTGACCTTTTGGATTTTAGAGAGTGGAGAAAGCTAAACAAGCCAAAGTCTGTTAGTCTGTCAACAAACACTTAAAGGTCTCAGGAGAAGTTGGGAGCCTCCGGGGGCCAGGGGAATGCTATTCATCTGGAGTGTAGGCAAGCACGGCCAAGGATGCTTCAGCAGGGCACGTAAACAAGGACAAATGCCTAGCCATTCTCATAATAATCTGGTACCAATATGCAGACGCTGGCTGGATGGGACTGCATGTTAAAGGTTAAGTGAAACATATGAATAATTATGTGCTGTCTCACTGATTCCCATGTTTGGAGGTCCGGAAACATTCGCAAATGTTAGCGGTGGCATTGTAGATGTAGATGCATTTGTAGATGCAACGGCAGTCATACACTACCTTTGTGTGTGTGTGTGTGTGTGTGTGTGTGTGTGTGTGTGTGTGTTCATGCATGCGTGAGAGATGGGATGACTGACAGGGTTGCTGTGACATTTTTGGTGTGATTTAATAGTTTTTTTTTTGTATCATCTGATTAATATAGATTTGGACATAGCTGCCTGGAGGCAAACTAAAATGTCATAACTGAATCATAACTGGTATTTTTGCATTACTACAATTCACTTTTTTTTTCTTGGAAGATACTTCGGTTATATCGGTTTATGTTACACTGAATTTCAGAATACGGATTTTCACGTGAATTTTCTCTTATCAGTTTCAATTCTATTCAATATGCTTTATAGGGATGAATGCATTAAGACAATATTGCCAAAGCATCAGGTAATAATTTAAAAAAAGAAAAAGGTACAATTAATAAAATCAAGAAAATAGCAGATAACATATATACACATATGTGTGTGTTTGTGAAACACTGTGGAAGTGTGTGTTGAAGTTGTTAGTGTGTGTGTGTGTGTGTGTGTGTGTGTGTTGATGTTGTTGTTGGTGTGTGTGTGTTTTGTTGATTGATATATACAAAGAAAAAACATATTAAACCATTAAAAACAAGTCAATATAGAGTTGTGGTTCTCAGGTTCCACTGGCTGTCCTCAGATCAAGACATGAAGTGATACATTTTGCTGCAATCGTTTCACTTTTGGGCATTTCGTCAAGTAAATATGGGAGTTTCTCTTTCTTGGTTTTGAAATTCAGGGTATATTTTTATTATATCTCAGAGCCTGGTATTTGGGACATGAGGATGTCCTCTTGTCTGTTACACTGGGTGCAAAGTCTCTCCTCCTCTGGCAGCCAGTTCTGTCTATGCCAACCCTTCTCTATAGCTAGGCTGTGCTCACTGAATCTGTACATAGTAAGGGCTTTTCTTAATTTTTTACTGTGGTCAGATAATTTGCTAATGTGAAGTCTCTTTTTAGGGTCAGATAACGATTTAATTTACTTTGTGTTTTAGTTGTTTCCTTCCAATATGTGATATGGTTTTTTGTCAACTGATAATTTAGTTTGGTCTGATTGGGTTAGTGTTGTGGTCCTGTAGTCTGTCCTGCCCGGGGCATGTTAGGTTGTCTGGACAGAGCCTCAGGACCAGCTGGCTGAGGGAACTCTTCTCTGGCTTCAGCTCTTGGCAGGTTAGGGCTGTGTGATGGTACGTCTGGGGGACACTAGTTTTTAGGCGATTGTAAAATCACTCACTAACTCTCATCTCTTTCTTTATATATACTCACTTTACCTCTTTAGGGTTACTTCCATGGTTTCATTCATGCATTCCGTGGCTCGCTGATGGTGCATTAGGAGACACTTTCCTGGCCTCTCATGATGCCTCTTATGTTGTAAGCATCTGCTTTTATACCTTTAAACGTGACCATTAGCATAATACTGCATGTTAAAACCTCTCCAGAGCAAAGTTCATGCTTTTAGAGTTAATGTTTGTTGACCTGCACTTCTTGCCACTTCTCCCAACAGGAGCAAGAACTGGCAAGTACAGTGCACTAACTTTGTTACTATTTACAGTCTACCTTTACAGACATGTTAATTAACCAAATTATATATATATATATTTTTTTTTAAAAACAGCAGAAAAAGAAGAAAAGCACATTTTAAATGACAGTGTTAGTGGTGGCCCAATGTGGCCAGGCAATTAGCTGCTGCCAGGGAAGGCGACTGTGGCGATTTTTCTTGCTTAACTCATTAGAGAGGTCTCTGGCAGTGTGCTCACTCATGTCAGGCCCGCATAATTACTTTAAAACAAGGGGGAAAAAAATCAAAGTAGCCACTGTCTGGCATTGTTCGCTGCCCCCTCATCTTGGAATTTAATTAGGCGTTCATTTTAATAAAAGCCCATTTGGGATGAAACGCAGCGTTAATAGTATTCTCGTCCCCCCCGAAGGCTGTCACGTCTTCATTGGTGGCTTAGATGGACACTGACAGGTGACATCATGGCTTTTTATAAGCAGATATCAAAGTGCTTTGATAAGGTGGAGGAACAATAATGTACAAATCCAAATGAAGCTAAAATTCACTGGGCATGAAATATTAAAACCACGTTTAATCATTATGAGACTGAAGTGAATTTAAGAGGTGAAATCCATGAGATTGTAGCTTTGACTTCAGTGTATTTCTAGTGGTTTTTACCATATGCACATCAGCATGGGTGAGACTTGAAATACCCACAGAAACTGGATTTTATTGTACAACATCATTTAAAAACTTGATATGACCATTTCTCACTGTTTGGACAGGGAAGTAATAATGTTTTCTGGTCTGACTGAAATATAATTTTGCAACATTTTGCTGCAGGACAGTATACAGTGACCTCAAAATTGGGTCTTCAGTGGGTTATTAGTCCCCGATGCTGTGTGCTTGTGTGCTTCAGGAGGTCCAGCATCATGACACGCCTTCCTCTTAATGCCATCGCTGTGTCCTCACCCGGGTCCTCGCATCAACTAAACCCCGGGCCACATGGGGTCTCACCAGCCAATCAGGGCCTTTATATTCACCGTCCTGGAATCTCTTATCTAATTGGTCACTGGTGAGTTGCCCTCTTCCCAGGAATGCTGATGACCGTGGGATGGTCTGGTTCCTGTGAACCTTTGCTGATCCATGAGGAATTCCAAACAACTTCCATCTCAACTTCCCAACCCTAATACACAGATAATAAATACACATTAGAGAAACAGGAGTGGCTGACCTCCATGATAACCCATGACCTTTTGTTTTCCTGACTGCTGCAGCCAGGTAAACCGGGAATGGGAGTTTAATTGCTGTGGTGGGAAGCAGGTTTGGGGGTTCAGAGAAGGTTTTGCTGAATGCTTTTTTCATGGAATTTTACTGGAGCAAATTCCTAGAAAATTTACCAACACCAGATTCAGTTGTCTCTCAAACAACAATTCAAGCAATTTCATATTTGTTGTGAATTACTCAAAGTGAATGCTAATGTTTCTGCGTCTCATCTGGATGTATAAAACTGTTTGCTAGCCTTGTGTTTGGTCCAAGTCCCTGCACTAAGGGTCTACTCCAGCCCACAACCACCTTTATTCACTACTAATAAGTATCTCCTTTCAGAGTGTGTGTGTTCAATTCAATTCAGTTTTATTTATATAGCGCCATATCATAACAAAGTTATCTCAGGGCACTTTTTCGAGTAGAGCAGGTCTAGACCGACTCTTTATATTTACAGAGACCCAACAATTCCCATCATGAGCAAGCACTAGGCGACAGTGGCAAGGAAAAACTCCCTTTTAACAGGTAGAAACCTCGAGCAGAACCAGGCTCTGGGTGGGCGGTCATCTGCCTCGACCGGTTGGGTTGAAGGGGGAGGGGGGGAGCGGGAGAGAGAGAGCAGGAGGAAAGAGAACATACAGCAGCACAATACAGTTCCACATAGAGATGTAAATTAATAGTTGTGGTAATGGTATTGATGTTAATATTAACAGAAATAATACTAAGAGCAATAGTATAATAGTAATACTAATAATAAGAGCAATAACAGTAATAGCAGCAGCGGGTGCAGAGCAGGAGCACGGGGGCAGCAGGTGGCTGCAACCATAGATCCAGACTCTACAGCTCCAGAGGCAGAAATACCTGCAGAAAGTGTGTGTGTGTGTGTGTGTGTGTGTGTGTGTGTGTGTGTGTGTGTGAGCGTGTGTGTGTGTGTGTGTTGGTAAAGGCACACACAAGCCATGAACACACACAGTGTATACATAGAGGAAGGCATTCAATGAGTGTACCTTCGATAAATTCTGCATTATAAAAGAAGAGTAAAGGCCTGCACATATACATGGCCTTGCACATTTACAGGGCATGAACATGCACTTCCATTTTCAGTATTGCAAAAAATATTTGTTACCATGATGTGTCATTTCTGGCAGTGGTAGGTTACATTGTTTATGTGTAACAGACTTGAAAGACTGATTGAAAATGCACACGGACTGAATGAGTCTTCAAATTAATGTGATCCAAAGTAAACAGAACAGAAGCAGGGATACTTTACAGCTAGAACCAGCCTCACTGGAAGAATGGTTTACTGATATATTGAGCTGCTATTGGCCTAGCAGTAAAAACAGGAAACAGGCACTTGATCTTTAAGAAGGCTGTTGCCTCATGAAAACAGTGCATCTTCAGTGGTTAACTCATGCTGTACTTGTGGGTGCAACAAAAAAATCCAACCAATAAAAACTCACGTTAAACAAGCGTTCCTTCCTGTCTGTTCTATCAAATCAAACTCTTTCTCCTCATCTAACAGCCTATTGGTTTACACTTAGGGTGTTTTTACACCTATTGTTGGTTTGCTCTGGTCCGAATCAGTTTATGAGTTTGTAAACTTGGAGTGTTTTCCCCTTGGTTCGAGGAAAAATCCAAGCGAACCAAAATGCATCACTACAAACCACGTGAGGACGTTCACTCCTCTTGTTGGTCAGATGTGTCTGAGGATGTTAAACACAGTAACAGTAGGTGGCGGCATGCACCATTGATGTTGGTTTGTAGTCCGCCAATAAAACCAAAGAAGAAGAAGAAAGTAAATACAGGCAGAAGGTCCTGTGTTGTGAACTAGTGCATATTTCTGTGAGAAAACATTGCTGGTTCATTCTCCAGCTAGCTGCTACTACTAGAAACCGTTTACGTGGTCATCTGGTGGATGCATGGAAAATGGCAATGAATGGGGGCTTGGGAATTAGGGAATGTGGCTGGAGAGGAGGGACAGAGAGACAGAGTGTCACACAACTTAGCATTAAAGTAAATGCACAGTTAAATCAGTTATGCAAAGACTCAGATACAGTCCCCAGCAGTGGTACTTCCATCTGTGTGGGAAGCCAGTGAGGAATCTCCTACTTGTTCTGTCACTGTCTTCTTTCTACACCCTCGCTAGACTGAGGCTTTGTTCAGACTGCAGGCAAATCAGATTTGTTTCTAAAATCAGATCTTTGAGACAGACTGTCCACACTGTTGTTTGCAAGTGATCAGATCGGATTCGTGTGTCCAGACATCACCAACCTATCTGCATGGGTTGCTGTGGTAATGATGTAGGTGTCGCAGGTCAATTTCAGGTCAGAAGCCATCGCAGGTGACACAGTTTCCTCCAAACAATCGTGCTGTCAAGTCGTGCTGCAGAACTCCAGACAAACCAGACAAACTCAGAGGAAGGAGGCTGGTACAAACCCTTCTCTGAACCCCCGTTCTGATGCACTTCTGTCAAGTGCGAGTGACACTTTGAAATCCGATTTGAACGGTCAGAGCGTCCGGACTGAGACGCATCTGTAGAAATCCGCCTGGAATCGCATTTCAAACCACTTCCAAATGTGGCTTGGATCCGATTTGCAAAAATCACATTTCATGTGTTTTTTTTTGCTGTCCAGACTTTCTGAAATCAATCTGGATCTGCCAAGAAATGGATTTGGGCTGACAGTCTGAACAAGGCCTAAGAGTGGGACAACAAGGACAGCAGTGCAGGGAGAACTGGCCATTACAACCTGGGAAAAATGGAAAATAAATGTGGAAAAGACTCCATTCACTTGGGATAATGAATTGTTCTGAATGTACAAATGATCTGGGCATAGCAATGCACTTGCCATAAAGGGCACCTGTAAAGAGTACTGTCTTGGTACTTTTTGTGTTCTAAAATCTTAAAATGATGGTGATGATGCAGTTTAATTGGTTATTTATTATTGAACAATTGTAATATTGTGGCCTTTAACCTGAGTAGATTATAATATGTTTAATAATTGGATTAGATTCCACATATTCACTTTATTTTTATTGTCACCGTGGCTTATGATGGCAAGTTTCATTACAGTGTGAAGAAGATGAGTGTGCATAAGCAAAAAAAAATTCACGGAAATCCGCTCAGAATTAGTGACAGGGGGAGAAAAGAGGGAAGTAAGAGAGAGAGAAGGGGAGTGCAGGGAGGCTGAGGAGGAGTGAAAAGCTAATTAAAAAGATAAGTGACCAGCAGTCGCGGCCTGTCAGGGTGCAGAGCCACTGCTGAAGTTAACCCGCTTTGTGCTGGATGGCAGCAGCTGACAGGCTCGACCGAGGCTTTGTATGGCCTCACCTGTGATGGAGGCGCTCTCTGTTCGCAGGTGAAGGGCTACACAGGCTGGGGTGGCACTTAAACACACTAATAGAAGGACACACACACACACACACACGCTCTCACTCTCTTCTCCGCCTTCCACTTTCACACTGTCTCGGTACATCTCTCCCTCCTCTCTCTCTGTTTCTTCCTCTTTCTCTTCCCAGCCTCTTGTGACAGATCCAGGCGGTGGGTGGTGGCGCTGGCACATTGTTTCCTCCTCTCTCTATCTCACCTCGCTCTTTCTCCCTCTTCCTAACACACACACACACACACACGCACACAGATCTACACCACCCACACATGGGGTTATAATTAATACTTCTCCCATATCTATATTTCATACTGTTTGCTTAGAAAAAGCCAGAGAGCCGGGGCTGGGGAGGGTTGAGAGAGAGGCAGGGATGCTAAAAAAGATCTCTAAGATTAATTAACGGTGGAAGAGGGGAAGAAAAGGGATGTGTCCCGGGAAAGCAGCAAGCTCTGCACAATGCAGCACACTTCATTTGAATAACGGAGCAGTGTGTTTTTCTTCTGTGCTTGTGTGTGTCACCGCGACACCACTCTACCTGAAATGAAGGATAACTAGCCCACTGGATTAGAAAACGCACCATCTATCCTCCAACCCCCCCATCCCCATTATTTGTATTCAAGGATTTTTGAAATGACATTGCAATCTGATGATGCACCAGCCCATTATATTGTCTAGCAGGACAAATACCCCAGCGTTTTTCTGTGTAGAACTAACACAATTTTTCCATGTCAGGGTGTGTGTGTGTGTGTGAGGGGGTGCATGGCGGTAATATTCCGGCGGTCCGGGGTGGAGACGAGGCCCCAGGAATGCTGTCATTAATCCTGGAGGAGGGCTGTCGCGCACTCGGATTATTAGAGAAATAAATTTGCATGCTGCATATGAGCCAGGTGAAAAGCACTGAAGGCGCAAATTATATTTCCCTGACAGGCTGAGCGGGAGAACGGAGGCTGCCACCGAATCGTTCCAGCACACACATACACACACATGCATTGACATTCCTGCTGCTATACACAGTCACTCAGGAAAGCTGTACATATGCACAGATACAGGACACACTCAGGGATTATACATGTACGCACATATTATGAAAAAGAATATGTCGGGATGTACTGTGTGTAACTGGGTGTGTTTCCTATTCAGAGAGGTATGCACACACACACACACACATCCACAAACACACATAGTACTTAGTTTGTGTATAAGTATAGACAAACCCCTTAGGAAAGAATGCCAAGTGTGGACATACTGTACATTTTCATTCCTTCCATGTGTGTAAACCTCCTTCTTTTTATGTGTGTGTGTGTGTGTGTGTGTGTGTGTGTGTGTGTGTGTGTGTGTGTGTATTCTGTGAGGTCCTCTGGCTCTGGGCTGTCCTCTTACCCTGCCTGTAATGGTCCATGCAGGCCCAGCCTAATGGGGTGGACACTGGTGTCAACTTCATTACTTTACATCTCCCGCCAAGATGAAAAGTCTCTCCCCCACTCACACTTTGACCACGCTTCGTTAGCGCTCTCGCCCCCTTTCACCTCTCTGTAACCTCGAAAGGAAATGTGAAACATTTACAGAAATGTATTGATGAAATAGTTTTGTTTAAGGAAGAAGAGAGGGTGGAGGGTGGAGAGTTGTAATCACTGCAAATGAGGCTACTCGGAGCGTGGATGGGCCTGGCTGTTACTGAAGTCAGCGTTGTAGACTGTTTATTCATACGCCATTTCAGAATGAGTCATTGGCTGCTTTTTAGCCTGGCAGAGTGCTTTTATAGTCTTGAAAATGTTGCTCCCAAAGTCCATTAGTTGCTTTTACTGGGATTTCATCAAGGTGGAAATACTTCATAAAAATCAGGTTTACATGTATTTTCTAAAAATATAATAAAATGAGGTGTAAAGAAAGCTCAGTTCCAGCAGATCTGACCATGAAGACCTGCAACCCAACAAATACATAGGCTGGACACTCAGTTTAAAGAGTTGTATTTCTTACTTTAGCTCAACCAACAAATTAGTCTTAACTGGGCTGAACAGATGTTTAATAGCGCAAAGCTTGTAAAAAAGGAGATTCCTTTTGTGCTGGAATTTGAGACATTTGAGAATCTCTTTGAGACGTTCGGTTCAGCAAACTAACTTTTCAGTCCCTACAGACCTTCTGCAGAGTTCTCATACTCATAATGATTTGATAAATAAACAATAAATGTCTTGAATGCACAGGTAGTGCACAGGAATGTCCTTTTTTTTTTTTTAGATGAAATGGAGCTCCTTTCCAAGGCACCTGTGTAAGAAATACTGGATGTGCTTTAAATTATGGGTGTAACTGTAGACTAACTGTTAAGGCCTCAGTATACTTCAAACAGTCTAGGTCGTACGACTGAAGGCAAAAGTGTTTTGACCTGGGCAAAAAGGCCGCTGTCACAGCCTCCTCCTGGCTGCATCCCACTGCTTCCCTGATCACTCAGAGAATTTTGTGTCTTTCCGTGTCTTTGTAGTCTGATAATATTCTAACAGGGATAATGGCGCAAACTTTCGGATAGTCTCTCCTGACAGGTATGCTTGGTGTTGCACTTGGTTGTGTGTGTGAAAAATGACGGAAGTAGTAGAGAAATGAAAAACCTGGTCAATCGCTGCATAAAATGGCCGTGTTTGTGAGATTGTTAGTTTCAGAAAATTAGAAACTGTTGGATGCAGTGAGACCTTGTTAGAAGATCTGAGAAGCACTTCCTTTTAAGCATACTGAGACCTTTAGGAATGAAAAATGTAAGCTGGTAAAGAGGAAAACAGACTATAATTTCAGGTGTTCTTTTGGCTTTTTTTTTGCTTTATTCATGGCCCACCAACACATAATACTTTCTGACCCATTCCCATACCTGCAAGGTATAAAATCAATATATTTTTACCTGTCACACACACTTTTTGCTTTTTATCTGTGAGCTCTGAATAGCCAACTTGGTGCAGGACTCTGATGTGACTGTTAGACATAAGTTCAGATTTTAGTTCCCTTTAGTCCATTTATTTACTGCTGGAAATCAGGTAGGCCTCGTCACAATAAAACATTTATCTACTGCATGCAAGGGTTTTAGTTTTACTATAGTATAAAAGCATCTCTAAGAATAACAGTACTGATGTTTAGTGTTCCCTGAGACTGTACAGATAGAGACACATAGTTCTACATGTCCACTGCGTCTTTGTCAGTCATCTTTCATCTCTTGGCCTGCGCCTATAGGCAGAGAGTGAGCAGCAGGCGGTATAATTCTGTTCTAAAGCCCCTAGTTAGGCATGCATATATTCCTATTATAGTCAGCGCTCCCGGAACAAGACAACAGAGAGCAAACAGAATGACCTTGAAATATTTATCCCCAGCCTCGCTTCGGAGAATTAAGTTTGGTGTCAGGGGCAACTCGCAGCTATCCAGCTCCACTTTGTGTGGAAGCATGCACGCCCATACACACCCGCGCACAAACACACACGTCCTCCTTTAGCGGGTTATGTAGACTGAGACAAACGGCTCATCTACCATCTTGCAGTGTTGAATATTAAAGGCGGTCAGGGAGGCAAGGCTTTGATTGGGACAATAAAGGCTGATGAACAGGATCTTAGAGCATGGGAGAGGAGAGGGTGTGTGTGCGTGTGTGTGTGTCACAGTGCAAGGGATACAGCCAAAACCCTGAAGTGGAAGCCAGGAGCTGCCCGGCCCAGAATGCTGTCTGTGTGTGTGTGTGTGTGTGTGTGTGTGTGTGGAGGGAGAGAGGGAGGGTGAAGAAGGCTAAAAGTGACCCAGTCCGAGCAAATGTGGGTCAAAGTAGTCATAAGAATGGGGTAAATGTGTGTAAACTTTAATAGCACTCTTCCTCTGTTCTGTACTTCCTCGCGCCTTCAGTTTGTAACTTATAGTAAGTGATGATGGTTTAAAGGGTAATTTCAGTTTATTACAACCTATTTTAGTAGTTTTGGTCATCACTGTAATTCACCAGAGTAATTGCCAACATCTGGGAACACAGTGACATCGGTGCAACAAAGAACAAAAAACACAAATACAAGCAGTCAGACTAATCAGACGATTTGGAGGTAAAACTGAAAGTGAGTGCACCTGTTAGTAATAATCCCACACTGAACAAGAAAATTGTGTGTGCGCAAAGCTACAGTAATTACGCTAGGAAGTAGGTTCGGGTAATAATTTACAATTAGCCTTGATTTAATTTTCCAGTTCATTTCAGCTAATGGAATGGAGTTTTGAAATTGTATAACTTTTGCTGACCAGCAGCCACTGTGGCCTTAAAGTCGAGATGAAATGAAAAAATGCCTTTTTAACCCTTTTAGATCACATCCCTGCTCAATCCAATCATGTTTTCTTCCTGTAAAACAAAATATGGCGTGTGCTTACGTAAACTTGAACCAACCAATTTCAACCAATAATATCATGACATCCACCCATCAATCAATCTTCAACTTTCAGCGGCACATTGCTAAGATTTACTTACTCCAAGGACAAAATATTCATCCTCTCTCTCATCTTCCTCCACCTCCTGCAGTTCGAGGGGTACGTCTGCCTACTCCGTAACGGGGGTGATGAAGGCGTTGAAGGAGGCGAGTTGTCCTCTACGACTGAATGGAGGCTAGCATCCAAATCTGAATCACAGTAATTCTCCATGTTTGTTATGACACGCCCACTTTTCAACGTTCAAATCAAATTCCTCCCAACATTATGTCCCGCCTGCGTCCTGTTTCTCTCAGAAATACGTCACGATAAGCATTCCTTTAGAGTTGTGTTTCTGGGCAACTGACATATTTATGTCACTTTATGTCATTTTAACTCTGTTTTGGTCTTCACCAACGCCTGAGAAAAATATTTGGCTCTTTACCTGCTAAATGCTCCACTGTTCACCAGCTAATCTCTATCTTTGTCTGTCTGCTGTTTGGTGCTAAGCAGTTGGTTTATCAGAGCTTTTTAGCAGTTTGCGGGCAGGAAAACCAAAACAATGAGCTAAAAGAGGCTAAAGTGGGCTAAAGGGAAACGGACAGCACTCTGTGGGTTCATCACTAAAGTAACACCTTTCACATTACAAGTAGTCATTTGATCCATTTTAAAAGAATATTGATTCCTCCAGCTTTAATGGTTTTAACAAGTCTTCATTGTTAATCAGTGTATTAAAACTAAAACCTGTCCACTAAACTAGCTTACAAAAAGATGATTTTCCCTTTCCAATAGAAGCATCTACTTCCACCAAAAGTTTCTATCAAACTTTATTGTTCTTCCTCTTCAGCCAGACATCAAAAAGAATCACAAACAACTTTTTGATTTATTTGGAGATATTTTAGCTAATGATCCATTACAGAATATCTGAAGGGACGTCTGTATGGGAGACACGATTGAGGCTTCGCCAAAAGCCTCTTTGTTGTACTTATCGTAATTGTCATGTTCATAGGGAATTTTTATTGAAACAATAACAAAGCACATGTCCACAAATTAGCTTCACTTTCTCCCATTCAACTTCTCATTGTCTGCAATGCCTGTGAGGGCTTAGAATAATGGATGATTGGAGAGGAGAAAGGAAAAGCAATGGGCTGTGTGTGTGTGTGTGTGTGTTTGTGTGTGAAGGGGGGAAGCATGTTGGCAGTGTGGTAAAGAAAAGCCTGCTGGATTGTTGGAGCACAGTGGAAGGATGCCTGCCAGTTTCTACGCTACCGGGACTCTCTGACCTGCGCTTGTGTGTGTGTGTGTGTGTGTGTGTGTGTGTGTGTGTGTGTGTGTTTGTGTGTGTGTGTGTGTGTGTGTGTATGTGTAGGTGTGTGTGTGTGTGTGTTTGAATGCGTGTGAGCAACTGAACTCAACAACAGAAAACCTCCGCCTGGTCCTGCATGCGTTCATGCTGTGCACATTCGCTTGTCTACTGCGTGCTTCGGCCCTGTATTCAGTGTGTGTTTTAGCATACATGTGCACCTGCGTATTGTGTGTATGTGTGTGTGCATGTGTATGTGTGGGAGGCAAGCAGATGAAGACGGTGCTTGCCTCATATTCAATGTGATCTGCAGCCTCACCTCTGTCATTATATTTAGCATCCGTGTTTCATTATGCATTCCCATCTACTGCTCTGTGGTGTGAATCTTACATCTCAATTAGCCTCTCTGTTCTGGACATAAAATGCATTACTTGCGGCAAAGAAATGCAAGAGCAAAGCAACTAAAACTTGCAACTAAAGTGCACACGAGTGACACATCCTAATCTACCCAAATGCACACACATGCTGCAACAATACAGAGGTGTAAGATACATTTTTGTGTGGAATTTAAAAAAAATAATTTAAACAAAAGCTAAACTTTCTGTGCAGACAATCTTCTCTGGACTGAACTATGGCAATATTATTTATGTGCAGGCCCCGCCATCTACACTTTATTACATCATTTGTATCATGGCGCTCTGAGATTCATAACAGGTGACGCTTGAGGACTCATCACGGTGATTTGAACAGGAGTGTAATGTGGGTTGTCCCTCTCTGTCAGTTAGAGGTGACCTGCATTCTTTACTATATATTCATAAAGCCCATTTTGGAAAAGATATATTTTGTATCTGCTCTGTAGTTCAGGCAAAATCATGCTTTACTAGATCTCAGGATTGTGCTGTTCCACAAGAAATCAACACAGAGGCTGGTAAAATGTAGTCAGTCTTGGTCACTTGATGGTCAGTAGATTTTCAGTAGGTAAGCCTCATTTTTCCAACTGAAATGCATCTTTCCCGATTCATTTTAACATCTACTGAGCAAAATGTCATTACAAAGTGAGTAGAAGTGAATGGCAATGTGCAGGATGTTTTTGATCATACGTGTCTGTCATTTAGACTTTATGGTGTGGAAGAACTTTTTTTTGTTTTTACCTATTAGGTCATAGAATGATCTAAATTGACTTAGCATACTGTCAGTAGTTTTCATATGGGCTATTTCTTTAGTAGAAAGAAGGTCCAATTAAATTTGTTCACAGTGAGGTCTGGATTATCTAGAGTAACAGGTACATTAGTTCTGGAAACAGATGTGGCTGTTGAATGGAATTTCATTTGGGGTGTTTGCAGCATTGAAAAATAACACTGAAAACATTCATCATCCATTGTATTGGGGTGGACACAGAAATCTCAAAGACATATCTCAAAACCTGAAAAAAAATGAAACCAAAACTATCTGCATGACTACACAACTAGAGGAAAGCGGGTGAACTGACCCTTTAAACACAGCCACAGTCACTGTAGTTGTAGTCTGTTGGGCCAGTGAACAGTTCCACTGGAACAACAGGGGACTGACATCTTGTTCAAGGGCACCTTGACAGTAGTTGTTCAAGGAGGGGACAGCTTTAGTTAGTCACACTTTCAGCTTAAAATGCTTCCCACGTCATGTCAACATAATCTTGGATCCTTGCCCAGAGAGTTTTCCTTAATCTTGCATTACCATATCTTCTATACAGGGCCATATGAACCTGTGAAATGGAAGTAGAATCCTAGATTTGCATACACACACAAATATACACACACATAGGCCCTGCTTCTTGCCTGTAACATGTCCGTGTTGTCCATGCCTGGACCGGCTGGGGAGGTTTGATTTGACACAATTGTCACTGCATTATCACTGACTGGACCCTTACCACATGGAAGAACTTTGCCTACAGGGCTTTCTGCCACAAAGGCTTTAGGAAGTCAGGTGATGTCCTATAAGGAGTGACAAAGTCCATGTAGGGTCAGGTCGGGATGGATGCATGGGTCAAACACCAGACTTTCACCCAGGAATCCACTGTTTGTGTCCCGTGTGAAACCATCGGGACAACCAAACTGCGACCGTTACAGTAACCACGTTAAAAAATAATGGTTTGGGTTAAAATAATATGTCAACGTTGAAGTACAGTATGTACTTTTAGTGCCTAAACCTAACCAAACTGTGACCAACCGAAAGCCTTGAAGGCAAACTTCTCCCACGTGCGGACCCTCTGGCTTCCATACTGACCTCTAAACCCCTGGGAGACGAGGTTAATCAATCCCAGACTGATAGATCACTCCAAAAGGTGTCAGGATTCAGGGAGATACCAGAGAATTGGTAGCATGTTGTGCTTCTGTACGTAAAAAGTTTTGATTTGCGACATTTCTTTAGCCCAATATCATACAATGTCTCAAAGGCTTGCAACAGCAATGGTTTCTGACCCTCTCACAAGCTATCTAAAGGTGTGTTCAGACATTTTTCGTCTTGTGATATTCACACATATTTGACCACTGGACAGTTTTTGCAGTGTCTGTTTAATCGCCCCAAACAGCTAATATAATACTAACTTTACATACATTAGCATTAGCTAGCTACATAAGCACTGACCTTTCTGTTGTCTTCCTCCAGGTTTTCCCCCTTTTCCCCTTCATCTCTGCGTGTTTATGAAGTGAAGTCATAAAGTCTCTGCAAGTGTGAATTTTCTTTCTCAAGTTTAAACATTTTCAGCTCACTCACTCTTCACCTCAATTAATGCTGCCCGGGGAAAATACGCTTGCGTCTTTCTATTGACTTAACAAGCAGTCTGGTGCTTTTGAAGGAACAACTTGAAAAAAAGTACTCCACACATAAAGACAAAACAGACTGTCCTGACTAGAAAAATGACAGCATTGTTTGTTCAAACCCTAAAAATTACCTATGTTTATGTTTCGCTCTTAAAGTAGCGTGACATTGTTATACCACTGCAATAACTCTTAAGCTAAGGTTGCCATGGATTTGACACCAAACACCGCAGTTTGCATCCTGTCTTCCTACAAACAGGCATGCTTTGTTTCTTTTACGCAAAGAAGATGAACATGAAGTGCAAGTTGTAACAGTTCACAGAAAGTCAGACTCCATGACAGTTCTACTAAAAAAGTCCAAATAAGTTAGTCCAGTAGGAGTCCATTTAGGCCCAATATCCAGTCTACACATTCTTTCAAGTCTAGGAGAAAGGTCCCAATCTGGATTGCTCAATCCTCTTTCAACCCAACCCCTGGAAAGACCTGGAAACTCCAAGCCTCCTACCTCATTATAATTCTAACCATTGCACACCAGTTAATTAGCTTCATTTAGTATTGACAGACTGGGAGATTCAGATTTTCCAGTCCCCTCTAAGAAGTCTAGTAATCCTGTAGCAAATTTGAGAAGAAAATCTACTAATTATATTTAATGGCTTTTTCACAATGGTATTGTGTTGTTACTATTGGAACACTAAGGTAATGCCAGAATAAAAAAAGATTACTAACACAGTTACAATCCAGATTACTATAGAAATATGATAGAGATGCTATAGGAGAAATCACATCAAGAATAATAATACTGTGTACTCACTAGTGAGGTCCACAGATGCACATCAGTACCTGTTGGAATATTCTATGAATATTACAGTGCTTCTCTTTCAGGGGTTAGGTGGATTTTACTCTTGACTGAATGAGAGACTGGCTATTCTGGGTAGAATGAGAGATCAGTTATTGATTTGCATGGCCTGCACGCTTGTTCAACCAAAATCTACCAAAAGCAGATGTGCGGATACAAAAGAGAGAGCCTTCCTTGTGTTTTCACCGGGCCAGTGGATGCACAAGCACAACAGAACATGGTGGAAACTTGAGCTTCTTGTCTGGTTTCTGTCAGTAAAACTCTGGTTGGTAACCTCTCGCATTTATGTGCACAAAGTTCATTCAGGTTCGTACAACTGTTTGTTTGGATAGGCCTTTTTTCAAAGTAGACATTTTGACTTGGCATAGTAAGAAGAGCACAGGTGTTACTGATGACATTAACAATGGCTCCATTCAATCCAAGTGTTCCAGTAAGCCATGACAGTGTGACAGTGAGCTTGTACGATAGCAGGACCCTGAAACTGAAGCAGCTAAATGGAATTTAAATGTCTTCTGTGAAAAAAAGGCCAGTCACAACTTGGGAAAACAGGTTAAAAAACACTGTGCTGCTTTTAGAATGTTTTTTTAATCCAAATTATTAGAAAAGTCTTTGAGGATTCTGGGAATTCCTTCAAAACAGCTGTGTTATAAAATGACATTCTGGGTTTATCAAAAATGGAAATGATCTTTCACAAAAGGGATGCTTAGCTCAAATAGGACTGGTGTATCCTAACATGTCAATGTGTTTCATAGACATGGATTTGCTGCCTGTGTGTTCCCAAGAAAGCTTGATGAGTGTCCTTTGTACTATTTTATGTAACAGGGTCCACTTTGATATTCTTCGCAAAAACAAGCAATTGAGTCATATGACAAGACATGCTTAGTCAAGTCAAGTAAATTTTATTTATATAGCCCAAAATCACAACTTTGCCTCAAGGGGCTTTACAATCTCTACAGCATACGACACCCTCGATTCAGATAACGAAGAAGTCCCCCCAAGAAATCCTTTAACGGGCAAAAAAAAAAAGGTTACAACTAACAAACTTATAAGTTGGAGGTTCTAAGGAGCAAATGAATGCAGCGTATGTCTCCATTCGCCCTCCTAAGCCTTTGGCTAATGTTGTTCACTGACCTGTCACATTCAGCCTGGCTCGCCATCTCCAACAGGGCCGGACAGCTGACACTAGCGCTCCCCTCCCCTTCTCTTCCTAATGTGTTGTGATAAGGAGCTTATGTGAGGTTTCCCCAGCAAAATTACCCCCTCAAGCTATTCTAACAGTGGCGTATGTGGGCATGCATTTCACGATTACTTCCATGCAAAGGTGATGCTGGCAAGCAGAGACGTTGACCACAAGGGAAGGGGGGGGGGGGGTTTACATGTTAGCCTGGGCTAAAGACAAAGCTAGGAGAGGCCAAAGCCTAAGGACGTGACAGCAGTGATTTCCATTGTTTTTCTGACAGGCAGCGACATGTAGTAGCCTGTAGCCGCAGCAGGGATCAGCTGTCCTCATATTTTTTGATTGCAAGAGCTTGCCAGTAGATAATATTGAACAGGCTTTGATGAGGTGAATACAGATATTGATTTAAATTGGGTGCATGCCTTTCCAAACCAAAAGAATTACCAAAAGCAGATGTGTGAATGCAGAGAGGAGCATTTTCTCTTGATTCCATGTCCATCAGACACAATAGGAGGATATTCTAATCTTTGACAGTATTTCAGCAGAAATCTGTTCCATATGTGAGCTGTGGCACTAATGCAGTGTTTACATCAACTGATTCTGATGGCTTTCTCTATAGGCCCTCAGCAACTGGCTCCTACATGAGTATGTAAAGTGTGAATGTGAGTGTGTGTGTGTGTGTGATGTTGGCATGTGCATGTCAATCCCCTGAGCTCCGACTGTAGGATGTCGATAGCCAACCTGTAAATGACAGGCACAGAGGGAGTGTGTTTAGCAGTTTGGCTGGATCATAAAAAGGTCACACCCACACACCGACACACACAGCCACACACACACACACATATAAAGAAAAGGACATACAAGGATGACCTCCTTTTTCACCTCCATCTAGCGCTCACTACAGTTATCGAGATAGTTTTTTAGCATTCAAGTGTTACTGTTACTTCTAATGTATCATTCAAATTGCCCCAATAATATCCCTTTACAAAGGCAAACACAAATCCTCATGCATTCTGCTTAAAATTGCTGATGTCATGGGAAAATGTTGTACCTAACATTTTGGTGTTTTTACTACAATTGAAGGCTTAGATGGTTGGTCCACTGGTTGAGAAAAATCTGTGACCCCTGGGGCTTATGGAAGCCTTTCAAAACCCACAGGATGAACTGAAAAATGCGTTCTTGCCCAAGCAAAAATTAGAAACATAAAACCCATTTTTGTATGGACTTTTTTTCCCTTCTGAGGTTCTTTCCAAACTGTTAACAATTTGAAGCTTCACATCGGCTGGGGTTGCATATTTTATTAAGGCTTTAGGCAATACAGCAGTGGTACTCAGCCAGGTATCACTTCTTGATTTGGTCTCAATTTTTGGTGCAAACAGTGCAACTTAGATGTAGAAGTGGTTTGCACTCCTGTCAGTCAGTATGTCCAGACTGTGATTTTCACATTTTGGGGGATATGAATTCATGTCGATGAAATTGGAGTAACCTATCATTAGGTGTTGCTTTTTAGTGATGCAAGTGGTCAGGCTCTAGGGATGGCAATGTCAGTTGGTCGCTCCACCACCTTGGTCCAGATTGAAATATCTCAACAACTATTGGACAGATTGCCATGAAATTTCGTACAGACATTCAAGGCTCCCAGAGGATGAATCCTTGACTTTAATTCCCCAAGATTTTCATGTAGCACCACAAGCAGGTTAAGGTTTTCACGCATCCAGTCTAATATGTAAACATCTAATTGGCCAACATTCATGGTCCCCAGACAGTGAATCCTACTGAGTTTACTGATCCCCTGACTTTTCTTCTCATGAAATCACAAAGTCAACATTTCAGGTCCAATCCTTTGTTTTATGATAAAATAACTACAAAACTAATGACATTCCCATCAGCCTTGCCTGTACTTTGTGTTTAGTGCTAATTAGCTAATGTTAGCATGCTAACATGCTAAACTAAGATAGAGAACATGGTTTACATGTTGACATTGTCATTGTGAGCATGTTAGCATTTAGCTCAAAGCACTGCTGTGCCAAGGAACGGCCTCACAGAGCCGCTAGCATGCCGTCCTCAAAACTAAACGTCTATAAGATTTGTCTTTGCTTTCCAAAATGACTCAAATGAGTGTTTTCTGAGCTGACGCCTCTTTGGTTAAGGTTTGGTTAACTTTTGGCAACAAACACTACATGGTTAAGGTAAGGGAAAGAATGTGATCATGATTAAAATACACTAATGTTCATAGTTTGTACTAGACAGGGGGTGAACAGTTTAAAATGTGATGATATGTCAATGCTGTGTTGTTTCCGCTGCACCCAAGTGGCCAAAAAAATTAAATCAGTCATTACAGGTTTAACTGAACAAAGTAAAAATGCTTGCCTCTCACTACAGCCTGCCCAGGTTCAGTTCCAGGCTGTGTTAAATCCAATGAGAGGTCATGCCCTTGTTCCAGTAATAGCAACTCTATACTTGTTGGTCTGAGTTCCTAAAGTATGTATAGAGGGGTGGCATGTTATACTCTCCTGGTAAATGAATAAATACATGAATAAATAAAAAGTAGCAGCTGGCATCTACAGCCTACCCAGGCCAGCAGTGGGTAGCAGTGGTTGTGAGAAAATCACTTTGAATGTACAAAATGTCACTAATTAGTGCTCAAACACGTGGATGTTGATGACCGTCAGATGAATTATTAATATGTGTATTCGCATCTTTTCCAGCTTTGCAACTTTAGCACTGAACGGTGGAAAGCAGGGAAGATCATTCTACAGATGGAGCCAACACAGATAAGTAGGTGAGAACATTTCCTAAAAATCAATATAAACCAATGTCAGATTATTTCATATAACACTGGAGAATGCGCTAGTGGCGCCACCCGAATAGACACACGTAACCATGTAAACTTCACTGGTACCACATTTTTCTCTTGGTCTCTCTTTTTGTTTCTGTTTTTTTTTTCTCCTTTTATCTCCCTCTCTCCCTTCACCATCTCCCCGGTGCCAGGCCTGAGCCTGGTGGAAGAAAAAACAGAAAAAAGAAAGAGTGAGAAGAAGAAGAAGACGAGAGGGAGAGAGAGAGAGAGAGAGAGGGGGATCTGATTTCCATTCCACGTCGGATCACTGGAGTGGAGTCTAAAACCACAGAGTGCGCTGGCACTGGACAAAGAGGCTGGATTCAATAAATATGTGGACTAAGCTCTCCTATTCAGACCCCACAGTATTGAATTCCTTATTTAGGTCATTTAGACTGGGCAAAATTGATACAGTATGCAGCTCAAATCTATAGCTCCATTTTTCCTTCTCCTTCTCTCTCTGTCTTTGCCCTTCTAAATAAAAAAGAGATGAGAGGGAAGCCAGGGTGCGTGGGTGTGCAAGAATGGCTGCGAGTGAAGGAGTAGCAAAAAAAAAGGGGGGGGGGATATTTTTTTTCTTTTCCATGCATGACTGTGAATGTTTGTGTATTTTGTCGATAATGACAAAGAGAAAAGAGAGGCACGAAATTAGACAGGGGGCATGAAAAGCAAAAACAAATTGAATGAAAGAGATTGAGAAAGTGAGTGGATTGCGAGTCAAAGTGCGTGTGAGTGCATGAGAGAAAGAGAGGTGGTATTTTGACATTTTATTAGAGTCTCAATGAGGTCTGCACTAGACAATGCTCTCCTGCCTCCTCGCTTAGCCTGATCTTAATTGGCCATTAGACTGAAAAATAGCCTTTACCTCCGCTACTCCTCCTCCTCCTCTCCTCTTCTCCTCCTCTCTTCTGCGGCTTCATAGCTGATTAGACCTTTGATTTACTAATAAACACAAAGAAACAGATTAGCAGCGGGGCTGAGGCGGCATCAGACGTGCTTAGCTGTGTCTAGAATAGGAAAATACCAGCCGAGGCCTTAACACTCACTGAAACCTATCTGATTTTAGTTGAAAGTATTCTATTTTTAATTCAACACTAAAAATATTGCTGACAAAAGGCATGCTTTTGTGTTCCTGGAACAGGGATAAACCTGTCTTCACATTTACTGGAAACTCATCTGATTTTGTATTTGAGCGTTCTGCTTTTGCTATCCAACGTTTCTTGACACTGTGAATTATCGACAATATGACAAAATCAAAGTATTTTTTGGAACTTACCACAGAGTAGAAAGTTCCATCCCCTGATGCCAAGCCATCCCAAGCTTAGATTGACCTGCTGTTTTTTTTTTTTTTTTTTTTTTTTGTGGTTTTGTAGCCCTTATCTTCCCTAGCTGCAGATGACTACGCTTCATGCCTGCTCTATCGTTTTTTTTTTCTTTCCTGCAAAACTCACACTGGGCTTTTATGATAAATAAGACATTACCCACAATGAGAAGAACTCAATCAGTGCTTGTGTTGGCTGAGAGTGAGAAAGACAGGGATAATTACTCACTAAATAGGCAATCACCGAGGTGGTGCCCACACAATCAAGCCTGCATGTGTATTTTGGGGAGCTTCCACAGAAATGCCGGCCAAAAGCCTCGGAAAATGAAGAACCGAGCAATAAAGTAGGCGAGCGCCGGTCCCGCCGGGCTAATACTGTAGCCCAGGTCACAGGTAGGGTTTGGAAGTGGTCATTAAAGGGCTGTATTTCAAACTGAAATCACATGTCCACTGCAAAGTGAAACAATCCTGTGTCATGAGTAATGGAAGAACAGCGAGTACTCGCACATCATTTATTCCAAGCAGAAAGTGAGTGGCTATATCTATTCCCTGTTGGTTTTTGTGTTAATTTACGTCTCCGACAGCTACTGTAAATTTGTTTGCTTTTGTGGTTTCGAAGGGATTTCTTTGAATCATAAATTTGACTCATGACCAGATTAGCTTCTAAACAAACAAAAAAAAAAAGATACCCAGAGGTGAAAAGAAATACAGCTCAAGTACAAATACTATGCAAAGTTACTGATTATTGATATTTTAATGTGCTCTGAATCAAAATGTTGCTGAGTTTTGCTATAGCTGAAAGGCTAGCAAACCATCTTGACAATAACCAGGCAAACACAAAAATATTACCATAGTTTGAAAAACAAAAAGCTTGAATGGTAATGTTAAATACATTTGAGTGTTTAATTTCAATAACATTTTATAAAGATACAGTTGTTTGGGTAATGTGTGATGCTATAGTTAGAACAAATGTAATACTTAA
This sequence comes from Macquaria australasica, assembly GCA_005408345.1. Classification (NCBI taxonomy): domain Eukaryota; kingdom Metazoa; phylum Chordata; class Actinopteri; order Centrarchiformes; family Percichthyidae; genus Macquaria; species Macquaria australasica. The sequence continues at coordinate 321,717 of SEMN01000307.1, forward strand.
AGCTGCACTTAATAATGTTTGTATTTGAACATAGCTATATGTAATGTATCACACTGACACATAAGTAGCAACATGAAATGCTTTAAAATTATAACTGAAATATAAAATTAGTTGTACGCAAAAAAACACAAACAAGTTGCTCCGCCAAGGTGATGATAGCATAATAACTGTAATTCATTACTTCCACCACTGTATAATATTTCTAATACAAAGTGATTGTTTGGCCTGTAAAACAGTAGGGAAAGGCATGTGATATTACCTGTACTTGTACTTTACAAGCAACTTAAGTCATATGTAAATCAGGCTAGTTTATTTTACCGAAATCATTTACATATTGTAAATTTTCAAATGGTGGCCTATATTTGCCTTTATTGGAAACAGGTTTGTATTAGACACAACCTATATTCCTAATTCTCCTGTTTTGTAAGTATATTTATTATGTTAGTATGACACCTCCCTGTTTCCTGATGTGCTCCCGTTTCAATTTGCTGTTGATGCTGTTTGCTGTTAATGCAAACTCAACACTTTCTTCATGTTTACCTGTTGCCTCGATAAATTCAGGACGATTTATCGCAGATGTTTCTCATTAAAAGCCTTCCAGTGGCTCAAAGGGCATAATATATTCCTTTGGTAGGCTTTTAATGTGAAACATCTGCAGAAAGTGTTGAGTTTCATCGACGGTGGCCTAACACTGATCAAATAAACGGCAAAGTAGATCTGATTGGAATTAATGAATGAAAACAGCATTTCTGTTGAAAAGAGTATGACACGACTTTGTTGTTGTACTGATTGATTTTGTGCTGACGAAAAGTACATTACACTGAATTTACCTTTTTTCATAGTGTTTTTTTCATTTTTTTTCACAAAATTTACAGTGTATGCATTGGTAGGGGGCATTATCATTAACTTATATTGATAACTGTGCCCAACTTTGGCAGCACAAAACAATTTTTGGTCAACAAACTTTCCAAGAATCCAAAAAAAAGAAAGAAAGAAAATAAAGCTTGTATACATTGGAAATGATTTTTATTCAGCATACAGCATGTCCATCTAATCAACTACAAATAATGCTAATTACTTTGACTTAAATATGAATCTCTCAAATACAGACTCAGTGTCTGCCTTGAACAGATATTTAAGTGCATACAATTTAATGACAGTATCGGAATAGAAAGCATATTTGCATACTGTAATATACATTATTACTTAGCAATTATTAATTGGCATCTCGCCAGAGAAGACAAACTCCTCGGTAGTGGATGTAGCTAATTTAAGTCTGTAAGAGACTCATCAAATTTGGCATGAACACATAATTCACTAAATGGTTATTGATTTCACTAAAGCTGTATCAGCAACAAAATACCTTTCAGTTAGCAGTGACAATGCCGATAAAGTTTTCATTTTGTCTCTGAAGCTGCTGACACCGAAAAAACCTCAGTTCAAAGGTTTACGTGCTCGTCTGTATGTTCAGCAAGGCAGGCTGGCAAAAATAAATGGGTGCCAATGATAAAATTACAAGATTTTTCTTTATTCCTATAAATCTTGCTTTGGAAAACTTGCTTCCAGCCGACAGAGAGCATTTACATACTGAGATAAAGTTTTCCATACAGCAAGAATGATATGCCCCCCCCTTCCCTATTTATGTTTGTTATTATGAGACATGCTGTCAAATTTTCAGGAAGGATTTGATATAGCCCTCGGCAAGTTTGTGCATTTGCTGCACCACATACTGTATCTTTCGCTCTCTCTCTCTCTCTGTGTGTGTGTGTGTGTGTGCTAGAGGCTCCTATAAAGTAGCATCCTAGTTTAGCTTGTCTCATAGGTTGTTAAACAGGTGATTAGTTTCACAAGGCAACACATTTTAAACTTTGATGGCTGGGAAATCCTTGGGTTTATATAGAGCATCAATGTGGCAAATATAACTCATAGGTGTATGAGTGAATTGTGTGTGTGTGTGTGTGTGTGTGTGTGCAGTATATGCTTGTCTGTGTGCTTAAATCTACCCACAGAAACGTACAGCGTACTGTAAAGAGACCTTGCTGTTGACTTGTAAGTAGGGATGCAATTTTCTTAATCAATTATTAGACATGGTAACAATCAATAGTCTGTTAATCATTTAAAAATGGTGCAACACAAGCATGCAAGCACATGCACATGCAAGTAAATTAGGCATTTGAGCAATAAATTCAATTAACATAATTCAAATTATAATAAAATATTTACTTAAAATTGCGATGCTCCGACTCCCTTTTGTCAGTATTCAACTAATAGCCAGACAAGTTCAAAATATTAAATATAACACATAATGCTCCAAACCTTACAGGCTTCATTAAAGGACATATAGTCTATCACTTTCTAACCTTTTCTTGTATTTTTGTTTCTATTTGTTTTGATGTTGTTGGAAAGTACTGCTTGTCCCGAATGTCAGCTCCCCGCACCGGAGAGCTGACCAGCTGGTAGCTAGTGGGTAGTTTAGGATTAGCACGAGTCTCTGGATAGCCAGCCACTAGACAACAATTCGGTGGGATTTTACAGTGTTACTTTATGTTGAAGGAGTCATCAACACATAGGCCTACATAGCCCACAGTCTCAATCAGAGGAATTAGCTTCCCAAGAATTAGCCCCAGTGAGCATGGTACGGCACAGTTCTTTTTCATCTATGGACAGCTGTGCAAAGTTACCTACGGCGTTACCGACCTTGCACTTGGCTCAACCAGCTTACTGTGTGTTGCAGCAGTACATTAGCTTGATGTTTCTATGATGAAAAACTGCATTAATACTGACGTTTAACTTATCAGTACGATGATACAGGTTCTTGTTATTAACGTTATTTGCAGTTGCCTCAAACGATCACTAAACCAGCTGATATTTGCTCTGTTGGTCTGGAAGCTGATTTCATAAATATGAATTAAAATCCACCTTTTCACCCAACTATGTAATATGTAATATTTTATTAATACTATAATTATGAATTATCAGCTTCTTACATGATAATAAGCCCATGTCATGGAAAACTTGGTGTAGACAGGAAGTCAAAAGACAAAATTACAGAGTCTGAGGACTTCCTTAATGCTGAAACGATCAAGAGAGAGCTGAAGTCATGGCGTTGTGTCCGGGCTAGCTTCTGTTCCACTAGCTTCTGTAACTCAATGCAATCTCTAATTGAGCATTTCTTTCATAAGTCTTTCTGAGCGTGTTGCTGGGGTTTACTTTCCATATTCTAAGACAAGTCACATCCACATAAACACTTGCTTTCAGGTTGAAACCTTTGTGATTTTTACAAAGTTAAAGTACGATTACGTTATGAACATACAAAACTCCCATGAAAAAGTTCACCAACACTAAATGTTTAGTTGTAATCTCTGCTGTCTATAAAAACTTAATGCGACCCCTCTAGTTGTGGACTCTTCTCGTCTGTTGAGCGGTCGAGCAGTGACGTTTAATCCATGATGGTCTAGGGTTTAAGGGAAATTCTGTTAGTTAAAGGCTGCTAAAAAACAGAAATATTGAATAAACAATGGTATTAGATTAGATTTTGTTTTGTTTTAAATTCACAATCTCATCTAAACATGTCGAGGGAAATACCCGGCATACTGTTGAGTAAGGTTATGTTCCAAGGCTGTTTCATTAGACAGAATAAACTTACTATAAAGTAGCTCACAACATTTATTTAAAAACCATAAAACGGACAGTGAGTTAAACACCCTTTGTTGGCAGTTAGCCTACATGATTTTACATACTGTATGTATACACCTGTGTGCGTGTGCTAAATCTCAGTGTGTTTGTGTGTTTGAGAGAGGTGCAGTTATTATTGAGGAGATCCTTCCTGAGAAAGAAAGGCCAGACCTTGGAATGGTTTAATCAATAGAGGAATGTTCGCTGTAATGAAGTGTGTCAGCTTCTTAACGGGACTAAAACCTTCATCAAGTCAATGAGGAGGGGAGAGTTAAACCTGAGGCCCATCTGAATAATCACGCCGTCTTATTGACTGGCCGCAAGGCGAGGCGAATGCCAAACACAGGCATGGTCAATCACACACACAAACAGAGACGTGCAGGCAAACATCAGAACTCGCGCCTCAATAAACACACACAACTGGAAGTGAGTAAGACATCACACAGTCACATACTGTATGCAACAATCAGGCTAGAAATAAAGAGATACAAAACCTGGATGTTGTGGTGTGGCTGTGGAACAGTGTGAATACATTTTGCCTCGTGTGTTTCCACCTGTATGTTACTTTGACTTAGTTGATTTTTTCGTCTTTAGCACTAACTTGTGTGTGTGTCTCAATTCTAGTGCCCAGTCACACCAGAAAGGTATTTGAAGCTTTATGATGCCATGAGTACTTGTCAAATTAAAAATGCTGGTAAAAGTGAGCTTTTGTTGGAGCAGTAGCACCTTTTCCCAGCTATTCTTGATTTTCATTGATTCATTGTGGGATAGCTGTGTCTATCAACACCACACTCAAAAATCATGCAATTATGCTGTCATTTTTCAGTGTAAACACACTCCATATTTTTAAACCGGAGTACAATTGGTATTGTTCAGTTAGGACACAGTGTAAGAGTGGCACCTTAAAGGTGAGGCTGGTACTGTTCTATAAATGTCAAATTGTCAACAAATGTCATGAAAAGATCAAAACCATCAATGCATTAGTTCATCTGCAACTTCCATAGCCTGTCTGAGGCACTCATCCCCAAGCTCACTGGTTCCCAAAAATGCATCTCATATGTATAGCCTCATTCTTAAAATAGGCTCAGAAAAGCTCTCTGGCACAGAGGAAGAAGATACACACAGTACTTGTTAGTAGGAAAGATTCACTGTTGGTTTTGGTCTTTTCATGGGATTTGTTACTATCCCATGTATACAGAATTAATACAGAATTGTATTAATTGTTCTTTAAAGGGGGGGGTAGCTTTGCTGGCTAACTAGCTTTCTTAAGTCCTGCTGATATTTATGCAACTGCTAACCACTCTTAATGCTGATTTGTGAGGTAGTGAGCGATTCAGACACGAAATCAATGAGATATAGTAAGCAAACGTGTTTATACCCCTGATAAAATTAGAGAAGCATGAATATTAACTGTTTAACCATTGCTCTTAAGGCAACCTTCATAAACACAACCTGCCTGTTCAGGAGCAAACCTCCAACATGGCTGCCAGAGAGGGTGTTAGGTGACATGAAAGCTTTAATCCAGGACTGTATATTCACATAAATAAACATACACAAAAGCTTGTGAACAGTGAATAATAACACCTACTGATCTGCATATGAAAACAGTGTAATGCATAAGCTCTCACTTTCTCAGCATGCAGTGTACACACACACACACACAAGCACAATCTTTCTCTTATCCACACATCCAGAAAAGCTGGTCATCACTCCCTCTGTCTTCACTCATCTTTCACCCCCCCCTTCTTTTTGTCTTTCATTGATCTCTCTCTCATTGGACTCATCACTCTGCATTCTCTGCAGACAAACAGCAACCGCAGGATGACAATCACATTAGAGCACACAATCTATTTATGGTTTTGCCTCATATTTCAACTCCATGCTCTCTTGCTCACACACACACACACACACACACACACACACACACACACACACACACACACACGCACACACACCCACTACTTCCCTCTCTCTCTCTTCTCTCGCACTCTGTGATAATATAAACGCAGGGATTTTAGTGGTAATGAGTTTTTAATGAAAAATGAATTATTTACAGTGGCTGGAGGACAGAAGATAAAAACAAGAGAAGAGCAGGTGATATCAAAGCTGTGAAAATAATGCTATCACAATGCAGTAAAGTTTATTAGAGTTTACTTTAGATACGCAGATGGCTGCATAGATTATAAGAAGATAACAATGGATATATTTAATAAAAACACATTTTTAATTGATATTTAACACATATTTGGTTGGCTTGGGTTCATCTAATCTTCTGTAAAGTTAACTGCTGAGCAGGAAGACACGAGGAGATGATTGATTGCCTTTGATGGCTGCAGAATGTAGCATACAGCCTTACTCAGGAGACATCACAGGTGTCAGTGTGATATGATGTGTCAGGTGGTTAAATGCCTGTCTTTCCGCGGTGGCAAGATTGTAGCCCTTCATGTTGCCTGACAGCTTTTTAGGATTACACAAGTGCACTATAGACTAAATTGTTAGGTGGAACAAAACTTTCTCTTGTTGCATGTTTGATAAACCTTTTCCAATTCTAATATAACAAATACCAAACAATGATCGGTCAAGGAGTTCCATCCTAAAAAAAGGAACTCAAACTGCAGTGGTTTTGTGCAGGTGAGGCTGGTACTGTATTATCAACAAATGCACTACTTCATCTTTCAACCCTCTTCAACTTCCCTGGCCTGTCTGAGGCACTCATCCCCAAGCTTAATGGTTCCCAAAAATGGGTCTCAATTGTAGCTTAATTCTTAAAATAGGCTCAGAAATGTCTTTAAACAGCTGGGCATTGTAGTTTTTAGCTAAACTTATCCAAACAGGAGGAAATACTGCATTTGGTGGGGACTATTTTCAGATGCGGATTAATCCACATTTGGTTCTCTAGTGAGTATTTCCAGCAACAGGATGGTGTACATGGGACTGAACATGTCACCCAGTGCAACAGTGTGGCTCACTGATATGTTTTTAATAGTTTTTGGGCAACAATGGAGCTCTATGGCACAGAGGAAGAAGATATATCAGAATTTGGATACACAAACTCAAACTGCAGTGCTTTTGTGGAAATCTGCATTTTTACTTAAGATGACAAGATGAAAGAATAATTTTATTTAGCCTGAATGTCAAATGTCTGATACCTTTAGCCAGTTCCAGGCATACTGTCAACAAAGCAGTGAAAGCTTTAAAAGAAGGCAAACGCTATACCAATGTGAGAACAAACCACTTTTTGATGCTGTTAGCTGAAAGAACATCGTGTTTTTAGATACAGTTCACTCTTATTGTTGGAACTATCGCAGATCCAGGACGTTATGCTATGTGTCACACTCCTGCATGGATATCTCCTGCAACTCTGACATTTCAGTCACAGATCCACTCATAAAATTTCTTATGGGAAGAACGTTGAAAATACAAACTCACAGGATGGCAGGAAATCTTCTTAGCGACCTATAAGGCGAGGGAAACAAACAACGTCAGGCAGACCTAAAGTAACAATAAACGGGATTTATTCCAATAGAGAAAGGTCTTTTCTATTAATGTCAATACAAACCATGTAGAGTCAAAGTTGCCGCAGGACCTCTTCCTTGCTCACTGAATGGAGAGCTGCTTAGCGGCAAGTTCTCAAGGCTGAAAATGTATACATTTCCGTTTGACTGTAATCACTAGTATTGCTGCAGTATAGCTTCTGATATAGAGTTCTACTTTACAGCCTCCTGATGTTGTTTTGACATTGAGCTGCGTTGGAGTGGCTGGAGTGTTGCTACAGATACTGTTGAGGAGAGAACCAGGAAGTCCAGTTTGATTAATGCATCCATGAGTATGAGGGATTATTAGTCATTTTAGCACAAAGCCATACAGTAAATGCTGCAAGGTATCCGGCGTGGAATGTGCACTTGCACATATTTAATTGGCTAAAGTAGGGTATGCATGCTGGTATTAAACTATGTTGGAGCAATGTTGAGCCACAATCAACTTTTTTAGCTGCATGACTATGTTGTTTTTTTTTGTTTTTTTGCCAAAGTCCTCTGTTGCGGCACTGTTTTGCTAATGCAGTGGTCTCATTGCAATGATAGAGGCTTCGTTGTGTGACAACTCCAAAACAAATTCCTTGTAAAGACTTTGTTAAAGACAACACTAGGCCAGTAAACATAAAGTCAAGGTCAGAATTTGTGAATCATAAACTTCACAAAAGGTCTTGACTCCTCATAACAGTGCTTTTATTATGAGAGTGAAGAACAAACTGTCAGTAGTTTCCCTTTGTTTGGCCTTTGACTTTCAAGACTCAAACTTGCAGCCTCACTGCTGCATTGGCTCAGCTCTGCTAACCTGCAGCCTCCTCTGTGTCAGGACTCAGCCTTTATCTGTATTCAAGTTCACAGGCTTTGGTTCCTCAGCCTCCAGTTCAAAAGGAGAACCATGAGGGGAGATGAAGGATGGAGGTGTGGAGGGGACTCACGGCGTGTGGTCCTGAGGGCTGAATGAGGAGGGGGTGGATGAACTCACAAAGTTTACAATGTTCAATAGCATGTTCACGCCACCCCATTTTTTATATAGCACCGTTCAGGTCAGACCCCTCACTGCTCTACACCGGGACATCAAATTAAATCACTGCTTTATTGAGTAGAAAAAACAAGCAAACTTTTAAAACATTATTTTGGGATGTTTAGGAATAGAGTTTCTCACAAGCTTCTTTATTTTTATATGCAAATTATGATGATTTAGGTGTACATATTTGTTCTGGCGTGCACACAAACAGGTTTCCAGTTTACAGGAACTGTGTCCAAACATTGAAGTGTGTGCAGTGTATATATCTTTAAGGAATGATTACACAACACATGCTCTGGCAATTCAGAATACATTATACAGTTGTATACACAATGCTTCTGTGTATGTACATACTGTATATATGCTGTATGTATTTTCTTAGGAGTATTGTCCTGCTTTTTCTCAGACTCACACAGGTTTCTGTAACGCATATAAAAGCATAAAGCAGTCGATATTCTAGATTTTTCTTCATGAAAAGACCAAAACTAAAAATGAACTGATCCTACTAACAAGTAGTCATTTCCCATAGCAAATGACTGGTATAAGTCTTTTCTCTGTGTCATAGAGCTCCATTGTTGTCCAAAAACTATTCAAAACACATCAATGAGCCACACTATTGCACTGGGGGACATGTCCCTTCATTACCAAGAGTACATACCCTGTAGCTTAATTTTACTCAATCCCACATACAATGTCCTGGTTCTGTAAATACTCACTAGTATGTGCCAGAAAGCACGTGGTTAACGTTGTGAAATGGTCGCAGTTTGGTTAGGTTTAGGCACCAAAAGTACGTACAGTAGTTCAACGTTGCCCAGTCATCCACCCCGACCTCCTCGCTATCAGGACTTTGCTGCTCTTTATACTATGTCACCTGACTTCCAAAAGGCTTTCTTTGCCTTCTGGCAGCAAGATTTGAAGGTTAACTTCTCCCATGTGCGTATTTCTTCGCAGCTGAAAATAGTCACTATTTGATTCACTCTCACCGCTCCCATCAACCTCGTTTGCAGCAGCAGCCTCTGATAGACTGACTGCACACTGCGACTAGCTGGTCAACATAGCGGAGCACTGAGCAGCCAGAGCTAGAAGGAGAGTGAATATTGGACTTACTTATTCATCAGGTGGACAACTCCAGATGGATGCTAATGTTTCTCCATGTCTGCTGTATGTATTAACAGGCAACTGTTTGCTGTTAGGCTGTGTGTTAGCTGTAACAACTTCACAAGGTGATAATACTGTATGTCACCAGCTGCCGTTACATGGATAATATTTCTTCAATCCTATTGAAATCATTCTGATTCCTGTTTACATGGACGCTAAATAAAGTGACCCGATAAGATGTGTGTTTACATGCCCCAAAGCATTTAATCAGAATGGAACTGTTTTGACATGCACACAGTGGTTCTGCGCGCTGTGAAGTGTCTGATCTGCTGGAAATATAACAGAAGAAGAATGTTTTTTTCAGCTTTGTTCATCTTTTCAAACACTTGTTTGAACAACTCGTTGTTTCGAGCCTTTCGAGGTGTTCAACAGTCCTTAAATTTTTTAAGGTCACTTCCTGCCACCATCTTTCTGTGTCCTGAACCTCATGTCACAGATCAGATTAAGCGTTTCCAAGGTTATTAGGCGCTAATAGTTTCCTGTTGAACGGATTATCAAAGGTTTACACCACCCATCTCAACCTGATTGAAAATTCCTTCCGATCGGACTGGATCAGGTCAGTCTCTTCTGATTGAGGTGGTTATATAAGGCATTTTTTATTCTGATTTGGATATTATTCTGATTATTAGTGGAATATATTAGGTTCCATGTAAACGCAGCTAATGTTTTGTTGCTCTTTTGTTTTGAGGCTGATTTACCTCTTCAGTAGGAAATAATGGAGTGCCGCAGACTCGGTAGGGTAGTTAGGTAGACAAAGTATTGAGAGAAGGACTAACATATATTTGGTTTTGATCTTTTGATTGGATTTGTTGACAATAAGAGAGAGAAAGCTTTAGGGTTCTTCTTCTAGTTAAATAATGAAAGAATAAATACACCTTATTTACACACATTAAAACGTAATCCCATCAAATGATTATACTCTGTAGCAAATGTATTTAGCTGAAAGTGCTTTGTAGAGAAATTTCACTTGCCTATCAGTGTGTGTATGTGAGGTTGTGAATGCACGTGGATGCATGTATGTAATGGGGGAGGGAGCATCAATTCCCTGCAGAAATGCCATGCGATGATGGTAATGGCAGGAGCAGAGAGTAATGAAGGAATTGATCTCCACTTGGCAGTAAGCGCTTGACATTTCAACCAAAGCCTTGAGCACCCCCCCACCACCACCACCACCCCCTTAAATACCTCTCTCTCTTCTTTCTTCTTTTGACCCATTAACACTTAAGTTTGCTCCACTTTTCCTTCACGCAGCCAACTCTTTCTACACTTTGGCTCTCTGTCGCCTCCAACTTTAATCGCTTTCTCTCTCCGTCTGCCTTTATTGTGATAATTTCTTTCTCTCCTGCTCTCTCAACCTGTCACACTTTCAGGCACACTCCCTTCTTTCTTTCTTTCTCTCTTTTTTTCTCTCCATCTTTCTCTATTTCTCATTCAGTCACACACACACACACACACACACACACACACACACACACACACACAGATGTACACAGACGCTAACACACACCCCAAGCCACTGGTCCCATGGGTCAGCCCATATTAGCTTACTTGTTAATACTTGGACGGCTCGGGATCAATAGTTAATCAACAAGTAATGGGATTCCTCAGTCATCCCACATGATCTTTCAATAAAGACTTGAATCTGTCTCAACCAGACCTCCCCACCACACCACACCACCCCCACCCCACCCCCCTACTGGGGCATTGCCATGGACGGGGGAGGGTGAGAACATGAGAGTGGGAGAGTGGGCTCTGTCTCGTTCTCACCAGGCAGGTGGAGGAGGAGCTGGAGGCAAACTACACACTGCAGGTGTGTGTGTCAAAATATGTGAGAGTTTTGTACGTTATGGATGTGTGCTTGTGCCTTTGCCCAGACAGTAAAGGGCCACTACTCACTTTGCATTAACACTGATTAGGCAGATTCATCGAGTCTACTAAAATATTGGTCACAACATGTATCACCGCAGTCCATACAATATCAAGAACATGCTGCGGACATGACATACATTTTGAGAGTGACCAACCGATGGAGCACATTTGGGTGGAGCAGGTGGGGAGGGGCAAACCTGTTGCATAGGCAAGCATAGAATTTGTATTTTTAAATACTGTATATTTTTTTATTACAACTATATATAGTGTTATTGTTTTTTTGTAAAGGTGGACATATTATGCAGTGGTAAAAATGCAACAACAAACACCTACATACTGTAGTTTGACACCACTCCAAATGACAAAAACACATTCAGTTGTTTCTGAAATAATAATTTGAAGTTGTTACAGAACTCTCTACTACTAAAAACTCTACTATTTCAAACATCCACCACCACCTTGTTAAATACTTTGTCACTTTTCAAGAATGCCTGTAATGCTTGCTCATCTATTTGATATAGTGGAATGGCTAGCCAGCTAACAATATAATGAAAATTAAAGAAATCCTTTATTTGAAGTGTGACATAAACCTCACTGTTAGTAAGACATCTTAAAGGAATAGTTTAAAAGTTTGATGATTTATTGACGATAGTAAGAAGATCAATACCAGTCTCATGCCTGTACGTTAAGTATGGATCCAGAGCTGGGAGGTGAATAGTTTAGCTTAGCATAAAGCCTGGAAACAGGGGGAAACGGCTCAGTCCAAAACTCAATAAAAACATCTACCAGCACCTCTAAAGCTTACTAATTAACATGTCATATCTCATTTGTTTAATACGTACACAAACATAAAATATTGTTTTAAAGTTGTGATTTTACAGGGAGTTACATGCTGTGTTTTGTATTTCCTAAAATGTCAAACTATCACTTTACCCACCAGACTGATCACGTGTGATATCCATTATTATAGAAAACTTGGCTGCAGCCTTCTAAGGTGTTCTGCTCTTAGATCAGTATTTTCACACCATCATTTTCTCCTTTTTTGTTTCTTTTTTCCATTTTCAACATTTAGTTCTCTCTCTTTCTCTCTCTGATCTGCATCTGATTAAAGCCCAAGGAGGCTTTCTGTCCCTCTCCTCTCGTGCCTCTTCCTCCTCTTCTTCCACCATCTTTCTGCCAAACAACACACACATTTACATGTACATAAACACATACAATAGAATGCATTAACACTTGTGTGAGGTCATGTGAAAAGATTCTGACTCATTTCTTGTGTTGTTTTTTGAGACAGTAACAAAAATGGTTAGAATAAAAAGTTTTTACGGCACGGTTTCAAATGCAGTTTTACTATTTTAAGAAATTAAATTAAAGGAGTGCCTTGAAATGAGCCAGAGTAGGGCAGATCACTCCGATACTAGGAAGAAAAATCCTGGCACTCGTTGCTTTAGATTGGAAATAAGTGGAATTATATTGACTGATCGACATATAGTATTTTTTTGTGAGAAAAAAAATGTGATTTTTAAGCATTATACCAACTAAAAGCATTATACACTCTAATGGTGTCTAGATGGACATTTTCACACACATGCACATGCACACATACTGTATTGTAACCTCCCTCTATAGTCACTATAGTCTACTTTCCTCTTCAGAAAATCATCTCTCAGGATGGCAAATGGTATCAAAAGTAGAGTTGTCACAGCAGGCTGAAATATTAAAACAGTCCATATTCAACTTACTTGGCCTGTGGACGAGATAACAGGTTTGATTCAAAGAAAGACAGGTATTTCTCAGTTTCAGAGAGAAAAACAGTTTCTGTGGATGAATGTTTTCACTGCCAAAATCACTCATTCCCTGGAAATGACAAACAGACTAGTTAATTAAAGTGTGCTGTCCCTGTCTGATTGCTGTTAGGGGTAATAGACAGCATGTCTGTCTGTCTCTGTAGTGGGGCTAGCATTAAAACAGGCTTTTGAAGATCTACACCTAGAACAACTGTAGCCTAAAGGTATTTTGAAAAGCTACCATTGTCTTGCAGAAAAGTCCCAAAAAAAAAAAAAGATATTCTTGGCAGCATTTGAACCACAACGGGGTACTTAAACTCTCTCATTAGTAGTTCACCAAGGACCGAATAAAAATTGTGGACCAAATAAAAAGTGGAGTTTAACTTTTTAAACTTAGAGGCAGGTGGTAAAAAAAGAAATCATAATCTTAACTCAGTTCTACCTACTTCTTTCTGATGTACAGTACTTGGATCCAAATAGGGATATTCATTTTTGCACCTAGCATGGCTCTTTGGATGGGAATGTCAAGCCAGGTTGGTTGGTCTATCGGCCCACCACTTTGGTCTATGTCAACAAATATATCATAGATTGCCATGAAACTTTGTACAGACATTCGTGGTCCCCAGAGGATGGAGTCTAATGACTTTGGGAATCTTTCAGCTTTATCTCTAGCTACACCGGCAGGTTGACATGTTTGGTTTTGTATGAAAAGTCTCGACAGCACTTGGACAAATTGCTATGAAATTTGGTACAGATATTTAAGCGCCATTATTATTTTAGCTTGTCCACTATTTGTTTTGTTTTGTTTTTTTATCAAATACCTGCTAAACTAATGACAATCCCATCAGCCTCAGCTGTATGTTGTATTTAGTGCTAATTAGCAAATGTTAGCTTGCCAACACACTAAACTACGATGGTGAACACGGTATAACATTAACATATCTGCTAAACATCAGCATGTTAGCATTGTCCTTGTGTCATTGTTAGCATGGTAGCATGCTGATATTAGCATTAAGCTCAAAGGTTTGGTTTCTTTTCACACAAAAAGAAATTCAAGGGAGCCAAAATGCATCACTAAAAGCCATGCAAGAACGTTCACTCTGCTTATGTGTCCAGGGCGGGAGCAAGAAAGTAAACATAGGAAGAAGGTCCTCAAGAAGATTCTAACTGCCCAAATATCAACCTAGTCCAGGTCACACCTCGATTCATTCTTCAGCTAGAAACTGTTGATTTTGCTCCTCTACGTCCCAGAATGCAAAGCACACCTGACTATGGGATCTGTATGCTCAAACTTGCAGAGTACTCTTTGTAGTTGGGTCACCTCAAACTTGGATCACATTCTAACCACAAACAAACATTTGTGACCGGTTCGAGACCACTTCCTTTAAAGCGTCTCGGTGTGTTTGTTTTGGTCCACACCCGAGTACAAGTGCTGTGTTCAAATCTGCCCAAACAAATCGTACCAAGGAGGAAAATGATTCCACTGGACTAAACAAGGCAGGTTTGGAAACACCCTTAGTCTTGTCGCCTGCTGATAATGCTCTTCTTCATTCAAAGATAATGAGGTAATGGGGTATGGTTTGTTGACTACTGTGTTTTGCACTTGTCATAGTCTTGCATAGCCAGACCTCCACACTTCATTTTAGCACTGTGCCAGCACTGGAGAAAGGTCTGGCTGGACCCATTATAACTCTGGTGTAGAGGGACAAAAACGCTCTGGCTTGTTTGTATTTCTTTAAACTAATCACAATCGTCTTGGGCGATGCTAAGCCCAGGATCCAGTGATGGTGCCCTTGCAAAATAGTGTAAACGGTAACACGCAGATAGTGGAAGGCAAGGAGAATTCTGACTGAAATAGTCGGCCAATGGCAGGCTTATACCCACAGCCTACTTTCTGAGAGTCAGACTACACTTGTCATGTTCTTACTGGTGCTGTTCTGCAACAAAGAGAATTATAGGGGCAATCTGAGTCTGAGGAAATATGGATACCTCGGCCTCTGCTGATTTAACTTTTAACCTTTTTATCTATCTTATATTGTTCCGTATTCTCTTTAACAGACTTTGTTTCATTTATGATTTAGTTGCAACAGCTCCCCTCTGTGGTCAGTAACGGTAGTGCTATAATTCCAGGATCGACAATGCACTCTTGGTTTACACGTAGCAGTGTCTAGAGCTCCTGATTTAATTGTCACCGATCCTTGTTTACAATGTTTACAAGAGCAATGGCTGTAAGTTGTTTTTTACTCTGTACAACAGAAATAAATGGCGGAAAATGCTTTTAATAGATGGAGTTTAACTTGCTGTCTAACTTCGTACATCATTAAACACATAAGGAAGACAGTATATATATGATTCCCCCAACTTTATGGAAAAACGCAATAATATTTTGTTCATCCCTTTTCGTTGAACCTGTGAGCGTACGTACCTAAACTCAAACCATGAAATGTCTATATAAACGTACTGCTGGCAGTCATCTTTGTCTGATGAATGAAAGGAAACAGAATGTGAGCCTGTTTCACTGTCACTGTAATTCATATTACTGTCAGATAAACCTGTTGGTGGTGGAGAGAAAGGACCCTCTCATAATTCATGTTGAGGACAGATAATATGCATTGAAGTTTGTGCTCATTTCAGGGAATCTTATCATATCTTTGTTTATTCACCAGTATTTGGATTTTGTCAAAATGTGATGAAATTAACAATTAAGTTCAATGGTAATACTGACCATTAATTCTGATATGATGTGAGATGTGATGTTTTTGGGGAAAACATGTCATTTATCATTATTTTGTCAACAGTTACGATTACAGGTCAAAAGAACTTTACAGGACACATAACCCAGAGAGTGACTGCGTCCTTCATGGTAGATACATTACTGTTCCTAATCACTTCACTCTCACATGATACTTCTGTAGTTGCAACAGTAATATAAGACCTCTGACTTATCTTATTCTGTCTGCTTGTAATCTTTTAGGATGATCCAGGAGTGTTTTCTAATGCTGCTCTCATAGTAAGTTGTTCTGCATAAGCGCGTCAGCTAAATGCCTGGGGGAAAGAAAAAAAAAAGTAAAATGTAAATGCAATGTACAAAAAGCTGTGTTGTTGTATTAAGTTGAGCAGCCTCCGACATGGGTGCAGTGTGATAAATCCCAGCAGAGTCGCATGCTAAACAGCCTCAACCTGGCTGCAGCCAGCCAGCTCCCTGTAAACAGGCTTTGTGTCACCATTGTCATATCTCTGCGCCATTAATATACATGAGAGTCTGAGGCCTTTAAGACGCTTCAGAGAGAGAGAGAGAGAGCTGGCAGCCTCTCTCTCCTCTTTGTTACTATCTCTCTTTCCTGATCCCTCCTTGCCCCTCCCTCTTTTTTCCACTTATCTCTCTCTCCCCCAATTTCTTTGGCACTTTAACTCAGCTCTTCTTACTATCTCACTCTTTCTTAGCACCTTCTCACTAGTTTTTTTCCCTCCTGGTTCTCTTCTACCATTCTTCTTTCTCCATTTTTCTGTTTTTTGTTTTGTTCTCTTTTCCTGCTTTACCATTTAAATCAATCAGGTCACTTTTTTTCCCTGGTCCTTACTGTCCTCACTTAACTTCTTGCCCTTATTTTCTTCCTTTTAGGCTGAATCCATGTGTCCCCCCCCACGCACACACCCAAGGACCAAATCCACAATCCATGAGTCCACACATAGGGGTCTCAAGTACACTTTGTGTGAAGTCTGCTCCAGGTGCAGACTTCACCAAACTTTGTTCAGAAGATAATTCAGAGCAATATGGATGTGACAATGTAATGACATTATTAGTAGTAGTAGTAGTAGCAGTGGTGTGGACTTGAGTCAGTCGAGTCTTGAACCTGATGAATTTAGACGTCAAAGAAGACTTACAGTTCAACTTTACCTGCAGCAAATCCAGGCTTCATGCTCCTAACAGCAGAGGTACCTGTACTTTGAATCTATTTGACGGGTCACTCAGCATGATTGGCGTTTGACAGTGAACACAAACAGATAGCGAACAGATAACACTTTGGACGTGGATCACATTACTCTGCTGTGGTCGACAAGAAGCATTTGTCTCAGAAATGACAAATGATGGTAATTGTGTTGCAGGAAAAACATGTCAACGCCTGCCAACAGATCATTCTGCTTTTAAATGTTGTATTTATAAAACAAAATTAAAAAATGATTTATTATTTAAATTGAAGGGCACATAATGACTTGTTTAGGACTCTAAATTGAAAGGACTTACTTGAAAAACAATGACTTTGTATTTTCTTGTTTTCCTCTCCTCTTTTCTCCTCTCCTGTTACTCTCTCTCCATCTTTCACTTTCTCCACATATCCTTTTGTTGTCTTTTCCATTTCTTTCTCTCCATCCTCCTCTCTTAGAATACTCCTCCTTTTCACGCATTTTATTTCTCTAGTTATTTGTGCCGTTGCCTCTACTCACTTCAACAGCTTCTGTCTCTTTTCTTTTCTTTCTTTTTCCCTTTTTTCCTCACACACCACCTCTGATCCATCATGTACCGTCTCCCCTTTTTTTTCTCTCTCTCCTCTGTTTCTTCTTCTTCACGCACTCTCGTATTGTTTTCACACAACTCATCACCCTGAAATGTCTCAAAGCCTGGAACCATGTGCATTTCTTGTGCATATTTATGTGTGTATACAATATATATCTGTGAGTTTGTGTGTGTGTGCAGAGAACACAGACAGGGAATACATTTTCACAGTGGACGCCCACTGTGGCTCATCTGTTGTAGATGCATAAATGCATAAATGTATGTGTGGCTGCATTTATTTACAATGACTCCTACCAGTACGCTACAGTATGTTACATAACTCTCTCACCCCTGTCAGATGGAGTGATTTATACAGGGTGTGTTTCCCTCTCCTTATCTCTCCTCCCTCTCTGTCTCTCTCTCCTGCTTTCTTTCTGTCAGTTGCCTGTTGACACTGTGGTCGCCTTCACTTCCTTCAGTGTGTGTGTGTGTGTGTGTGTGTGTGTGTGTTAAATCAGGAAGTGTGTGTGGGCATGTAGGAAGCATGGTCAGGTGCGGAAGTGGTGGAGGCGAGTTGCTGTTCTGCCGGTGGTTTCCTTCGCCCAGGCCTCTGTTTAAAACAACTCTGTGTCAGCGTGTATGTGTGACACCTTCATGACCTTAACCTGTCACCATGCTGTTCTGATCCCTGCTTTTTAGTGATTTACAGTGAGCAACAGTGGAAACGGACGTGTACTCTGAAACACACACTAACACAGAGGGACACTCCACTGTATGGCCATACATGTCTCTTGTTAAGACATTATGAGGCACCATTTTACACAAATGTAGGCTATATTACTGTAATAATTCTTTCCAACTCGCAAACACAAACAGTACACCCAAAACAGCATCATATCATCATATAATAATAATAATAATAATAACTATAAAACGTTATAAATTGCTTTACCGTAAGGCAAGGCAGCTATAACTACATAGCACATTTCAAAAAGTGCTTTATATAGGCAAAGAAAAACATTAGAATGACATTTAAAACAATAAGAATATAATCAATTAAGACAGAATAAAATGAAATTCTAAAAAGGAAATAAAATACAGTTACAGTGCAGTAATAAATTGTAAGTTGCCAATGCAACAAAGGAAATAAAAGTGCATTAGAGAAACCAATCAAGCAAAGACACAGGAGAACAGCAGAGTTTTTAATTTAGATTTGAAATTGGCTAAAGTTGGGCTGCATTTGAGATCTTCAGGAAGTCGGTCCTATTTTCACCCTGTTTGGTTCTGACTCGAGGTTCTACCAGCTCACTGCTTCCTAAAGATCTAAGGGCCCTACTGGGTTTATAATCTTTAAGGAGATCAGAGATGTATTTTTGCCCAAGATTATTTAGTGATTTATATACCAGCAGCAGCAATTCTATAAGTACCTGGAAGGCAGTGTAAAGATTTAAGAACAGGAGTAATGTGCTCAACTCTCTAAAACAAAGAGTAAGACGGCAAAGACAGGGGGTCTGGTGGAGCTTGGACACAGAGTTGCTGTGTGGGCACCTGTTGCAGCTGGGCTGTGTGTTTGTGGGGGGGTGTCAGTGCATAGCCATAGCCATGCTGTTTATCGCAGGTAAACATCCTGTTAAGCTTCTGTGTCCCTGAACATACTCTTGTCACATTTGTTACAGAGTGACTGAAGCATTCAGATTACATTAATAATGCATAATGACGTTTAGAGACTAGAAATACATTTTTGAAGCATGCGTTAAAAAAAAAAGTCTGCCATACCATTTGCACAATGCATGCAATGGCTTTGACGACTATTACAAATAATGCCAATAATTTAATTTATATATGTAGCACCCAGTAATGTACTCATTTCCTGAAAATGCACTTGATCTGATCAGAATTGTAATAAAACCCAGTAATGTAACAACCAATCAGCATGGGTATGGGCGGGGTCATTTCCCATTGATAGGGATTTTAGTTTAATGCATCTTTGCCTGATTACAACGTACCACCTCCCATCTGTTGTAAATTTCAAATTCTACATAAAGCCTAGAGTTTACTTTTCCAAACATGAACTCAGTGTCAGATGTTAGTGTTTTCAGTGGGCTAACATGACACTAACAGTATTATACATTTTGTATACACACTTTACATTTCCCAGGGGGAAAAAAGCAATGCTTTTTTACATTATTACATTATCCGTCAAAATTATTAAGTCATCAGTTTCACATTATCGGTTAAAATGTTATTACAATGTCAGTCATAACATTTTATTATGTTATTGGGTTTCATTACATTAGGTGCAAATGTTATTCCACTTTCAAGAAATTATTACATTATTGGGTGCTACGATATAAAACCTAAACATTTTTTGTGATTTACAATGAAATAAAGTAAAACAGCGCACTAATTAAAACACGACAAATTAAAACATGTCATAACTAGATAATAAACAAAGAAGCTACAAGAAATTATATAGGCAACGTTAAAAATGGCTTGAATAAAACTAGAAGGAAAACGTTGAGATAGGTGAGCTTTAAGAAATGATGTAAAAGATGATTGGGCTCACCTGAGATGCTCAGGCAAGACATTCTGAAGCTGAGGGGATCTGAAAAACACCTGGTAATCAAGCAACGTGTTGGACCAATCAGGGGCCCTCTGCCTAAGGATGTCAAGGTGCAATGCATATCTGCCTGTTTAAAATCTAAATTGAATTACCTCAAACGTTATCAGTAAAATCTTCAAACTTACAGGCAGCCAGTTACACTTGTTGTTCTGTACATATCACATATCTATATAACACTGTGTTGTTTTTCTGCACCTTTCAGTGCATGTGATTGGAAATGAGGGGAGTATCCATGGTGATACACTACCTCCTTATGGTGCGAGAGGGATGAGACTGTGCATGCATGTGCAAGTACTATATGCATTTGTTATGCATGTATCAGTACATAAAGCCTCTGTTGATGTTCTCTCATGCAAGTGTCTGTGCGTCACTGACAATACACATATGTAATATAAGTGCCTGAAGGTACTGGGGTTATGTGAGGTAAATAAACCACCAGAAATGTATATGGGAGTGTTTACATGTCAGTGTGAGTGTGTGTATGCTCACTTGGTAATGAGTCTCCTATCTTGGGTGTGTATAGATAAAAGTTGACCTCAGAGCTATAGAGTTTGATTTTAATGTCTGCTAAAGCTGAATGAAGATTGACACATGTTCATGCTTGTTCATATGCTCACATGAAATATCTCCTTTGGGCTTTGGCCCCCGGAATCCTTTCTCAACCCCCTCAGTGTTCATCGATTCACTTAACAAAGGTGAGGTTGGAAGAAGAAGACATGACAAGGGAGACGAGGAAGAAAAGACAAATAGAGGAATAAAAAGTAAGAAGACGATGGTGAAGGATGTCACTGCCCGATCCGTACCAGAAACCCCATTTGTTTTGCACATGTGCGAAAATGCGGCTGCTTCCTGTCACCGCTTTTTTTAAAATGCAGAAATTAAAAGCTTCAATTGCAGTCACACTTTATGAGTGGAACATATCTTTAGAAATACATATTGATAAAATATGTTAAGTGTAACTTTTACAATATTACCAAAATCTAGTGGTCCACTTTAATTTGATGAAAAATGTATCATAAGTTAAAATGAATCATACATAAACATTAATATATATATATTACATTTTTTATAACTGAATGAATTTAACAGTTACTTTATTCAAGCAATTCTACATTAGCGCCATATATTAGACAATCAAGAAAACAAGAAAAATGTGTATTTATTTAATAAGAAAAAATTGTATCTTCTATTTCATAACTAGTAAAACCAAAGATACCATTACTGATTGATTGGTTGATCGATTACATTTTTCATTATTAAATAAATACTTTTTTTCCCTGTTTTGTATTTCTAAAGATAAGTTGCGCTTATCAACATAAAGTGTGACTTCAATTGAAGCTTTTAATTTCTGCATTCAAGAAAAAAAAGAGGTGACAGTATGAAATATTATATCATTCAAAAAGGTGTACTTGAAAACAGGGGTTTGTATCTGTAACCGTAGTTTTGCAAACTTGAAGTTTGTATCTGTAAGCTTAGTTTTGCAGACTTGTACATTTTGTTTTCTGTGTGCAAACTCTGTTTTGCAAGTCTGTGTATTCAGACACAGGCTGCAAACTCATTTTCACAAAAAATACTTACATGCATGTGCGCGTGCATGCTTACGGACTTTTGACAGGTTTACTGCGTGGTGTGTTTTGTACACAGGGTTTCGCAAAAGAAACAGGCTATCCGCAAGGGAGGGAGGGAGGGCGACATCTCCAGCTTCTGACCAATCAGTGTCTTTGGAATCGCTACGCACAACACAGTTGGCTAGTCAACCATCAATCAGTCAACCATCATGCTCAGTCAACATAGAGCCATGTAAAGAGATCCAACCCTGAAAGATGTGCTGTGTCTCAATTCGGATACTTCCGTTAGTACACTTAGTACACTAGCCAGCTAACTACCTTTTCAAAAAAGATAATGTTACATTTCACACAAGTGTATGTATTTTGTTGACTTACTGGTGGTCACGGAGTCCATCTTTCAGGGTTGGATCTCTTTACATGGCTCTATGTTGACTGAGCACGATGGTTGACTGACAGTGTTGACTAGCCAACTGTCTACAAATCTAAGCTTACGGATACAAACGTCACTGCACAAGTTTGCTAAACTACGGTTACAGATACAAACCCGTTTTCAAGTACACCTTTAAGAATGATTTAATATTTCATATGACAGGAAGTAGCCACATTTTCGCACATGCGCAGAACAAATCGGGTTTCCGGTACGGATCGGGCAGTGACAAAGGAGAAGAAGCAGTTTGATTCTCTTTACTATTCCATTATATAGCTTTGGTCTTGTTTTGGCCACTGTGTCTCTTCTTGTCTGACCTCTTTTTAGTGTCGTCAATTAACTTGGTGAGGAAAATGTTATTGTCACTGATAGGAATGATGGCCAAAAAACAAACAAAAAAACCCTTTAAAGAGCAATTTTCCGCCCCTCGTAACCCCACAACAACTGACACCACGCACAGCTCTGACAAATTGTTACTCCAGCTCCTCTGTATCTTATCTTCCCCTATCTATACCAGGGGCCCGGGTCATAAAGGATCTTATCTTACCACTAGGAGTCCTGCCAAATAAAGTTCCTGGCTAAGAGTTTCCTCTTCAGAGCTTTTGCCCTGGTGATGTCATTTGGAGCCAGAGTCTGCGCAGTAGGGATCCGCAGTATCGAGGTCCCGCCCATACACCAGAGTGTTAGGGAGAATGCAGCTTTGTCCCAATATGTCAACATTGCAAACTACTACTACTACTACAACTCCTCTCAGCTGTGCTCTCTCTGCAAATTACAACTCCAAACTCTCTCCATCCAAACTCACTCTTTTAATTATATATCCTAATCGGGGGGTATAATTAGGTGACTACTGTACATATGGTTGTTCTTTAGTGCATGTCCTGTTCAGCAGCTTTTCTATAACAATACATGCTACAGAAAATTGTGCCCCCTATCTTATAAAGGCCTCTATCAATTTGGGGATTTTTTTCTGGTGTTTCTCTCTCTCCACGTTGTGTTTGCCTCAGTCTTGTTGAGCCTTCAGTGTTGTGAAAGACTGCAGTTAGTAATATAGACCCATCATTGTACAAGTAGTTACATATAATTTGTAGAGCC
Organism: Macquaria australasica; assembly: GCA_005408345.1. Lineage (NCBI taxonomy): Eukaryota > Metazoa > Chordata > Actinopteri > Centrarchiformes > Percichthyidae > Macquaria > Macquaria australasica. Next base: position 344,965 of record SEMN01000307.1, read on the forward strand.
ACTTGATCGCTCTCCCTTGCTTTACCTCCATCCCTCACCACTCACTCTCTCCTCCCCCCCGCTTATGTCTAATGTTGCTTTAAAGACATGCTGCATATGAGGTGAGAGTGGTTATGTGCGTGTTTCTATATGCATGATTGATGTGTGAGTGTTTGCATGCGTGTGAAGTGTTGACATGAGGACATACTGCATACTTTGACAGCTGTACTTGAAAATGACCATCTGTATATTTAACCATGACAATCACGTCTTATATTTGTTAGAAGAAGAAAAAAACATAGTCTTTAGTCTTACGTCACCTGTGTCAGATAAAAACCTGACATTACTAAAAGGCTGTTTTAAAATACTGGCATTATAGTAGGAAGATAAACATATAAGAATAAGATAAAAATACAATTCTGTCAAATAAAATAAAACAGGTGAAAAATAAAACTAATATGTAAAAAGTAAGTGTTGATTAAATTAGCTTCTGTCAATGATTTATTTGTTTTTAATGGAGTTATACAAGTATCATAGACATGAGTTTTACTGCAGTACAAATACATATTAGTATGCATATGCAGCTCTCTAACATTATTCTCCATCCAACAATGTAGTTTTCCCTTGGGCTTCAATTCAGTTTCAGCATATGAAAATGAATATACATATAACTTTATGACTGGAAACAGCTGAGGAGTTGCATATCATTTATTTGCTGTTTCCTCCGCTTTCTCTGTGCTGCTTCACTACAATATGTGTGTGTGTGTGTGTGTGTGTGTGTGTGTTTCTGCCACGTAATAATAACCCCAGTGAATGTTGCAGAGGAATTTCTGTTCCTTCACTGTATCACTTTATTACCCAACTATCCATAAGGAGGTGTATAAATCAGGGGAAAATGTAAGGTTTTTGTTGGAACAAGCACTTTCACATAGATTGATTCCTAAAAAAAACATCTCAAATGATTCTTAGAAATATTCCTTTTTTCTTTCCTTGCTTTTGAGTATTATAAATCTTCTGTCAGTATTTGTGAGGTAGATAAAAAGCATATCACTATACTAGTAGAACAAAAATGAAAATTGACATGTTGAAAGACAATGAAAAAAAAAACAGAACTCAAAGAACTTTTATTAGCTTTTTCCAGAGCTTTTAACTGCATCCCACTGTCTGTATCAGTGAATGTAGTTGGTTCATTTATCATCAAATTTTGTGTTTTCCTAACTCAGAGAAAGCAGGCAAAACATAAAATTGTAAAGACAAAAACAAAGAACATCTAAAGAATGCATCAAAACCCGAGTCCAAAATAAGATGAATAATAAATTCTTCCGTCACCCTCTTACTGTCCAAACACTATAGTCCAGATAGGAGAAGATCTGAGGTGTTAAAAATGTTGATGAACATTCATCTGAGTGGCCTTCATTTATTACTGTGCACTCAGAGCAATATGATTAAGGAGCAGCAGCAAGTGCTGTGCAAGTGAGTTTCACTTCTCAGTCTGCATACAGGCTGTGCTACCTTAATGATGAAGGTTGTTGGGGCTGTATGCGGCCTGACAGGAATACCTGCAGACATTACTCAGGGCTGAAGAAAGGAACTGCAAAGTGCTTTTTTCAGCTAAAAAACATTTAATCTATATTTTCCTTTACAGTTAATGTTCTCCCAAAACAATGCTAGAATTGAACACCAGTCGAAAATAAGACAGTACAGAAAAAAGCACTTTGTTGCAAAGATGGAATACAACATTGTCTCTCAGTAAGTATCAGGTATATATAAAGCAAACTAACAATAGTTTTAATGTAGAGTTACAAAACAGAGATTTACATAACATTTGTATTGTTTTGTTATACTACCACCAATTTTATCATATCATAATTTGTTGTTTGCTCGATTGATTACGTTCGCGAATGATCCGATTCTTTTCAAAGACTCTTTCGTACGAATGAAGGGAACCGAGTTGTACTTGGTGAGAGCCTTCTTTTTATAGTTGCGCCCAAATTTCACTGCCTGCCCTAAATCCACTCCCCTTTACGTGAGCAGTGAGAAGCAGCCAGTCACAGTGTTGCATGAATTTCATTCAAGGCAAGGCAACTTGATATACACAACACTTTTCAAACAGAGGGTAAATTCAAAGTAGTAAATTCACTGACAAAGCAGAGGGATGTGGCGTCACCTTGTGTAATGTTTACAGTGCAGATCATTGACATCAGGTCTGGCAATACGGGTCATGTAGTGCTGCTGAACCTGGTCCGCACATGCAAAATGAAATTATATTGGTGGAAACTTTTGAATCTGATCCAGATCTTACCCTATCATTATCCTAGTGATTATTTTGCAGACAAACTTAGTAACCACTGCCCCCTAAAAAAAAAAAAGAACGCTGAACGGCTCTCGGAAAGGAACAGAGCCATAAGATCTGGCTCCCTTCAAAGAGCCGTAATTCTAACTATAATATTACTTAATTGTGTCCCCCTCACTTCTGAAACCAACCCTACACCCTTGTAAAGAAACAACAAGTCCAGGCAAGTTTACTGTGGGCTGTTAGAGAATATCCAGAATAACCAGAGTACGTGCGGCAGGTAGAAGGTAAATAGAAAGTAAATAGTTAATTTTTCCTTTAAAAGACATGGAAAACTGGACTTGCAATCTTTCAAATTGTCATACCCTGAAATCAATCCTTCAGGCAGCCTGGTAGCAGTGGTTATCAGTTTATGATCCCCTGCCCTAATCTTCCTCCCCTCTCTCAGTCTATTTGTATCATTGTCCTGTATCAGTGCAGTGTGTGTGTCTACCATCTGTTATAATCAGCCATGAATATTGCAGGGGGCGCCGACACTTTAAACGGCTTATATACCCTATGGATGTTGACATGCATGGGAGAAGTCATGTGTGCCAGAGATGCACTCTGTGTGCGTTTACAGTTGGCCCATTGATTTATAATTAACGCCGGGGTTACTGCTCCAGCACACACACAGCTGGCCTGCTCTCTGGGGTCACAGCAGTGTGTGTGTGTTTGTGCAGAAAGTTATTTCAGTGTCCGAGAAGGACGTATTGTGCACACGTTGAAATGTAGTGTGCGTATTCTTGTGTAGGTGGGGAGGTGTGCATGTGTGTGCATGTGTGTGTGCACATGAGTGTATATATTTTGCCTGTGCTCAGGAGCTGAGCATATGTTCCTTTTTAAATAGGTTTTATCTTTGAGTGTTTGTGTGCACAACTGAGTAACCATAGTAACCCGTTTAAAGATTCCTGCAGACCACAGACACTTCAGTCCCAGCAAATGTATTGATAATGTTGCCCATATGAATTAGACACACACACACACACAGACACACACGTCCTCCAGTCAGCTGCTAACACCACTAGGCTGCACTCTTGCTACTAGCTGCCTCCATGAAAACAACACACAGAAAATTCTTTGATGCATGGATGTGTCTTTAGAAATGTTTGTTAAATATGTCTTTGGTATCTTATTACAGTCAGAGCCACTGTTCATATTGTCACACAAGAATGAATGACAGCAGAACTTCCCAAGGATTTTATTTCATCTCGTTCAGACTGGTTAGACAAGAAATGGCCTCATTGAAAAAGATCATTTGCAGAAGTTGTGTTTGTTTCACTATCTTCACATTCTTCTCACCAACTGACAGGAATGTGCTGTTTTGATGGTGAGGATCAGAAAACAGTGGCTCTATTCAAAGGTTTATGTTCAAGTTTGCCACTGAGTGCATTTCAAGACAGGGCCTAGAGATCAGGTAATAAAGCGGAAAGCGACTATTAATCAAAGTACTGCAAATCTATTGCGACACAGTGAACCAGGTTTTTCGGGGGCACGTAGACTGATTTGTAAAATGGTGACTTTAAAACTCAATAAACTTGACAAAATGAGTGATTTTTTCACCACCATCTGCTTTAAAAGAAAGTGTACATTTAACCTTAAGAGACTGGAGTCCTAATTGTAAAATAACCTTGTAGCTATGAAGTTTGGCCAACATTTTTTGTCCCTAGAAGAGTGGAAGGTGCAAACAGTAATACACATATAGAACCAGGGCTAGCCTACATGTCAAACATGTTTTGAAATGAAATGAAATGTTTTGAAAAACCATGACAAATTCCCTGAAAATCTATGAGTGAGCCATGTTGTAAAATCGAAGTTAGATGTGTGGGTTTACAATTGTGTGCATGTTTATTTATTTGTTCCATAACTGTTGTTGTTGTTGTTATAGGTTCACTATTCTTTACTATGCACTATTCAGAGAACAAGTTCCTTCCTAAAGCTGGAATAATAGCAGACTCTGACCCCCAGCAATTTAACAGACTCTTTTTTCTTAAAGTCATGAAGAAACCGTCCGTTCTGTTTACAACACGTCACCGTACTTTACAGAACTGTTTATTCAGAGGAGAACAAACACAGTCTATTTACCGCAATTCATCAGTGTAGAGCCCATTCACTAGGTTAGTTAAAGGAAACCTGACCTCTGAACAAAAACAGTTCAAAAAGAATCTCTCCAAGACCCATGCTGTGTAATGTTGCTTTGTCCACTATGTTTACAACACAAACACTGTCTGGGGCCTTATAGGTGCAAATCTAGCTGTGTTATCAATACACAGTAAAATGTAGCAAAAGTTGGGTGAGCATTCCTATAGAAGCCCAGTATTCATGTTAAATGATGTTTTGACATACCACTAGATAATCGAAAAAGAAGAGCAGTTGTGCTCGAAAAGTCACTTTGGTGTAATAAATTATGAACATTGGAGCCCTGCAGTGTGCGAGCCATTTCTTCGATTATCTTTGTGACTTGCCCAATTGTGGCTCTGCACCTGCCACTGTTTGGATGTGCGTGCTGACTTTACGGCTCAGGTCTTTGACCTATCACTAGACCTTGCATTGGGTAGCAGGAGGAAAGAGAACATACACCAGCACAATACAGTTCCACATAGAGATGTAAAGTAATAGTTGTGGTAATGGCATTGATGTTAACACCAACAGAAACAACACTAAGAGCAACATTATAATAGCAATACTAATAACAAGAGCAACAACAGCAACAGCAGCAGCGGGTGCAGAGCAGGAGCACGGGGGCAGCAGGTGGCCGCAACCACAGACCCAGACTCCACAGCTCCAGAGGCAGAAACACCTGCAGAAAGCAACAGAAGAGGGAGAGAGAGAGGAGAGAAAGCACACAACCGGGAAGAAGTTGAATTAATAACAAGCATTGATGGGATATGAGGGCGTACAGATGGAGAGGAAGAGGAGGAGAGGAGCTCAGTGCATCATGGGAAGTCCCCCGGCAGTCTAGGCCTATAGCAGCATAACTAAGGGGGGCTCAGGGGTCACCTGAGTCAGCCCTACTATAAGCTTTATCAAAGAGGAAAGTCTTAAGCCTACTCTTAAATGTGAGGAGGTTGTCCGCCTCCCGTACACAAACTGGGATCTGGTTCCACAGGAGAGGAGCTTGATAGCTGAAGGCTCTGGCTCCCATTCTACTTTTAGAGACTCTAGGAACCACAAGGAACCCTGCATTCTGGGAGCGCAGTGCTCTAGTGGGGCAATAGGGTACTATGAGCTCTTTAAGATATGATGGTGCCTGACCATTTAGGGCTTTGAAGGTGAGGAGAAGGATTTTAAATTCTATTCTGGATTTTACAGGGAGCCAGTGTAGAGAAGCTAATATTGGAGAAATATGATCTCTTTTTCTGGTTCTTGTCAGTAAACGTGCCGCAGCATTCTGAATCAGCTGGAGAGTCTTAAGGGATTTATTGGGGCAGCCTGATAATAGAGAGTTGCAATAATGCAGCCTAGAACAACAAATGTATGGACTAGTTTATCTGCATCTTTTTGAGATAGGATGTGCCTGATTTTTGCAATGTTACGTAAATGAAAAAAGGCAGTTCTTGAAGTTTGTTTTATGTGGGAGTTAAAGGACATATCCTGATCAAAGATAACTCCGAGATTGGTTGACTGGTGTTTGTTTGAGTTGGGCCCACGACCCCAAGAAAGCTCAACAAAACCACACCCCTCTTTTCCTGCACCCACACATTCAACACGACCCTTGATAGCAAGCTATATTCACTTTTGTCAACAATATCACAGTATGCTGCTAACACCAGATCAACCACCAAGCAACAGCCAAATCATCACTCTCAGCTACCTCATCTTAGCAAGCAACAAAGCATACACTTCTATTTAGCACACCACATGAGGCTAACAATATGTCAGGTCAACTAGCATGCCTATTGAGCCACTAAATGAACCAAACAACCTATTAAAATAACTAGCTGCTTAGCTTAGCTAACCAGCATACTGCCTGAGCCACCAACTAGACCAAGCAACAAACAGCATGTTAAAGCCAACTAGCATGAAATGCTAACTAGCATGCTAAAAGCATGCCTCAGCGGCTGCCTGAGACACCATCTAACCAAAGAATCTTCTACAGTTACCCCACCTTGACAGCATGCAACAAAATGTTGATCCAACAGCCAGTAGCGTGCTGCTCAATCCAAACAATCAAACATGACATCACATATTGGTTTATGTATGTGGTCTTAGGTTAGTGGTAGCTATCTCCTGAGGGACTATTAGATGTTTTGCAAAATCTACTCTCATTTTCCAGTCACTCCCTACCTTTAGCTGCCCCACATCTTGCCTGTTCAAAATCGCTTGCTGCCTGACTTTTTCACCCGCACGAACAAACAAAATCCCATCTTGTTTCCTGTACTTCTAAGCGCTTACTGTCACTGGCTGCTGCTTGACACTTCACTACTTGGTTACGTCTCCAGGTTGGTTACGCCCTTGAGACAGGCTTGTTTTACACCCTGACAGTGAAGCTACACCTGAACATAAAAGACACGTTAGGTCCTCATCTATCCATTTACTAAGATTTTGAGGAGATGGAAGCACATCAAAAATTGCTCCTTCCACAAATCTCCTGCCTGCTTCCATGCCCCACACTGGAGGGATTATAGATCTTACCTGACCTGGGAATGCCTTGGGACTCCGCAGGAGGACCTGGAGAAAGAAGCTAGGAACAAGTGTACCAACTTTGCTTAGCCTGCTGCCAACACAACCCAGACCTTCATAAGTGACAGAAAATAGATGGATAGAAGGATGGACCAACTGTTTCTAAATATTTTAAGAAAAAACATGTACATCATGTAAAAATCAATTAGATGCTCAGAGGAATAGTAATGGAGAACATTGGAGTACAAGAGGAATTGCAATAGTTTGTACAAGCAAACCAATTCAATTAAATTCAAACAAAACAATGTCTTTAAATTAGAGCTAGTGTGGCTGTCATTATTCCTTTGGAACTGGGTTTGGTAATAGTTTCATTTTGGTAAGGATTGGTCAATTTGAGAGTTAAGAGTTTGAGACAGATATAATTAATGGAAGGTTCCATATGAAGACAAATACATGTTTGTGTGTTCATAGTCACTTCCTGCATGAACTGTGTTTGGTGACATCAAAATAACCCTATTGTAGCCTCTCTATTGCTCAACTAGACCCACACAAACACACACATACAGAAGCCCGGCATGACCACTTAATCCTTCTCAGTCCCCACTCTCCACACTACTTCACTCAGCTCTCACTGTTTGCCCTCACTGCCTCCTCTCTGCCCCACTTCTTTCCCTCTCCTAATCTCTCTCTTTCTCTCTCCCTCTTTTTTTTTTTTACTTTTACCTCCTCCACTTCTCTGACCCTGTCATCTCACCATCTGATCTCATCTGCTACTTCTTATAAGGTCATCTCTCCACTCTCCACTGCTGTATTTTCTCAGGGAGCGAGGGCAGCGAGAGGCCCTTTCTCTTTGATTCATCTCTCCATCAGGAGGTGAAGGGCCTGGGTGTGTGAGGTGACACACTGGATTAGGGGGTTGCATTCAGTCTAGATGTGGGGTCATCCACGGGGGTCCTTGGGGGCCGCTTTGTGGATTGTCGCCCACTGATCTGTCATGGCCAGCCAAAACACATTTCAAGGCCCTTTTGATCCACCCCAACGCTCTCCACAGGCAACACACTCATGCACACCACATATGCATGTACAAGCACATTCATGCAAACTTTTTAACAGGGTCAGCTGGAGTTCTGGAAGACAATCCCAGGACACCATCAGACTGTGTAGCCATTGTATTACTCTGAAAACGTACTTTCAAAATTCACAAGATAAAGAAGTACCATGTTTGAGTCTTTGGAACCTCCTGTTTACAGAAATGTATTTCCAACAGTACTACAGTAGATCTAAGAGAATTTACTGGCATATATGTACACAAGAGGATTTATATAAGCAAATATAAACAAAGGCCAGTTCTTCCTGACAGAAAGAGAGGACAACAATTTCTCACTTTGAGACACACACACAGTAAGGTGCTGACCAGAGTGTCCTTCAATGCAAATCATCAGGGTAATGATGAAAGCAAGAAAACCACCAAAAACTGTGAATAAAGCATGGTGTACTGAACAAGACTTGTGCAACGTGTTTTAATTTTGAGAAAGAGAGGATTAATGCAAAGAGTAGTTGAATAGACAATAAATCAATGAACACAATGGTCAATTGATTCTACCTAAATTTGGACCTAAAGGGCAATCCACAATAGATTTCTTCATCAGTCCAAAAGTTTGGACCCTATCCAAAAGGGACTGAAGGAGAGTCACACACGATTGAATAGACTCAAGAATAATTAGACCCAGTCCCAAACAGAGAAAGAACACTAACACTGGCAGCAGCATGAGGCTCTACCCATCAAAAAGCAGCCACAGTTAAAGAGTACTTTACAATTCAAGGTAGTGAGTCTGCTTGGATCCATTCAGGTAGCAGACATATTGACACACAGACCAGTTACAATGGGACCCTACTCGACCTGATTAGACTGAATATAATTTGAACCTGGCCCAACTCAAATGCTAGGGTCGGTCGGGTCTCTAATGCTAGGAACCGAGAAGGCCTGTGACGAACTCTACTTCCATAGTGCTTATGTGCCACAGATGACCTGAGGGCCAAACAGCTTTAGATGCCCATCAGTCTATCTGTCTCCTGGTTGAGATACACTTCTGCTTCTAAAAATGTATCATTCTACAGCGACTCCAAGAGACACAACAATACGCAACCCCCTCTGTTCTTTACAGAGTGTTTTGTCTCCGAAGTCACAGTAATGCCCTACTTTCTATGTGCTATGGACACGATAACTGTTCCTGCAATCATCAATCAAGGCCCTCAGTTTCACTATAAGCTTTCTGGTTTTACTATGAAGATATAGAGCTACGGTGGTCAGGAAAAAAAAATTAATCAACACATTTAAAAAATGCTGTTTTCAACTCCTCATGGAGCATAGCTAAAACTCACCAAAAGCATGTGGATACCCCTTTTAATTAGTGGGTTATCTACCTCAGCCACATCCATTGCTAACAGGTACATAAAACCAAGCGTAGAGCCATAGAATAGAAAGAGTGACCAGGAGCTGCTCAAAGGACACCTGATTCTGACAGGGATGGACGTAACAGAGGTCTGAGTTTGTGATCGGATGGGTGCTTCCATAGTGCTTATGTGCCACAGATGTCATGAGGGCCAAACAGCTGCATTTCTATAGATAACGTCTCGATAATCTATGACATAAAGTGAAAGACCTCCAGTTTTACTTCACTAGACAATGGAAAAGAAAAGTTCCACTACAAGAAGCTTGATTTTGATCCTTAACAGTGCCTTCTACTAATTACAGAGCTATACTTGGAAATGAACCCTTAGCACTGGGAATGTTACTGCCTTGCTCAACTCATTGAGCTATACCATATATCTCATCATCACCAAAGAGATACAGTTGGCATTTAGGTTTGTCCAGCTATGGCCTCTTTGATCTACCTTCCTTCTTCCTATCCATAGCCTCTGTGGTCTTTTGTGTCATCTATACTTTTCTGTGCTGAATCCAATCTAAAAGAAAGTATAGTACATGTAGAGTGCACTTGAGAGCCTTTGCCTTTTCCTGCAGTCCCTCCATCTATATCCCCTCCTCCCATCTCCTATCCATGGCTGCTCGAGAAGCTTGTGTCCAGGCAAGTGGAGAGAGAGAGAGAGAGAGAGACAGAGAGAGAGGGCTATTTAAAAAAATATCTGACTTTATATTTAGGTCATCAGAAGTGTACATACAGCATATAGAAGTGTGAGTGTGTTTCTGCTCTTGTTCATGTTCATGTGTGTGAGTCGGTGTCAAATATGACATATTTAGCATGTGACTTTTCAAATCGGGTCATGTTTTGTAGCCTTCTCGTAGATTCAAAGTGTGTGAGTGTATGAGCGTAAATCACTGCCAATGTGTGTACCGAAATGTGTGTGCCTAAATGCAATGTATGGTTCTATTTGTCTATATTTCTACACATAGCTTGGTATCTTACACGCACAACTGTGTGTGTGTGTGTGTGTGTGTGTGTGTGTGTGTGTACATGGTGTGTATTTTAAGCTTGCCCACATGCGCTTGTGTGTCCGTGTGTGCTTGTGGATGTGTGCGTGTGTGTGTGTGTGGCTTGTGGCTTAAAAGGGCCCTGGCGTACTTAAAGGTGCATTACAGGTCTCAGGCTAATCCACAGTGATAGCTAAAGTGCTCTGTGTCGACCACAGGAGACTGTGTGTGTGTGTGTGTGTGTGTGTGTGTGTGTGTGAGCTTCTGTTTTTGGAGGGGCCACCATACACATTATTCAGCATCAATTTTGTATTGGGCCATGACTCCCCCGGTCTTCACATGTACAAAGAATGGAGCAATGGAGGCGGAAAGGGAGTGAGAGTTCACTGGAGGACAGAAGAGATGGAGGAAGGCTGGAGGGCCAAGGGATGGACAGATGAAAGACGAAGGGATTAAGATAGATGGAAGAGTAGAAGGAAGAAAGGAAAAAGGACAGAAGGAAGAGGAGAGCAAAAAGAAACTAAGTAAGGGAGCATTTGAAAACAGAAGGTGCAGGATCGGAGGTGGGATAAAGGACAGAATCAGAGATGGAGGGTCAGAGTGTGTGTATGGAGAAGGAGTAGCTCTATGTGCCTTTACATGTCTCCTGCATTTATTATGCAGATTCTCCTGCTTGTTTCTCTCCTTCTCCCTTCAGCTCCTATTTATTTTGATGTACTACGTGTCTTAAGTGCCCATGGTAAACACTGCCACGCCATCTGAGGCTGTGTGTGTGTGTGTGTGTGTGTGTGCAATGCAAGTGCATATCTGCACAGCTGATATGTGTATGTATTGTATATTTGCTTGTGACTATGGGATGTTTACAGTTTGTGCTTGTCTACTGTGCAGGGTATTTGTGTGTAGATTGAATGTGTGTTGGCATGTCTATATACAGATACTGTGCGTACGTGTGTGTACATTGTGTATCTATGTTTACATTACTCTATATAGTTGCAGGAAACACACTTGCTGGAATGCCAATTATCTCCCTGATCCTCACTTCCCTATAAAATCAAGAATTTTTGTGGCACCTTGCAATATTTAAGCAATTTAAGAAGTCCCTTATTGTTCTAATTGAAAAAGCAATACAGCAAATTCATGTATGTCTCACAAGTTCAATGTCTTCATGCCATGCAGCCTATCAAACACACAATTCTATCAACAAAAGTCACAAACTTGAATAAAAGATTGACTGTGGATTTTAGACACTGACACATTGTTTAACTTTGTGAGTCAGATAAAAAATCCAAATTAAGATTAATCAAACCTTGAGTGTAGGGCTGGGTGATTTGGCAACATTTTTTTATCATGATAATTGTCTTCATATCAGTTAAAAAGAAATTAGAAAAAAAAGAAACAAAAATCTTCAATATCATCAGTATAAACCTAATTCCAGCATTGTGAAATGTTTGCCACGGAGAGCTTATAATTTGGGTCAGTATACAATCTTCATTTTTTTACAGTGCACGTTTTGGAGAGTGGGCTATCCGCTCCTTAAGGATTGTCATATGATTGGTTAGAAAGAGCTTAGTTTTTGTGGTGTGATCAAGCGATAATGGCAACTTATGTACAGTGTATAAAAGCTTCTAATTTTCTTATTGAGGTTTCTATTGTGATCCCTAGAGCAGAAAAACCATGTGATGTGGTTGAAAGCTTGAGGAAAAGCTAGTCAGTTGGACTTTTCTTTTAAATTAAGACTTATCAAACCTAATGAAAATTTGAAGAATATTTCAAACATGTGAAAATATTTCTCTAATAATACTTTTGCGCTCATATTACCTTGCATTAGTGAAACTCATTGTTTGTGTATGTGTGTATGGGTACAGATAATGTGTGTTTCTGAAGTGTGCATGTACAGTATATACTGTACAGTGAGAATATAGCTGTCTATCATTATATATACAGTATTATATGTGCTGTAGACACTATATGTGGAAGCACTGTACAGTTCAGGTACTGTAAAATTGTGAGCTTGTAAAATTCTAAATTTAGACACTCAGATATTTTATCTGTTTTTGAACCTCTAATTAGTTGTTATGGCTGAAGTGTAAACTCTTTGCAGCTGCTATTTTAAGTAATGACTAATCAACATTGTTTTATTCTGCCATTAGAGACTAGAGATAATATTAGAGGACAAAATGCTTGTGTTTTTTAGCCTTTTGCGTTTGCCTTCTGGTCAGCTGTTGAAGTCTGTTCCTTCTGGCTCTGTGCCCATCAGCTGGTGAACATTTCCAGCCGTGATCTCGCTGTGTCCATCTGGAACGAATCCAGAGACTGACACGTCTTCAGTGACATGGCACTGATGTGCACATCAGCTGTTTGCAGGTCTCCATGTGGCCGTAATGCTACTTTGGCTGGCTGCTGTGCACTTTTACCTAACCAATTTTAAATCAAACCGCAGTTGTTGTTGTTTTTTTTAACTTCTTGAATGCTTCTCTGTATGGATTAAACAGCGTTCACCCGTTATGTGACATCCGTCTTCCATATCTTTTCTTTGTTGTCACAATGTAATTCCTCTGCTTTTGCTGCAGCCTTTTCCTTAGTATTCACTCAGTTACAGCATTAGGAAATTCATTTTTTTGTCACTATTTTCAATGGAATTTGGTCCAGAATTTAGTATTGTAGATGTTCTCTGTTGCCTGGTATGTCATTCAAGGGTGATGCCATTATGTAAATATTTGATAATTAGCATCAGGTGAACATACTTCCAATTTAGAAGTAACTGGAATTTATTGACAGACACACAGGAATGTGAAAGAAAATATACTGATGAATATGGTGTAAGGAACATTGTACCTTTCTTGAATAAAAATGTACATATAGAGATACAGAGGGACTGGGCTGTGGAGGTTAGCCAGGACTGCAGCGGTGGCAGAGACCTATTTTAATTCTTAACTAGATGTCCATGATTTAATAATCTGTGTTTGAAATAACAATTACCGTGTCAGAAGGGATCAGGCCAAAGCCTTAATTGCAATGGAAAACACACTTAATATAGAACTTGCCCCAACCAAAGCACACGCATGGCATCCCCACCAAGCTTAAGAAGATGTCTGTCTCTCTGCGTCCGTGATTGTGCATTATACAGTATGCATGTACATTTGAGCATGAATGTCAATGCTGCTCCTGCATCAGCTTGTGTGACTAAGTTTTATGTTGCCATATGTGCATTATTCAGCAAAGGTCTCATCCTAACACAAACCTGTATCTCCCTCATTCAAACATGCTACTGCAGCTTGTTTCTATTTTCGTAGGTTTTCTTTTTCCTATTTTTTCCCCCTTGATTTAAATGTCTGTCATGTAACATTTTACCCGTCATTATACCTGATATGCCAGGATCAGACCATACAATAATGCTGTGATTTAAGATGGTCACTGTGCCAGATTAGGTGATTTTAGAGTCATAAATTCTTGCCGTGATTTTGCAGACTACACGCTGGACTTTGCCAAATTGGACAAATTGCATGATGTACATAATGTGATCAGAAAAGAGGGGTCAGGGACAGACTTCACTGTTCCAAATGGCAGCACCAACAACAATTTCAATTTCAATTTCAGTTTTATTTATATAGCGCCATATAATAACAAAGTTATCTCAGGGCACTTTTTCGAGTAGAGCAGGTCTAGACCAACTCTTTATATTTACAGAGTTCCCACCATGAGCAAGCACTAGGCGACAGTGGCAAGGAAAAACTCCCTTTTAACAGGTAGAAACCTCGAGCAGAACCAGGCTCTGGGTGGGCGGTCATCTGCCTCAACCGGTTAGGTTGAAGGGGGAGGGGGGGAGCGGGAGAGAGAGAGCAGGAGGAAAGAGAACATACAGCAGCACAATACAGTTCCACATAGGGATGTAAAGTAATAGTTGTGGTAATGGTATTGATGCCAATACTAACAGAAACAATACCAAGAGCAACATTATAATAGCAATACCAATAATAAGAGCAATAACAGTAATAGCAGTAGCGGGTGCAGAGCAGGAACACGGGGGCAGCAGGTGGCTGCAACCACAGATCCAGACTCTACAGCTCCGGAGGCAGAAATACCTGCAGAAAGCAACAGAGGGAGAGAGAGAGAGAGAGAGGAGAGAAAGCACACAACTACGGGAAGACGTTGAGTTAGTAACAAGCATTGATAGGATATGAGGGCGTACAGATGGAGAGGAAGAGGAGGAGAGAGGAGCTCAGTGCATCATGGGAAGTCCCCCGGCAGTCTAGGCCTATATCAGCATAACTAAGGGTGGCTCAGGGGTCACCTGAGTCAGCCCGACTATAAGCTTTATCAAAGAGGAAAGTCTTAAGCCTACTCTTAAATGTTAGGAGGTTGTCCGCCTCCCGTACACAAACTGGGATCTGGTTCCACAGGAGAGGAGCTTGATAGCTGAAGGCTCTGGCTCCCATTCTACTTTTAGAGACTCTAGGAACCACAAGGAACCCTGCATTCTGGGAGCGCAGTGCTCTAGTGGGGTAATAGGGCACTATGAGCTCTTTAAGGTATGATGGTGCCTGACCATTTAGGGCTTTGAAGGTGAGGAGAAGGATTTTAAATTCTATTCTGGATTTTACAGGGAGCCAGTGTAGAGAAGCTAATATTAGAGAAATATGATCTCTTTTTCTGGTTCTTGTCAGGAAACGTGCCGCAGCATTCTGAATCAGCTGGAGAGTCTTAAGGGATTTATTGGGGCAGCCTGTTAATAGAGAGTTGCAATAATCCAGCCTAGAACAACAAATGCATGGACTAGTTTTTCTGCATCTTTTTGAGACAGGATGTGCATGATTTTTGCAATGTTACATAAATGAAAAAAGGCAGTTCTTGAAGTTTGCTTTATGTGGGAGTTAAAGGACATATCCTGATCAAAGATAACTCCAAGATTCCTTACGGTGTCGCTGGAGGCCAGGGCAATGCCATCTAGAGAAACTATATCTTTAGATAATGTGTTTCGAGTTTAACATCAGAAAATTGCAGGTCATCCAGGTTTTTATGTCCTTAAGGCATGCTTGAAGTTTAGCTAATTGATTGGTTTCATCTGGCTTGATTGATAAATATAATTGGGTATCATCTGCATAACAATGAAAATGTATGGAGTGCTTCCTAATAATATTGCCTAAAGGAAGCATATATAAGGTGAATAGAAGTGGTCCAAGCACAGAACCTTGTGGAACTCCATGACTAACTTTGGCGTGCATAGAGGATTCATCGTTAACATGTACAAACTGATATCGATCTGATAAATAGGATTTAAATCAGCTTAGTGCGGTGCCTTTAATGTCAATTAAATGTTCTAGTCTCTGTAATAGAATGTGATGGTCAGAGGTATCGAATGCAGCACTAAGATCTAGTAAGACAAGTACAGAGACAAGTCCTTTGTCGGATGCAATTAGAAGGTCATTTGTAACTTTCACCAGTGCTGTCTCTGTGCTATGATGTACTCTAAATCCTGACTGAAAATCCTCAAACAGCTTGTTGTTGTGTAGGAAGTCACACAACTGATTGGCGACTGCTTTCTCAAGGATCTTAGAGAGAAAAGGAGGGTTAGATATAGGTCTATAATTTGACAAAACCCCTGGATCAAGAGTGGGCTTTTTAAGAAGAGGTTTAATTACAGCTACTTTAAAGGACTGTGGCACATAGCCCTTAATATGGACAGATTGATCATATCTAGTAAAGAAATGCTAAGGGTAAAACTTCTTTAAGCAGCCTAGTTGGGACGGGGTCTAAGAGACACGTTGATGGCTTAGATGAGGATATCATGGAAGTTAGTTGACTAAGGTTGATGGGAGAAAAGCAGTCTAAATGTACATCAGGTTTCACAGTTGTTTCTAAGGTTCCTGTGTTTGAAGATAAGTCAGTACCAACTGAGGGCAGGAGGTGCTGACGTTTGTCTCTAATAGTTAGAATTTTATCATTAAAGAAGTTCATAAAGTCATTACTACTGAGGTCTATAGGAATACATGGCTCAACAGAGCTGTGACTCTCTGTCAGCCTGGCTACAGTGCTGAACAGAAACCTGGGGTTGTTCTTATTTTCCTCTGTTAATGATGAGTAGTAGGCTGCTCTGGCATTATGGAGGGCCTTCCTATAAATTTTAAGACTATCTTGCCATGCTAAACGTGATTCTTCCAGATTGGTAGAACGCCATTTCCTTTCAAGTTTTCTCAATGTTTGCTTTAATTTGCGGGTTTGTGGGTTATACCATGGAGCTAACCTCCTCTTATTATCTTCTTTTTTAGAGGGGCGATAGAGTCGAGTGTTATTCGTAGTGAGCCTGCAGCACTATCAACAAGATGATCAAGTTAGCATAGGAGTCATCTGTTATATTGAGACATGGAACTGAATTAAATGCCGATGGAATCACTTCCTTAAATTTAGCTACAGCACTATCAGATAGACATCTAGTGTAGGAATGTTTGCCTAATGGCGTGTAGTCCAGTAATAGGAATTCAAAAGTTATTAAATAATGGTCTGATAAAAAAGGATTCTGTGGAAAGACTATTAGATGTTCAATTTCAATGCCATAGACAAGAACAAGGTCGAGGGTGTGGTTAAAACAGTGAGTGGGTTTATGTACACTCTGACAGAAGCCAATTGAATCTAATAATGAGATAAACGCAGCACTAAGGCTATCATTTTCTACATCCACATGAATATTAAAATCACCTACAATAATTATTTTATCTGTTTTAAGGACTAAACCTGATAAGAACTCTGAGAATTCAGATAAAAATTCAGAGTACGGTCCAGGAGCTCGGTACACTATAACAAATAGAATTGGCTGTAGTGTTTTCCAGGTTGGGTGTGAAAGGCTAAGAAGGCTTTCGAACGAGTTATAATTTAGTTTAGGTTTAGGTTTGATTAATAGGCTTGAGTCGAAGATGGCTGCAACTCCACCTCCTCGGCCTGAGCCTTGAGGAATGTGAGTATTAATGTGACCATTCTTCTTTCAATTTGTTGCGCATTTTTGAGTGCTCTGTACTTCAATTCGTCAACGTCATGGAACACATTGTAATATTTGCCTAAGTAGGCGAGAGAAAGCAAAACATTTGTACTCACTGTTCTTTTGTTGGGATGTTGGGTTGTTGGGACACGTCCCAGATGCTGTGTACATTGTCTTCCACAATTAAGCACTGCACTGGATAAAACTGTCCTGTCCAACACACATTTCTTTTCCTGACGCCCGGGATGTTTGGTCGGGATGGTATTGTGTAGCCTAATTAGTATTGCACAGTCATGATATTTGGTATACCTACTAAATGAGACCATGATGCAGCCTCTATCTCTTGCTGGTATTAATTATTCTCATAATACAACATTTCCCATGAACCCAAGTGCCTCATGTCCCTCTTTCCCTGGTTTCCTGCCAATCTTTCCACCATCTGTCATTATGAGAAAATGATTCTTCTGTTTTGTGCTGTAAAGCTTGTGATAGCTTGTGATATACTTTACAAATACTGGTATGTTTTTTACCAACACCTATACATAGACATGCAGCTGTGACACAAGCAGCTGTGACACATACTTGCCTGCATAAAAGTATATCCACTCAAGGCAGATCAAAGCAAAATCATCCATGGCTCACACTGGAATATGTTCCTTAAGAGCATCCAACTTTGGACAATGATGAATGTTGAAATGATCTGCACAGTTTTTTGTCATTGTCATTGTGAATTTACATGTGTTTTTGGTTTGCATGCTTAGCGTACGCTATTAATTAAGACTGAATGCTGGTTATTTTCCCACATGATTTACTGTTCACATAATCTCTATAAACAAATATCTGCATATGAATGCAGAATCTATAGGCAAAGGACAAGATTATGGTATCAGAAGTGTTCTGGTTTCCGTTTGTAGTCCATTTGTAGTCCGAGTAGTATTGGCCAATCACGTTTGAGCAGGCTTTGGTTGCATGCAGGTAAACAGTCCGTGTGGAGAGCAAAAGAGAGCTATCGTCTGATGACAATTTACCTTCTTATCAATCTTGGAACCCTAGAGATTACCTTCTCATTAGTTTTTTTAAAATGAATCTGTATTCAAATCGTTGTCAGACAATAGCCGATGGGTTCCAAGATTGCAAATCGGACTGTAAACAATGACCAGTGCACAGAAGAGGAAGTCTTGACCCGGATATTTCAATTCAATTCAAATGTTTTTGTATAGCACCATATCATACAAAAGCAGAGTGCTTTACATAAAAACAAAATCTGTTATCCGGATATCCACTGGTTACACCAGAAGCTCTGAAACATTGACCATTTCCCCCAGAGGCTAAATCATTGTCAGACGATAGCCGATGGGTTCCGAGATTGCAGTTCACACAATAATCAAAAGTTTTTATAGACAATGCTTTTTTACAATAGACAAAAGTTGTGATGTAAAGCTTCTATCTCAGAAAGGTTCTTGGTCAACCATTTTACTGAACAGTCAAGTTAATATTTTAAGGTTTACATCCATCCTCTGTATTTTTCTGGTTTGGAATAGCATTTCTACATTATGCCCAGCATGATCCAGGTGAAACAGGAATACACAGGGATGTATACTGACAAAGACCCAACTGGTTCTGTAAAGCAACCTACAGTTTTCCATAAAAATCATGTCTTATTCTTACTCGTGTGCTAAAATTGATGTGATTTATTGATGTTAACATGCAAAACAAAATTCTTCCCCTACTCAGTGTAACTCGGCTACAATGAAGAAACGTCTCATTTGGGCCATTTCGTAGCATTCATCTTCACAAGGATTACCCACTATCACTTAGCGGCCCTTAAACAACTATTTCCTTGTACAGCCTTAGTGCATGGTTGCTAATGGCATCTGTAATGAGGCTGACCCGTAGGCCTTGTCTAATTTAAAGAGCCCGTTAAGTGACTCAATGATTTTAAAGGTAATCTTTAAAAGCCACGTAAAGCTTGGAGAAAGTTGGTGGGAGGCGAGTGAGAGCGGGGAGCCGAGCCGCCGAGCTTTTAAAGGGTTGGAGAAGAGAAGCCGCATTGACTTTTCAATGACTTGCTTATGATGTATCATAGGTTTGTATTATCCATACTCTGTCAAAGAGGGCACAGAGAGGAATGTTTCCACTTGCAAAGTGTGTGTGTGTGTCTGCTTGCTTTTCTGTCACTCACTCAACACACACACACACACACACACACACACACACACTCAGAAACACTCAAATATCCCCTTTCCTTTTCTCATAAGTCTTTTCTGTCTCTCCTCTGTCTGTATTTCTGAAGGAATTCTCCATCCATCTAATTCCCCTCCTGGTTCTTTTATATTGAGGCTGGGCCCCGCTCGTATTCCATGTCAAAGGCTTTCTCTTTTATTGAACATCAAATCCTCTGTGTCTCGCCTGGCGCTCTCTTCTCCCTGCTCGACACCATGCATATTCAGGAGCCGGCGGCCGCGCTATAAGGCCGGCTAGCCCTCCAAAATCCACGATTGTGGGCATTAGCGCTGCAATAACACTACATGAATAGCCGGCATGCTCTATATTTAGGTGTTAAGTCGATCGTGCTGTAGCCAAGATTGAGGCTGCTGGATGGAAGTGCGTGGGGAGAAGCAGACTCTCTCCTTTCTGGTGATATTCTTTCTGTTTCTTCTTTTTTTTATTCTCTCTCTATCTGTTTCAGAGGCCCTTTTCTCTTGGCTCTGAGGTGGTGCTTGGTGTCCAAAAGTTCCAGCAAAGCTCGGGATGTTTTGCTGTAAGGAGCCGCCCCACTGTGACACTTTGCATACTGATTCAAGCTTTACTGCTGACTTGAAGGGAGAAAAAAGAAGAGGAAAGACCTGACTGCTGTGAATTGGGCCCTAATGTGCTTGGCTCACTCTGTCAAAAATAAAAACCACAGTGGTGATAATGTAAGCATAAAAAAGTAGTCAGTTGCTTCTGCAACTTATTTACTTTATTTCTTTAGTCCAAATTTCTACTTGCAATATTACGATATGAAATCAGAGACATCATGTAGTGCCTTTTTTACCATCATTATTATAAGTCATGTTGTTATTATTATATTATTATAATTATATCAACAAAAACATGTTGCAGTATGCCATAGACACAAACACAATGCACATCCTTTCTTCTGAACTCTGAAATCTGAACTCACTCATCTGCTGCTGGAATCAGCATTGTCACTCTGATTACCCTTCTGAACAAACAACAACAAACATTATTCTAAGTGAGAGACAGAGCGTTTTGTTAAAGAGTAAGATCTTTTTATTTAACCAGAAACAGAAAGTCTCACTCAACGAAAAGTCTCACTCTGAAATCTCGCGAGAGGTTGAGTTGTTGCAGGAAGAGACGGTGGAAACGTGAGTCAGAGTTGGAGAGAAGAGTTTAAGAAACGGTTGGGATCCTTCCCATAATAGAAAAAGGCTACCTGCCACACTGCAGATAAATGTTTGTACCAAAATACTCATGTAATAAAATACTATGCTGACAGTCTCTACTGTGCTTTGGAATCATTTACGGGCGTGCTGCTTCTGTCCTCTGGTGTCTTGGTCGGAGTTTGACGCACACACACACACACACACACACCCACACACAATGTCTGACCAGCTAGAAGCCCCCCGACGTGCCTCTGGTGGTTGACCAGCCTGCTCAAGTAGCTAGAAGGCTACAATGTTGCCAGGTTGGATAGGAATATTGGAAAAAATAAGAAAAACGTCCACATGATGACAAACAGGGCAAAAGTTTGTCAACCCACCCAAGCTAATTTTTACCGACATAATCCATATTAAAGCCATCCAATTTGGTGGAAAATCACCTAATCTGGCAACATTTCTTGAGATTAAGATCCAGTTTTTTTGGCGTGCGGTGTCAACCAATCAGGGTCCACCAGCAAAAGCCAAACATATTACACACATATCGCTGAGGGGCGGAGTAAAGCACGCCCTTCAGCACACAAAGACTGTAGACAGCGCTTTTTCGTTAGTAATCTTACGTTTCTGTAATAATGTATGATTTATGTGAGAGTGACAACTGAAATTTATACACACACACAACACAACAATAACAAAAATGATTTTTCATTCAAATATGTATTTCACAATTGGAATTGCAGGAGGGGCGGCACCCCAGTGCCCTTTATGGACCATACGCCGCTGGATAAATAGAAGGAAGAGCAAGAAAGAAGAGGATGATGGGAGGAAGAGTGTCAATAAGAATTGATAGAGGGGATTAAGAAAATATAGAAAGAATTAATGAAAAATGACAGAATGCGGCACAAAAATAGTAAAAACAGGCTCAGTGAATGGAGGTGGAGAAACGGCAAGTATAGGGAGGATGGAAGGAAAGATGCTGAGTGGATAGATGCATGCTTGAATGATGGGTAAAGGCAGGAGAGAAGGAGGGTAGGAGAAGAGGAGGTGGAGGAAAGGAGGAAGAGGGCAGGGAAGGACAGACAAAGGTATAAAAGGAAATAAATCAAAAAGAGTACCAAGGAGGAGGAGTATGTAGAGGCCTTTTTCTGTTCAAACTACATCCCTGCTAAATCTCCCTCTCTACAAGTCTGTGTGTGTGTGTGTGTGTGTGTGTGTGTGTGTGTGTGTGTCGTGATGTTGTGACGGCATCCAGCAACCTGGCATGCCTTTTTAATTCTACTGAGTAAATAATGCATCCACCACAGTCCATAATTTATGTAAGTGGACATGCAATCAGTTCAGATTAACGTGCACGATGCCCCCGTGTGTGTGTGTGTGTGTGTGTGTGTGTGTGTGTGTGCGTGTGCGTGCGTGTGTGTGAGGCAAAGGGATAGCTAAAACATGACAGGTCACTGACTTTCTCCTGGTGTAGCTCTTTCCCACTTTGTCTCTCTTGGCTCCTCTTGCTCTCTTCCTCTTGCTTAAACGAACAATCTGCGATGTTTTGACAAAATAAAAGCCCCATTTTGTGATTGTGCTTTATGTTTTGCCTTTAGTTTCAACTTAAGGAGTGTGTGTGTGTGTGTGTACTGTTTGATGAGCATGTTCAAATGTTGCTTTCAATTTGTCCAGTATTAATAGTAAAACCATATATTAAAATGTAAATATAGAAGATTACTCAAGAGCTTCTGTGAATCTTAAGCAGCATTTATCTATTGAGTGGAGTGTTCACTAGTGCCATTATAAAGAAATACTTGCCTATGTTATTTATTGGCTATAATGCTGTTGGTGTTGACCTTTGACCTCATGCCATTTGGAAGGTCAGTTACATGGTTTGACTGGAATAAAATGTGGGTCACAGTTACTTTGAGTAGATGTTTGTTGTTGCAGTATATCAGTTTTTGCTTGTGTCATTTATTGGTTATGATGCTGTTGTAAAGCCATATTTGCACCAAAAACCTCACAGTTTGCGCTGATTACTGTAAATACATTCTGTTTTCCCAGTTTTCTGGGAACCTAAATTCTACACTTATTTCATCAATCATAAATCTTAAAGATCCCCTCCAGACATGTTTTAACATGCATAGAAATTGCTCTACTTTGAATCATAATTTGTATCTGATATTTTCTTTTCACAAAAAAAGTTCAGTTATCTTTTTAAAATCTTTGAAATGACGCCCACTCATTCTCCTTCACTGAAAATCCAGAATCTATAAATATAAGTTGAACTGCTGAACAACAGGTTTTTTCTGCTTCACTGTAAAGTCCATTCTCAGTGTGTGTGCTTCAAGTTTCACATCACACTTTTGCAAGTTGAATACTGGACCGGGATTGGCTGCTTCCAAACTATTAGTGATGTCACAAATAATGCTCGTAGGCCCGCCCCTTAAAATGGGATTTTCAATGAGCACATAGAAAGTTTCCACTTTCAGCAGATGAATGTGAAAACATCCTTCTAGTGTCAAACTCTGCACAGACATCATTCTGTACAGTGAAGCTCAAACATTCAACTCTGAAAAAGAAAATGTGCATTACTTCCATATTTAAAGCTAATTAGACACATTGAGAGGCTGATACATGGAAGTATTTATCTGCTTCTCAATTTAGTATGTTTGCCTGTGTGAGAAATCACCTCTTGATGACACAGTCAAGGTGAGATGTCATCAAAAAAGAGACATAATTTAAAAAATTATCCAAATGTGAGCTTCAGCTAAATGCCTTAAATGTAAAAATAATAATAATAATAATAATAATAAAAAAAATAAAAAATAAAAAAAAGATCTTATGGTAAGCCAGCCGGGGCTGTCCCTGTAAGTCTATCAGGAGTCCAGCCAACTTCACTGACTATCAAATCACTGAACCAGTTCCAAACCAGCTCCAACCGCTCTACGCACTCCACATCCAGTCTTACTTACCAGTCTTACCGCTCCTCTCCCACCATCGCCCATTCCAGGGCCATTCCAGAGATAGCTCTCCACCGGGCATTTGATTTAATCCAGACCAAATGCTAATAGGCCTGTTTGGTTGCTGGCCATCTGCCTGGGCTGCCGGTCAACTATGGCAAGCTGTGCCGAGCTGTGCAGTGCCGGGCCTCTCTGCCAAAGTCTGAGCTGCCCAGAGACCACTTCACAACCAGAGGACACTTCACGGCCAATCGTCCACACGGGTAATATGATCAAATTGATCTTTTCACGATTTCGGGGGCAGCTTGTCCATCTCTCACTCCCACACCATTAAAGTCCATATCAGAGGAAGTCTTCTAGGAAACAGAGTACTTGGCTGTCACTAATGCAGTTAGCTCTGAGCATTTATTTATCCAAGGAATGTCAACTGAGCTATAATTCTTACATCTACTCATGGGACCTGCCCACTGCTGTACAACTGTAGGTGTCTACTTTTGGCCACTGAGCAGCTCCACTAGGGTCCAGCGCCATGCTCAAGGGCACCTCAGCAGTAATATTGCTAATACAGCAGAGAAGTTAATCATTCTCTTTAATTATTAGTGCGCACACCTGAATCTTTACAATCAGGTAATAATAAATCAGCAATATGATGCTGAGGATGGAAAATTTAAAATATCTACCTATATAATCTAATTCTGTGGTAAAATATTTCCATTTCTTGCCACTTCTACCCTGCTAGATCAGAAGGGAAGGGAACATTGCATCTTTTACTCTGTTGCATTTATTTAACAGCTACAGTTAGTGGTCGCTTAGCAAATTAAGAATTTTAAAAACTTATAATGAGCATATAAAATATGATGGGATGTTACACAGTACATAAAACTACCCAACAGTATATAAAAAAGTTAAAATAAGCTCATCTTAACTACATTAAAATGTTGCTCACACAGCACAATAATAATCTAATAATATGCTCCCCGATGGTCAGGCCAGCACCTTGCGTGGTAGCTCGCTGCCATCAGTGTGTGAGTGTGTGAGGGAATGGCTGAATGAAAGGCAAAAAATTGTCAAGCGCTTTGGATAAAAGCGCTACATAAATGCAGACGTTTACCATTTATTTTTCCATTTACCTCCAGATAAAGTGGTTTGGGTAATCTGGCTAATATGTTGGCTTGTTTACGACCTGTAACTTTGAATGCCCTATTTTTAAACTGTACTGTCACCTTTACTTAAAGTTGAACTGAAATTTGAATTCTTCTCACTTTTTGTGTAGGGAAAGATAACTGCCCTAACTGCAATGATACTGCAGTAATTGCGCATATTTTTTTCCATTTCTATGGATAAAACAGTATTTTGGCATATTTGTGGAAACAGCTGGCTCAGTCTCGAACCTCTGCATCTCAGTCTCAAGCCATGTTTCCCATGGCGTAAAGACGAGCTGTCAAATGTTGATCTTAAGGCTTTTTTTCTCCCTTTACCAACAAGCAGACATAGCATTAGTAATCAGTGATTAACTAGTTGGACTGTCTGTCCCTTTACAATGTTCAACATTTGGGAGGACTCATTGTGCTGTTAAGTTTGTATTACGGTTGGAAAGTATAGGCTAGTTAGCATAGCTTGTTTTCTTCCACCAGTACACCAACTGAGTCACTAGCTTGGCATTAGCATGTAGCAGGAGGAGTCCAAGGTGAGTAGAGAAAACTATAGAGACGCCGTCGTAGCAGAGGCAGTTAGCTCATTAATCCCCGGCAAAACTCTGCAAAAATTTGCAGTCCACAAACCCGCTGCCACCAGTGTAACGCTGGTTACTCTTAGCGTTAACTGTAACTTAATAGAGTGCTGCAGGGATGACGTATTTTTGTAGGCCAACCCGGAAGTCGCCTTGGTTCCCAATGGGATTTTTCCATTGGATTTTGGATTATTGCAGAAAATAAACTCTGTGGCAAACAAACTCACTTGTTTTGTTCAGCAAGATAATCTTCACAAATGCAATCACCAGAAGTAAAAGCTAACGTTATGCTATACTTAAACTACACCACGGCCACATAACTTCGCCATCACCACCACTAAGCGTCCACTTGTAATTTGGTTTCACGAGCTTACCTCTTCTACAGAAGCCTTTGGGAAAGTTTGAGTTAGAACAGTTTGCAGTATAAACACAACGAGGCTGTAAAGGTGGACGAGTGAGTAGATGAGTTGATGACGTTTAATGTCCCCGACAACCTCTGTCGTCTCATTTAGCCACTTGTTAGCAACCGCCTTTTTTAAGACACGTAAAAGCTTCAAAATTCACTACTGGGATATTTACTGATTTCATGTCGAGGAACAAAACGTGAAAATCTCTTAAGCTTGTGTTAACCACAGACCTTATTTCAGGTATCTAACCAAAAACCCATTCAAGAAACCCATCGACTTCCAGACGAGGGAACATCATCATTTCTGTTTTGGGGACTCATTCCTGCAGCACTCTATAGTTACTAAATTAAAACTCCATTTGGGGCGTGGATAAAGCAAGAGCATGGGGACATCTTCATTTCTGTCACTTTGTCCATTTTTTAATATCTGCTTCAACACTCACATTACATCGTATCACTCCGCCAATCTTAACCATATTATGTAGCTCCCGAACAGAATACAATATGTGGTTACCATTAATTAAATAATGCAAATCTCTCACTAAACCTGAGATGGTAATCTCCAAAATAAATCTTCACAAAACTAAATATCATCTTACATTAGCACTGATTCCCACTAGGTGTTACTTAAATTTATTTCAACACCTGCTTTGTATTAAGTAACATCCTGAATGACCCTCAAAGATACTGCACCGGTACCTTATAATCACACATTTGATATACTGTAGATATCTATGCATCCTCCATCTTCTTCAAACCCCACACAGGTGAAGGTGGGAGCTTCCTTTAATTTTGTATCTTTTTTTCCATCCAACTCTTACCTTGACCTTGTTGTACAGGCTACAACTGCAGTACTGCCAGCCACTCAGCAATGCTCGGCTCAGAAAAAAAAGTGTGTTTTGCACTGAAAATAGATCTCCAACTGGTCTTGTTTCATTCAATATGCAGAACTCTGAGTCCGTCCTCAGAGAGATGGAGAGCTGTGCATCTTTTGTGCTTGTTGTGTTGGGTGGGTGGGGGGTATGTGTGGATGCAATTCACCAAATTTCCGTGCTCACATAGCCCCGTCTTTTGTGTACTTAGTTTTTTTATTTTTTTATTCCTGCGCTCCGTCTCTCAACCTTGTCCTCATTATCCATTCTCCTCCAGCATAATGGTGCAGGGGTTGTTAAACTTCTTCAGCCTGGGAACCAAATTTAGAAAATCCAGTCTTACTCCAGGACCCGGTCTAATGACTCCTAGTCCTTGCTGTACAAACTAGTATTCCTGGCACGCTGGGACTCAGAAACGGACTCCTTAGCCATTTCAGGTTCCAACCTATTGTATAGTTGAAGAAAAACTTGCTTAAAGACACATAATCATGATGAAAAAATGTGGGCAGACAGCTGTGTTTGTATGTTCTCTGTGTGTGTGTTCCTACACAGGCTCTCCATGCATACATGTGTGGGAGTGGGGTTCTGACATTGTACATATGGGGGCATCCCCCAGCACAAACAGCTCCATGAATTGCTCAGAAGAGAAATCTATGTGAGGACATCATTAACTAAGACCGGGCTTGCATTTATAATTGATATGTAATGGTGCCCTCGTAGGCTCTGGTGGCCATATTGCTGGAGGCATTCCTGTACGAAGAGACCCCTGCTTTGCTCTGATGCCCACTCCAGCTCCGGTGACCTCTGACCCAGGGAGGGTGAGGGCCGCACATATAGGTGTGCTGCAGGGATTGAATCTTGGCATGTTCTGCATCTCGGCTAGGTCAGACAGGATGTGTTATTTTCCCCGATCAGTTGTCTCGTTTTAACTGTGTTGCCCATTCTGCTAATTACGATACATGAGGTTCAACCTTTGAATGTTAACAGTGACTGGCTGCTCTCTGACTACAATATGAATATTTATAGGAAGCCCCTAACACGTTATTATTATTGCATTCTTTGATACAGCTTAGGTAAAGAAGTTTCTTTGTTCGACTCATGATCAAATGGGGCTCTTTGCATACCTGCACAGATTAGGGCAGGAGAATGACAGACAGCCCCAGAATAAACAAGCAGGGAAGGAGGATAAAGAATATCACCGTGTGTGTGGTGTGTGTGTGTGTGTGTGTGTGTGTGTGTGTGTGTGCGTGCGTGTGTGTGTGTTACAGTAGCTTTTTCATGGGGGCAATGACACAACCCTACCTTTAATACCTCTGTGGAACTCATTACCCAAGGCACCTCTGGGAAATTCATTTTCATATATCTACGCAAATCTCAATTATGCCACTTAATTGATATCTTTATTTGCTTAATTGGTGGTTTTATTCCTCGCTGGGAAAAAAAGAGAAGCTTTTGCGTAAAGGAACGCTGCACTTCAAAGGCTGCTTCCTATCATTCTTCTGCCGCCTCATTATTTTCCACATGTCAGAGGTGTCACAACACGTGCAACGCTAGTTTTAACTGACATGCTCTCGCTGCCGTTATCTTCTCTTCAGTCAGAAAAGGCGATCTGATATCTGTTAGCTCTATGACTTAATTATCATATTCAAGCATGGTAAACAATTAGCATGATTTATTGGTTTATTTAGCAGTGTCAAAGGACAGCCACTGACTGTCCCACAGTTAGCAGGATAGCCAAATTTTATGAAAATGTGCATATTCCAGCATAACTAACAATTAGATGCAATAACAAAAAGCAAGATGATCTGTAACCTATTGAACCACTGTGTTTACATTATAGGATTTATATTTACTTATATCATAGGACTACAGCTAACACTGCCATATGCAAACACAAAACACACCTCCTTATTGCATTTCCTCGAGTGTCATTTTTATA
The DNA here is from genome assembly GCA_005408345.1 of Macquaria australasica. Classification (NCBI taxonomy): domain Eukaryota; kingdom Metazoa; phylum Chordata; class Actinopteri; order Centrarchiformes; family Percichthyidae; genus Macquaria; species Macquaria australasica. The sequence continues at coordinate 373,570 of SEMN01000307.1, forward strand.
TTCCATTTTTTATTGCAACTTTCTTGCCTTCTCGACTTCATTTTGTGGCCTGTACTGATGGAAAAGTGCTGTTCTCTGAAAGATCCGGATACAGTTTACTCAGAGGTCACAGTGTTGTGTGAATGAGGAGAATCCAAACTGGTGTGCCTTCGCATTTAACAGGGAACTGAATTAGCATTTTTGATTAATAGGTGGACAAGCAGCTCTGCGCCTCACATCTCTCTCTGTTGCCGGGGTTGGAAAGCAGCTTAGCGCAATTAGGCGCTGCAAGCTTTGGCCGTGAAGTGTTGCAGAACTCCTCTACAATGCGCAGCAGCCAAGGCCTACTCCACAGTCTTTTATCCTCAGCGTGTAGTTTCACCCACTCCTATTGATTCTTTATTGACCTAAGGAGTCCTCCAGTGCCACCGCTCCTCATCCTCCCTCCTATCCAACACCACCGCCACAGTCTCCCTCCCCCCGTTCCTTCTCCAAGTGCAAGGTGAAAAGGAAGACCAAGCTTGACATTGATGTCTTCAACGACTTTTCTCTCCCTCTTCCTCTATTTCTGTTCTCGTGTCGACCCTGCCCCCCCTCGTATGGCCAACCTCTCCGAAAAGGCTGCGGCAGCGGGGGACGCCTGGCTGCGGTGCAATAAGTTGCCGAGGCGCTCTCTGAATAACAGCTCCTACATATGAAAAAGAGATGTAATGCTACCTTTTGATCTGCAACTAGAAGCCATAATAGCGCAGGTTCAAAAGTACAAGAAAAGACTTGAGTGCAAAAAAGAAAAGAAACAACGGATTTGTCAGGCTGGAAGGAACCTTACAGAAAGAGCAAGTACGCACTAATTAGAGTTTTGCCATACAGTCAATAATACTGCAGGATGGAAAAAATGTATCCATGCATGTGATGCACAACTTAAAGTCGTCTGGATTAGGAGAAACCTGTGTAGATCCTGACTCTATAACAATAATAACAATAATAAAAGAATAACCAACAATTACTCACATTTTCAAGCCAATTTTAGCTCAGCCTGCTCCCTCTATGGAATTTTGGGGAATATAATTACCCAAACAAGGACACACACTCTTTCTCTCCCTCACACACACAATAATAAGTCGACCCCCTGGAAGGCTACCCCCACCACCACCACCACCACCACCACCCTCCACCCCATCCCGCCCCTTTGTACAACACGAGGAACCAAATCTCTCAAATGGAGAAATAAACAAAACAAACGAAAATACACAAGATGAAAGAAGGCGAGAGACAATAAAGGAAAAGTGTCCCTGGTGGATTATTCCATCCCTCCTCTTTGCTGTATTTTTTCTTCTCTTATTATTTGATTTGATTGTTGCCTGGCCATTCATTACATTTTCTCTTTCTTATTGTTGTTGTTGTTGTTTGTGTCTTCCCGATCTTGGTAATTCTTAAATGCTTTCGACTCTCTCTTTGATCTCATTTAGAAAGTGAAAGAAGCCAAAGCTTTGGAAGTTATTTTGATTAGACTTTTATTAACTTCTGCCTGCGCACTTAATGCCGTCTCTGAAGAATTCATTGGAAATCCTGTGGTACGGAGAGGAGAGAGAACAAACTAATATCGCCATAATTTCCAGGAGTGTGTGTGTGTGTGTGTGTGTGTGTGTGTCTGCAAGTGTGTGGAGCACAAATCTGCCCAAATAGTTTTCTGACACTTAACTTTAACCTAAACTTTAAAAATTTGGTACTAAATGAGGGCACAATGTCACTTTTTACAGATTTTAAAAGTGCATATCTAATTATGGTTTAAGGAAGATGTCAAAGAAATATATAAAGCACATTGCTTACAGTATGTACATTATGTTGTTATATAAAAAGAAACATTTAATTTGTCTAAAACAGTTTTTGGCATTAGCTGACAATTGTAGTTTTAGAAAAGAATGACTTTGACATGTTTCCTGTGCATTTTTAAATCAGAAAAGGTGAGCTGAAATGTGTTCGCTGCATGACTTTACTGTCATATGTTTGTCTTAACAAACAATTAGATGCAATAACAAAAAGCAAGATGAGCTGCAACCTATTGTACTGCTGTGTTTACATTATAGGACACACTCACACTTTACTGCTGCAGCTACAATAACTGTATTTTACAGCTAACATAACTCATTCCTTGAGTGTAAGTTTTTTATTGCAAGTTTCTTGTCTTCTCACTTTACTACTCACTACGCTGGTGTGTATAGTTTTTCGTACCTTTTATTTCTGTAGGGAAAGATAACTGCCCCAACTGCAATGATACTGCAGTAATTGCGCATAAGTAAGTTTTTCATGCTTCATTTGTATCTATAACCGCTTATCCTTAGAGGGTCGCAGGGGGCTGGAGTCGATCCCAGCTGACATTGGATGAGAGGCGGGGTACACATGTACACACATCTGACACATGGAGACAGATAACCATTCATGCTACGGGCAATTTAGAGTCATCAATGAACCCATCCTGCATCCTGCATGTCTTTGGACTGTGGGAGGAAGCCGGAGAGGACCCACGCATGCACGGGGAAAACATGCACACACAGAAAGGCCACCTATTTGTATTCTGTAATGCTCATAGTATATATATATAGTAGCCTATTGTAGTTTTTTTTTTCAAAATAGGTTTTTAAAGTTCCTTATTTATGTATCTGTCCTTGTACTTCTGCTGCTGAATTTCCCTGTGTGGGATAGAATACACTGAAAGCATAATTTTGTGGCCTGTATTGACCAAAAGCGGTGTTCTCTGAAAGATCAAAATACTTTTACTCAGGGCTCTGACACTTAAATTTGACCTAAATTTTTAATTATGTGGTGCTAAATGAGGGCACAGTGGTATTTTTGTATTCAGTTAGTATTTTTATTGTAACTTTCTTGTCTTCTCACTTTACCAGCAACTTCATTTTTTAAAGTATTTTTAAGCTTCATAATATATTTAGTAGCCTATTCTAGTTTTTTAAAGTTACTTATTTTCAATGTAGGTTTCAATCTGTTCTTGTTCTTTACTTTAATTATGTGGTGCTAAATGAGGGCACACTTATTTTTTACAGTACTTATCCAGTAATAGTGTAAGAAAGATGGACAATAAAAAAAAAAAAAACACACACTGCTGGCATTAGCCTTATATTGATTAATTAAAATGTTCCAAAATACCTAAAATATTGAAGATTTGCAGTCTTGCCTGTAGCTGCTAAACAGTTAAAAAGTGTTTTTGTACTTAAAACCTATCCACTATTAAATAACAATGGCCAACCGTTAACAGGCTGCAACTCCAGGCCAACCAGCAACCAAATCTCTGGTAGATTTTGAACTGGATATGTCCACAAAACCAATGTTTGTAGGGTTTCTGTAAAGTTTGCCCGACACACAATGCTGATTCACTTATTTCCACATGCAGTTCAAAGAAGTGAGCTTCAGCCTGATTTCACAAGTCCCCCGGGTTCCCCTCTTTTCATGCCATGTGCTATATTTCCTGTTTACAGGTGCAAAATATGGTAGGAGGGAATGGAAATGTATACAAATACCCAAATGACCACTGCCAGCAAAGGAAATCGTGTCTGAAATTTTAGGTCTGGAAAAACAAAAGCATGTAAACTTTGCAGCACAGTTTTAACACACACACACACACACATACAGACACAGAGAGAGAGAGAGTCTCTATAGTTCAGACAATGAAAACAGTGAAATTATAGCAGTAAAGAATATCTCAAAGAGTTAGATATATATATGGTCACTTTACAGGAGCTGTCCGTTCAGCACCACAACAACACATGACTACAGAGCAGCAACACAGCAGCTTGTATTTTCCCCACACATTTTTACCTTTTTGTTACTATTTAAATATGTCATTTTCCTCTCTTTTAGTGGCTCACAACGGGTCCAGTCTGACTGAAGCAGCCAATCATATTTTTGATGCTTTTATCATTTAATTTAATCTGTTTCTGGCAATAATCTAGTCCAAGTAGTTTTAAAAGTTTTACCAAAAATCTCCCACATTATTGATATCTGGGGTACTTTTAAATTAAATCACAGAACTTTGTGTTAAGTTGAAGTCTTTTTAACATATTTTTCCTCACTGCTAAAATTCATCAAATACATCTCGTCAATAAATATTTGTCAGTTGTTGAGTCCTAAAAGTCTTATTTTCTAAAAACAAATGACAAAAAAGTAGTGAAATAATGTTAACCTGTGTCTGATACAGATCCATTTCTTTCAATACATTTTCTAGAATTAAGTGTAATTTTCTTTTCTGTTTCTGTCTTCTTTCACACTCCTAAACAATTCCAGACACAGGTTGAAATGTTGTCAGTACACTGGCAGACTTCTTTGCTTGTTTTTAGAAAATAGGACTTTCGGGATTCAATAATAGACAAAACTTACTAGGATGGAGGTTTTTTTGGCCTCCCTCCTGTGCGAAAAATGCATGGCTATTGTGATTTTGGCAAAGAGAGAACCCCAGAAAATTCAACAGCTATTTATTCTTATGCAGCTGGTGGTTGGGCAGGGGGTGGTTGACGGGCTGGGTTGTAAGCAGACGGGGTGCCAGGAGTGGTTGTGGCCGGAGCAGGCGAGGCAGGGCAGGCTGGGCTGGAAACAGGCAACTGGCGGGCTGGGCAGGCAGGAGATCAGACACAGGTAATTCTGTAGCACAAAGAAACAGGAGTCAACAGGCTGACAAAGTTCACTAGAAGTGACTAGCGCTGTGGCTTGGCCAAGCCATATTACCATACTGATGAACGGAACGATCTGGCGAAGACTGGAGAGTAGAACCGGGTATATGAGGACTGCAGGGGTGATTAGTGGATGAGCCACAGCTGTGCAGGTGGATGATGGAAGCGGGAAACCACAGCCACGCCCAGGCACGAACACACACACAACCACAGAGAGACAGACTGACAACAAACAGGAACACAGGGAGAAAGGGCAAACAGGAGAACACAAGGGGGGGAGAGGAGAGCAGCCAAAACCCTGACAGTACCCTCCCCTTAACGGGAGCCTCCCGGCGACCCACTAGGCTTATCAGGATGGGCCCGATGGAAATCCCGTACTAGTTGAGGGTCAACGATGAATGACCGTAGCACCCACGACCTCTCCTCGGGACCGTACCCCTCCCAGTCTACCAAATACTGGAGCCCCCTGCCCCGGCGGCGGACATCCAGGAGTCGCCGGACAGAGAAGACTAGCTGGTCATCCACGAACTGGGCGGGAGGAGGGGGAGCGGATGGAGGGCAGAGGGGACTTGAGGACACCGGCTTCAACTGCGACACGTGAAAGCTGGGGTGTATTCTCATAGAGCCAGGAAGTTTGAGCCTCACAGCAGATGGGTTTATGATTCGATCAATGGTAAATGGACCAATGTAACGCGGAGAAAGCTTTCTGGACTCAGCTTTCAAAAGGATATTCTTAGAAGAAAGCCAAACTTTCTGACCTGGACTATAAGCTGGAGCCGGGGTCCTATGTCGGTTGGCCCATCTCTTGTTGGCCTCCACAGAACGGAGCAGGGCAGCACGCGTGTCCCTCCAAACCTTGCTGCAACGCCGTAGGTGGACCTGCACAGAGGGAACAGCTAACTCCTGCTCTTGGGAAGGAAAGGTGGTTGATACCCCAACGATGACTCAAATGGTGATAAACCCGTTGGCGTACAGGTTAGGGAGTTGTGAGCGTACTTGACCCAGGCTAAATGCGAACTCCAGGAACTGGGGTTCGTGGCAGCGACACACCGAAGAGCGGCCTCTACATCCTGGTTTGCTCGTTCAGTCTGCCCATTAGTCTGAGGATAGAAACCTGACGACAGACTCACAGAAGCTCCCAGAGCCTGACAGAACGCCCCGGTCAGACAACAAGTCCACAGGAATCCCATGCAATCGAAACACATGTTGCGTGACCAGATATGCTGTCTCCCTAGCCGAGGGAAGTTTAGGGAGAGCCACCAGGTACACTGCTTTGGAGAAGCGATCCACTACAGTAAGGATAACAGTGTTACCTTGGGATGGGGGTAGACCAGTAACGAAGTCCAATGCGATGTGGGACCAGGGACGGCTGGGAACTGGGAGAGGTTGGAGCAACCCGGCCGGAGGTTGATGGGATACCTTATTCTGGGCGCAGATGGTGCAGGCTGCCACAAAGGAATGGACATCCTCCTGCATAGTAGGCCACCAAAAATGCCGCTTGAGAAGAGACAAGGTGCAGCTCATCCCAGGGTGACAGCCGAATCGGGAAGTGTGGACCCACTGTAATACCAGAGAATGGACAGAGTCAGGCACGAACAGACAGTTAGGAGGTCCATTACCTGGGTCGGGCTGCTGCTGCTGGGCCTCTCTCACCACAGACTCAATCTCCCACGAGACAGCTGCCACCACACAGGACGGAGGAAGGATGGTGTTAGGAGCAGTGTCAGTCTCCTCGGAGGAATACAAATGGGACAGAGCATCAGGCTTAACATTACGTGACCCTGGGCGGTAAGTTAAGACAAAATTAAAGCGGCTGAAAAACAATGCCCAGCGAGCTTGACGAGAGTTAAGCCATTTTGCTGTTTGTATGTAAGCCAGATTCTTATGATCAGTTCAGACCACGAAGGGAAGCTCTGTACCCTCCAGCCAGTGCCTCCACTCCTCTAAAGCCATTTTAACTGCTAGTAGCTCCCTGTTGCCAATGTCGTAATTTTGTTCAGCTGCAGAGAGTTTGCAGGAGAAAAAGGCAGAAGGATGAAGCTTGTGGTCAGGGCTCGACCGTTGAGAGTGTACAGCTCTTACCCCAGTATCTGATGCGTCCACCTCAACAATGAACTGGAGAGAAGTGACTGGCTGGACTAGGACAGGAGCGGTGGTAAAAAGTCTCTTCAGTTCAGCAAAGGCCTGGATCGCCTCCTCCATCCACTGAAACTGAACCTTAGTGGAGGTTAACTTGGTAAGGGGGGCTACTACTCGGCTGAAGTTCCTGATAAAGCGCCGGTAGAAGTTTGCAAAGCCCAAAAACCTCTGGAGTTGTTTGCGTGTGGTGGGCTGTGGCCATTCTGAGACGGCTTTTACCTTTTCTAGATCAGTCTTCATCTGCCCCTGCCCGAAACGTACCCCAGGAAGCTCACCGTGGTCGAGTGGAACTCACACTTCTCTGCCTTGATGAAAAGTTGGTTTTCTAGAAGCCGCTGGAGGACCTGGCGGACATGAGAAGTGTGTTTCTGCCAGTGACTTGGAAAAGATCAGGATATCGTCTAAATAGACAAACACAAAGCGGTTCAGGAAATCTCTCAAGACATCATTCACCAAAGATTGAAACACTGCCGGCGCATTGGTTAATCCAAAAGGCATTACCAGATATTCAAAGTGCCCCAGTAAAGTGTTGAAAGCCGTCTTCCACTCGTCCCCTTCCCGGATGCGGACAAGATGGTAGGCGTTGCAAAGATCTAGCTTGGTGAACACGGTTGCCCGCCTGCAGTGACTCAAAGGCAGAACTGATTAGGGGCAGAGGATACTTATTTTTAACTGTGATGCTGTTTAGTCTCCGGAAGTCGATACATGGACGTAAAGTCTTATCCTTCTTGGACACAAAAAAAAACCCTGCCCCTAAAGCGGAGAATGAGGGGCGGATAATTCCAGCACCCAAAGAGTCATGGATATAAGTCTCCATTGCCTCCCTCTCTGGACGGGACAGGTTATACAATCGACTGGAAGGCAGAGGTGCATCAGGGAGGAGGTCAATAGCACAATCGTATGGCCTATGAGGTGGCAAGGATAAGGCTCGTTCCTTACTAAAAACCTCAGGTAAGTCATGATACTCCTGTGGAACCTTAGTTAAATCTGGAGACTCTGACTTGGGTGAAACTTTGGCGCTCTCTGCTGGTGATAATGCTGATTGCAGACAACACGCATGACAATGAGGGCTCCAACCCATAATTTTGCCAGCAGACCAGTCAATTTGGGGGTTGTGTAACCTCAACCAGGGGTGACCAAGAACCAGAGGAGTCGAAGGGGCAGTTATGATCTTGAATTGAATCTGTTCACGGTGATTACCAGAAAGAATTAGGGTCAAGGGAGTGGTGTGTTTGGAAACCTGAGCTATCGGACGGCCGTCTAGAGCACAAGCTGTAACCGGAGGGTCTAATTGTTCAAAAGTGAAACCAGACTGTTCAGCGAGTTCTTTATCCAGAAAGTTTCCTTCAGCCCCAGAATCGACTAGAGCTAATAGTGGTAAGCGGTAGTGGTTGGAGTACAGATTTTAGCGTGGACTTGTAACCTCGGCCCAGACAAAACAGGGGATTGGTCTTGGCCCGATCTTTTGGCCATACAGGACAAGCAGAGATGAAGTGGCCAGACTGACCGCAATACAGACACTCACCAGACCTTATTCTTTTCGGCGGTGGTGAGGTGAGTGCGGCCCAGCTGCACTCACCTCACGGTTTCCCGGGACCTCTGGGGAACTCTCCTTATGCCGCTCATGAAGGCGATTATCCAGCCTGATAGTAAGGGACATAAGGGAATCTAAATCAGCAGGATCATCTCGAGAAGCCAGTTCATCCTTCACCTGTTCGTTTAACCCTTTGACGAACAGCGCCTCCTCATTCCAGTTAGAGTCCGCGGCCAGTGTCCAGAAATCCACGGCGTAATCCGCCACGCTCCTGGAACCCTGTCGGAGACTCAGCAACCGATTGGAGGCATTACCGAAGTGGTCTGGATGGTCAAAAACTGCCCTGAATCTGGCTACAAAATCATCATACGAGAGCATGGCTCCTGTTTGGCTTGAAAACAAGGCTTCTGCCCACATCCCCATAACAATCCCATAACATAATGTACCTTAGATTGGTTTGAAGCGAAGGCTTGAGAATGCTGGCGAAAAACCAATGAGCACTGGAGGAGAAACCCACAACACTTGTCCAGTTCCCCCGAATATGGCTCTGGTGTAGTCGTCGGAGCGTCAACCGACTGGGACGGCATAAGTGGAGGATCCGACGGAGCCAGGCCAAGAGTGGGCGCTGGAGAAACAGGTGGTGAAACAGGAGTCACTGGAGGGGTAAGTCGAGTTGTTAAAATAGAAACTTGATTGGTTAACTGAGCGATTTGGGTTACCATTGCTTGGTTCTGATCCAAAAGCAACCGGAGGAGCTGCTCGTGTTGTCCCAGCAGTGTACCCTGGCTGGTGATGGCCCGTTGAAAATCCAAACTTTCCTGCCTCTGTTCTGCAGGGTCCATGTTGTGGCCAGATTGTTCTGTTGTGATTTTGGCAAAGAGAGAACCCCAGAAAGTAGAACACGAAACACGGCAGCTTGAAAATTCAACAGCTATTTATTCTTATGCAGCTGGTGGTTGGGCAGGGGATGGTTGACGGGCTGGGTTGTAAGCAGACGGGGTGCCAGGAGTGGTTGTGGCCAGGAGTGGTTGTGGCCGGAGCAGGCGAGGCAGAGCAGGCTGGGCTGGAAACAGGCAACTGGCGGGCTGGGCAGGCAGGAGATCAGACACAGGTAATTCTGTAGCGCAAAGAAACAGGAGTCAACAGGCTGACAAAGTTCACTAGCGCTGTGGCTTGGCCAAGCCGTATTACCATACTGGTGAACGGAACGATCTGGCGAAGACTGGAGAGTAGAACCGGGTATATGAGGACTGCAGGGGTGATTAGTGGATGAGCCACAGCTGTGCAGGTGGATGATGGAAGCGGGAAACCACAGCCACGCCCAGGCACGAACACACACACAACCACAGAGAGACAGACTGACAACAAACAGGAACACAGGGAGAAAGGGCAAACAGGAGAACACAAGGGGGGGAGAGGAGAGCAGCCAAAACCCTGACAGCTATGGTTTCAATATGTCTACTCTTCCAAGTTTAGCAGTGGTACTCGATGACGGGGTTGATGACGTCATTAAGTTACGTTACATGTGGTGCAAAATGTGGTGACAACGCGTGGTGGCACTGTTTTACTTTATGACACAGTTACAATAATTGTATCAGTCATTATGGTTTATTGACTTACAGCCTTTTAGCTTAGGTTGTACAGATTTTAGGGATATGAAGCACTTTAAGATAATCTAGGAAATGACATCACAATAATCAAAAATACCAACGTCACTGGAGAAATATTTCTATTGTAGATGAAAGATGCCTTTGCACAAAAATCATATTTTAAAAATGAAAAAAAAGAAGGACAGAGTTCAAATAACTTACTTAAGAAATATTTTGTTCATGTTTCTACATTCAGAATTGTTTTGGATCAATATGTTTTGTGTGTTTACTTAGTAAAATTTGATGAAAAAACATGTCAGATTATCATTATGATTTATTGACTTACATAACCTTTTACCTTAGGTTGTACTGGTTTTAGGCCTATGAATCATTCGAAGCTACTCCAAGAAATGACATCACAATAAATTTTGATCGCAGAGTTCAAAGGGTTAAAGCTTTCCAGACACCTGCAACACGTGATCAAACAGCCCAGCATCACAACTGTGGCACAAAACTGACTCAAAATGTTGCACCTCTGACAGACATTTGCTGTAGGCTTAAGTGAATTTCACCCCAAGAGATCATAGTATTTTTCACACACTGTAACCATGTAGTTCTTCATTTTTAAATGAAAACATCAACATCACCAAAACAACATTTTCTGCTGTATTTCCTGCTTGCAGCAAAATTTCCAGTCCAACCAAAGCTTCTTTCATTCATTTTTATGTGCAGTACGCAACACCAACAGTGCAGCACAAATATGCTCTTTTAAATGTGATGAGTCTCTGCTCCTCACTGGATATTTATGAGGGCCTAAATGGCCAGGGCTGCTTATTAAAGCACCTTATTTGAACTAGATAATGTGATTACGATAAGATCAATTAACGCCCGGCGATAACGGCAACTGCGAGCCCATTGTCGTTTTGATGACATTTGCGTTTGGTCTGGTAATGTATGTCCTATGGTGATAATTAAGACGGCAGCTTCAGAGGCGGGCGTGCTGAATGGGAGGGAAGGCATTACACTCGGACCTTTTGCCGATTAGCATCTCCGCTCCGTCTCGCCCGCCACCAGCTTCAAGTGGGGCTTTTGAAGAAGCCCAAATTGATTCTGCATCCCACCGCCGCCGCCGTGCTCCACGATAATTTCTTGATGTCTTGATGTGTGTAATGTTTACAGAGCGTTAGAGAGGGAAAGCCTCAAGCAGCAGACTGCTGTGGAGAGGGTGTTCCTTGAATAAGGTATACACTCTCATCAGAAGGGATTTTATACAGTATCAGAATATGGTCTTATGGTTCTACATAGTGCTCTTTAAAGGGTTCCAACTCTCCTTTCTCTCACCATACCATTTTCTCTGCATTTTCTCAACATTTTAAGAAACCTTTTTTAGGAGGTGTTCAATAGGAGGTGAGCAATAATGGCCTACATTATTATTAACGGTGATTGGAAATGTCCTCAAGTAATAAGCAAGGATGGAAGACCAGAATGAAGGAAGAAGGAAACAAACAAAAAAAATAATGCAATAACTTTATTTATATAGCACCTTTAAAAACAGAGTTTACAAAGTGATTGACAGACAAAGCAAAAGCAGGATACTCAGAAAGCAGTATAACAACAGAAAAATAGTAAGGCAAAACAAAAGCTAGATAAAAATGAATGATAGATAAATACAAATAAAAAGAATAAAAACAGTAAAAGCATTAAAGAGACGATATAAAGACGATATCACATAAAAGCAATTCTATAAAAATGGGTTTTAAGAAGTGATTTAAAAGAAGTTACTGATTCTGCGAGCCTTATCTCCTCAGGCAGGTCGTTCCAAAGCTGAGGGGTCCTTTAGATTGAAGCCTCGACTTTGGAACAGCCAGAAGGGCCCCACCCAAGGATCTAAGGCTGCAAACTGGCTCATATGGGGTCAACATTTCTGCTATATAGCGTGGGGCCAGACCCAGATGTGCTTTAAAAGTAATCAGTAAAATCTTCAAATCAATTCTAAAAAGAAAAGAAGTGGCCAAAGGAAAGAAGAATTAAGAAATGTTGCACTCGTGCCATTGCGTCACCCTCCGCCTTATAACATCATTAAACAGACACAGATGTCATTGGCAAAACACTCGTTTCTGTCAGCAAACTTTAAGAAAAAACAAAAAAACAATACAACTCTGAAGGTTGTTTTCCATTACACAAAGAAGTGCGAGGAGCAATCAAAGCACAAGCATTTAACTGTCTGCTTGGTTTCATGCGAATATCTCACGCACTAAATACTTTAATGCTGTCCAGCAGCACTGTAACCACACACACACACACTCACTAGTGGACATAGTGATTAAGTGAGTGGCACGCCAAGGTGATGTTCAGTATGTCCATATATTTACACATAACTAGCAGCCGACCTTAAAGTGAAAAGCATCTCTACGTAACTGTTCTTATACAGATGTTGGTCAGCCACAGGTGTACACTTTGAGTGGTTTATTTTGACAAATCACTTAATGGAGTTAATTGATTTTGTGTCTTTTTCCCCCCTCAACATTGGTGTAATACAGCTTGGAAAGTGCAAAAAGAAAAGCAAAAACTGCATATTTTCAGCAGGGACCTGGGCTCAAAGATAAACAAGTTGAAAATATCCCCGCAATCAAAGATGCTGCGCGAGTTTGCCTAGATGTCTTTGGCTGCCTAACACCTGTTCCAGCAAACGAGACTAACTTCCTGTGAAAAGCAGCTGTGTGTGTGTGTGTGTGTGTGTGTGTGTGTGTGCGTGTGCGTGTAGTCTAAAGGAAAATGTAGGGGGAGAAGGGTGGGGGGGGGTGGGGGGGGGTGTAGCTGAGGGACAGTTGGGAGCTGTTCACCAGAGAGAGTGTTGTTGTTTTGACTAGAGCACCTTCTGCATTAAGGATTGTTAATTTGTTTTGACAGTGCTGCACGCTAGACACTACAGCCAGCAAAGGGAATTAAAAGGTAAAAAAAAACTAAAAGTTAGTCTCCAAGTTCTATTTAGCTCTACTTTTTCTTTTTACTGCTACATCTTTAGGTGGTTTTACCTCCATGACAATAAAAACAACCAATAATCAAGTCATGTCTGTCAGTAGGCCTCATTATTCTGAACTAATTACAGTTCTTTTCTTATTGCTGACCACAGTGCTGCAACAACTCCTGGATATTGGAGGTACATTTAGAGTAAACCTTGCTTGGCCTTGATTTTACATTGAAAGCCAACAATGTCTCCAGGTGGCTTTTGAAGGCTGTATCTTTCAGACGTTAAAGTTTGTTAGCGCCTATCTGAAAAGTTATTCATCTAAGAAAAATAAATGCTGAATGAGGTTTTACACTCACAGTGGTAACATGTTCACAGTAATAAAACCTTTTACTCATTCGTCCAAGTACAGAGTACAACAATATAAAAACATGAAAAGTACCCAAAATGCTTTATGGATTCCAGTAATTCACTTTCCTCCCTATCACTGTTAACAACGTACAGTATTCCACCCATGATGTTCAATATCTTATTATAGGATTCAATGTTTCGGACAACTTCCACATTCAAATATGTCTCTAAAGATCGTCTCTAGCATATCATGATTAGTCTTTCATGAGATCCTTTATCTCAGATGCTTTCAAATAAGTTGCATATTTCTTATTGGTTTAAGAGATGGTTACGATTGTTTCAAGTCAACATTAATATAAAACCCACATGAAAGATATGTACGTTTGGTCGCTGTATGATTCGAATAACCGGGGGGGATAATTAAGACTTGGACCAACCTAAAAGTGTTACCTGTAAATGTAAATATTACAATATATAACCCATATTCATGCCTGGACAAATCTTGAAATACAATTTCAGACACCCCTAAAGTGGACCGTACCATTTCTTAACTTTGAGATCAGTTCACCGTCTTGTCTGCCTGCCTCCCTGCCATCATTGCAGTGGCTCACATCCTCTTTAAAGTCTATGCTCGTGTGCGTCGCACAAGCCAATGGAGACTCTGTAGGATTATGTAAGTAGCTAGTTATCTGGCTAGTTTAATACACTTTACTTTGTTACCTTCAGAGTTTCTGAATTAGATTATGTCAAGTGTCTACGGATGAATGCTAATGTTACCTAGTTTCTAACTTTTGCCTTAAGTTACAGTTTAGCTAACTAACGTTAGTCTGCTGTTGTTGTGTGGTTCCCTTTATGCCCTGGATGAAAAGCTGACCCCCCACCCCCCCACCCCCATTGTCATTGTATAATTTGCACTCTGTAATTATTCCTCCTGTCCATACTGGACATCCCCTTTTAATGCGACCAGACTTTAAAGCTACTAATCAATATTTGGCTGATGTGACTATGTGTACAGTACACTAATGTGAAAGGCGTCGCTTGTAGTGATAAACCCGTGGAGAATTATCACCTGACTCTGCAGTTCCCCTCAGCTCTACAAGTGTTAACGTCTTTCAGCTCATTGCTTTGGTTTTACGGCACCAACTTTACTGTTTTGGTTCACTCTCTCAGCAGCGTCTTATCCAGCAGCAGCAGGCAGCTGTTTTCAGTGAAAAAGCTCAGATAAACCTAATGTACACTGCTGACAGACAAGGTTAGCCACTAGCTGGGTAACATAGTGGAGCATTTAGCAGCTAAAGAGCCAGATATTTTTCTCAGAAGTTGGTAAGAACAGACTAGAGATAAAGAGTGAATATTGGACTTGCATTTGCCACGTGGCCAGAAACACGACTCCAAATGAATTCTAATGTTGCTCTGTGTCTACTGGATGTGTAAAAAGGCAACTGTTTGCTAACACGTTAGCTATATCAGCTTTATGAGGTGATAATATGTAAATGTTGAGTTTACAGCTGGTTGCATTGCCCAAAAATATTAATTAATGTAGGTTTAAAACACGAGGTAAAACAATCCACACACTTATTCCATGCAAAAATGCACCAGCCAAAGATAATATTAGGCGGTATTTTCCAAAGTTGCAGTCTTTACAGTGTGAAATTCCTCTTTCATGTGGGTAGTTGCATGTAGGTTTTTCCCAGGGCACAATGCCGGCAACACGACTGCCAGGGCGAAGATACGCACTTGATTTGTTTGACTTTGACCACTAAAGCATCGTGTTGGCTTTGGCGGAACTTTAGAAAGAACCTTTTTTTGTGCGAAAAGAGTGCCATGCATTTGATCTATTTATTACAGTGTAGTCTCACTAGGAACAGATCATTTTACTGCCAATATGGACAGGAGAAATGATTACACCAGCCAACAATTTAATTTACATATGGCATGTTAGTATCGTATTAGGACAGAAATGAAAAAAGCTATTTTTTAAGTCAGTTTTCCTACCCTTCAAGCTCATTAAACTCTCTGAAAAGCCCATTAATAATATTAAAAATGCATTTGGAAGCATCTTGAAACATATCTAAGCCCCCCTCTCATACAGAAAGAGCAATCACTGTCCATTAAATAGTCATTTTGACCACTCCTTATTGTGTTAAGGCTATGTTCATGCTAGTAACACCACATCAATGGTAGTTTTCATCTTGGGAGAGCGATGTTGTCGTGCAGCTTCAGTGTCTTCTGCAGTCTTAATGAATATCTCTGAGCATCTTCAGATTGATCTCAGCTGTCCCCAGGGGGCTCTCCATGGGGCAGGTTGAGGGAGAATAGACTCCATTTAGAAAAAAGATAATGATGAGACGAACGGGGGAGGGAAAAAAAAAAGTTTGATTGACAACCGCAGACTGCAATTAGCGTGTTCTCTCAAAGCATCTGTGTATTGGTGGTGTATGTGATGTGTATATGTGTTTATTTCTGGTGTTGTTTGGTGTGTGCAGTGATCTGGATCCGTGATCCGGCGGTTCTGATCCGACACACAGGGACGGGTAGCGCTGGGTGTGAGGCACCACTGCCAGATGGCATCCTGTATACCCAACCCTGTCTCTCATGCTCACACACAAATGCATGCGCCTACACATACACACATATCTGACCGCACCAGCGGTCTGATGGAATGGTCTTGACTCTGTCAACCTGCCAAACTTCACATCAAACACATGCTGTGAAAGCAGTGTAAAATTAATTACTCTTTGTTTGTTTGAGGGCTGTGAAATCAGGTTGAATTTTCAGCATTAATAGATAGTCCTAGATCAAGTTCTGCTCCATGTACGACATAACTACTACATGCAAACGTATTACAGAAAGAAAACATGACATTAATACACACTATTAATTGTGTTTTTGTCATGTTATTCAGGGTGTGTGGTCTAAATATACTCCTAAATCAAAAACAACAAATTTATTTAAATTGCGTGAGCTCCGCATACATTCTTGTGTAGCAAAACAAAATTATAATCATATAATGCACAATTGTCTAACATCTTGAAATGTGCGATACATTTTTTATACGTAGAAACTTCAAAAATAGAACAATTCAACCTTTCATCTTGTTTGTATTTATTATACTTTTGGGATTTCTTTCATTGTTTTTTATGATAGCCTCCTTATTTTAAGAGGCGTGGCTCTAGGGACGGCAATGTCAGTCTTGGTCAGTCCACCGCTTTTTTTCAGACTGAAATATCTCAACAACTATTGGATGGATTGCCATGAAATTTTGTACAGACATTAATGAACCTCAGAGGATGAATCCTAACATGTTTGATACTCTGACCTTCGCTTTAGTGGTACCATGAGGTTGACATTTTTGTTTTTTAGTGAAATGGGTATTGGATGGACTGCCATGGAATTATTTATAGACATTCAAGGTTCCCAGACTATGAATCCTAATGTCTTTGGTGACTTTTCACCAAAGACTTTAGGATTTTTCCTCTAGTGCCATCATGAGGTTGACATTTTCAGATTTGAGTAAAATGTTTCAAATTATTGGATGTATTGCCATTACATTTAATTCAGACATCCATTTCTCCCTTCAGGGTGAATTGTAATAACTTTGTTGATCCAATGACTTTTCATCTTGCGCCATCATCAGGTCATGATTGGAATTAGTCCAATACTTTAGTTTATTATAACATTGTCATTGTGTTCATGTTAGCATGCTGACATTGGCATCCACCCCAAAGCACAGCCTCACAGAGCCGCTAGCGTCGCTGTAGACTCTTATGGTGCTTTTAGACAGTGAGTGGTTACTGCCGCCCGGCAAAAGAAGGTTAAAAGAAAAAATCATGGAAATCCGCTGTTCCCTTGTGCTTCCCTTTAACTCTGAATCACAGTCAAGCACAGATCATACATATGTACAGGACTCCTTACTCCCCCGATGCATGCAGCAGGTCCATCGCTGCAAATGAACGCGCCCCTTGATATAATTCTCATCAAGGTTCAATCAATTTTCTCTTCCTTTGCCTGCAGCGGTGTATCAAAAGGGTTCTTCATCAATGTCTTTCCCTCTGTTCTCCTCCTCACCCCCCTGCCGCTCCTCCTCTTCAGACAGGGGACTTGAGGGGTATAAAGGGTGGGGTGGCGTGGATGTTGTATGTGGTTGTACGTCGAGGTTGAAAGTTGATAAATGCAGCAATGTTTCAACAAGATTCCTTGGGTGGGGTGGGGGGTGGGGGGTAGTGGTGTGATAGGAGTTACAATGTTATGGTTTGTCACTGATGACATGTATGCATCGGCACCCATGCAAAAGGCAGAAGAAGAGTGAATCATAGACATTGGTGAAGGCTCTTTGGCTTACAGGTCTGCTGGTCGGTGAAGGGGGCTGCTAACAGGAGAGATTGCCTGGTTTCAGGGGATAAAAGGTGGATCAGAGGTCACCTTTGCTTGGGTTATACCTCGAATTGGGATCACCACTCCTCCACCGTCACACACACACACACAGCCTGGTCCAGTGCTGTGGGAGATGATGGTTAAATGTTTTGGCAGCCAGGTCAGGAGACGGTCGTCCGCTGACCCACTGGTGAAGGCTGGAGTTATCTGGAGCTCTCCCAGTGATGAATGACCACTTAGTGCAAGGAGCTGCAACCTTGCACCAGCTTGTCGGCTGGGGTCCCACACCATTGCAGTCATGCACACACATACACACAATGAATAGTTATACCCTAAAGCCTAAAGCACAGAAATAGGTTTCCACTTAAGTGGTGCCTGATATATATATGTGTGTGTGTGTGTGTGTGTGTGTGTGTGTGTGTATACAATACAGTAAAGGCGAATGGAAATTAACTTGCAACGCTCACAGTTTTAAAATGAAAAATTAAATTAAATCAGTTAAAAAATTCAACAGCAACATCTCAACAGTTTTCATTGAAACTACTTTCTACCCAAGTGCATGTCAGATAGTTTAACAGCGTCTGATGGTGGAATCACTTTTTCAGCAATTGTCCAGGTGTGAAACCTATTGGCTCAAGACCATAAAGACACTCAAAAAAATAGATCTTGGAAAGAGATTAGGGTGTCATTGTCAGGAAGCTATGAGGAGACACTGACAGTAGGCTTTTTGATCCACCTTCCAGTGCAGTCATCCAGGACAGGACCTTTAGATGTGGTCAGACAACAATCATGCAACCTAGTTCATTTGAAGCAAACCATATAACCAAATGCCGAAACATACACATGGCATGCCAAAAGCCCCCACCATTGTTTCCTACTTAATATACACCACTGTCATTTATCTCTAAATGAAATCTAAGATAAACAGTATGTATACATTTAGATTTACGGTTGATTTGTGATTTAATGAATATAAGAGATTTACAGACATACACAGTATGCACATAGTGTATTTAGTCATTTGTGGGCACCGGGACTGAGACAACCTGCTGTGTTGCGTCCCGATCTGTTGGGACCCAGATGGGAATATGAGTCCGACGGTGTTTGTCAGCGAGCCCAGATAGGCTCGCTAACCTTCTGCACCTCCTCCTTCCTTCCTTCCTGTTCTCCCATCACCCCCATCCCACTCACTCGCCCAACCCAAAAAGCAATACTAAACACGGTAATACCTCTGTTGGTCCCCGCTGCGTGTGGTGTTGCTGAGGTTACCCACTCAGAAGCCTCAAACAGTGTCTCAGAGATGAGGTTTAGGCAGGGTTTGATTGAAAGAAGAGAGAGAAAGAAAATCGGATGGGGAGTCCCAGGGTGACTGTGTTGTGTCTGTCCGCCGACTCCTGACGTGACTTCATTTAGATTTATAGCAGACGCTAAATTAGAATAATCACTTCTAAAGCACTCCGGGCTTCACGTCATTTCTTTCTCTCTTTCAATTTTTTTTTGTTTCTCTTTCTCTGTTTCAGCTGTTTCAGAGGCCTCATTCTTTTTGTTTAACGTTTTTCTCTTAATGTCATTTGTTCTTTCTTAAAGACACCATAGCCTTACTATCTCTGTTTTTACCTTCCTCTATAACTCTTCTCATGGTCTTATCTTTACCTTCTATGCCCTCTCTTTATTCGTATTAGTCAATTTTTTTTATGTTCCTTGTCCAAGAAACATTACACTACAACAGATTTCCCACTTTTAAATGCAGGCTGTGCAAAAAGTCAGTAAAAATACCAGTGAAACTAGCAACTAAATGAGTGTGATACCAAATTTTCTGCACATTGGATCATTTACTGGCTTTATTTGACCTGGGAAAGTAAGCTGAGCATGTGGTTTTCCTCCCATAGCCATATTGAAATCTGCCAAGAACACACATAATCATCCATTCTAAGACTACATCCACACTAATATGTTTTTGTTTTAAAACACATAACTTTTGCTAAGTTTATGCCTAGCGTCCACACTACTGCAGCGTTTTCTAACCCCTAAAACGGAGACTGTGGAGACCTTTTAAAACGCTGGTGACCCCGTTTTAGTTTGAAAACTACGGATTGTGTTTTAGTGAGGACGGGCGGAAAGGGAGACGTTTTAAAGCGTGTCCTTCCCTGATTCGTCACGTGACCCTTTTCTCGAAGAAAACAAATGACATCAGCCTCGACTACCAGCAGTTAATTCAACATGGATAACAAACTACAACACTTCCTTTCAGTAACAGTTCCAAGCAGAGAAATCTCTGCTCTTACTTACTCTCCATTGCTGTTCTTCGTTCGTAGTATTTCCTGAAACTAACTAAGCAACCAATTGCAGAGAAGACGATTTGCTTCCTGTTTACACAGGCATTTGCATGCCGCGCACGTGAATGGTCATGTGATATGCGTTTCCAGACATGTAGTATGGATGGAGATTATTTCAGAAATGGTGATAAAATGCTCGTGTGTACGGAGATTGTTTCTGTTTTAAAACAGTTTCAAAATGAAACGTATTAGTGTGGATGTAGCCTAAATCATTGAGTTGCTCCCGTGGATCGGTTGGGGGTTAAGTACTTTGCTCATTAATAGTAGCTTTTAAAGGAGGGAAGAACATTACTCCTCACGTACATTGTCCCATAGACTCCAGTAGTGCTGAAATAATTTGTCCATGAATCGATTAGTCAAGCAACAGAAACTAATCGTCATTCATGAAGCAAAAATGACAACCATTGGCTGGTTCCAATCCTGCTTTTTTAGCTTTTATGTCTCTGTAAATTGTATATTGAAGATAATTGTTAGTTGCCAGCCACTGACAACCTGGAGTTTATGCACTTGAGGCAAAACTTTTAAACCCAAAATAAAGTTTTGAACAACGGGGCAAAAATTAATAATCAAGACTAAAAGTGCTCTCTCAGTGTGTCTCTCTCTCTCTCTCTCTCTGTGTCTATATATTACAATTAGAATTTACCCTGTTTGTTGTATTTATTATTGTCTTATTAAATCAGTTTCTGAAGGCTAAAAGTGTGTTCAGACTGAAAGCAAAGCAAATTAGAGAGGCAGCACAGTTGCATATAAATTCAATGCAAAGCCGTGAGTGAATGAGAATTTTTCTGAGGCTTTATGATTCAAATTAACGAACAGAGACAAAAAACAGAAGGATGTGGAGTTCCCAGTGAGTATTTAAAATCAGCTGGAG
Organism: Macquaria australasica; assembly: GCA_005408345.1. Classification (NCBI taxonomy): domain Eukaryota; kingdom Metazoa; phylum Chordata; class Actinopteri; order Centrarchiformes; family Percichthyidae; genus Macquaria; species Macquaria australasica. The sequence continues at coordinate 394,390 of SEMN01000307.1, forward strand.
TCTGAGCTTTTGACAAACACAACACATACTCACAGTCGGTGTGTACGTTGCTAGCAAGCTACAGCTCATTTGCTGTTCATGGCACATAAAAGATAGTGTCAAAAATTGAAGAAGATTGACAGCATCAGTTGTTTGTAAAGATGCCTAAAAATGAGATATGTTTACATGTACTTTCTGACATTACTTTACTTGAGTTTTTATATTTCTGCCAACTTTCACTTTTACTCCACTAAATTTTCTAAATAAATTGTGTACTTTTACTCTGATACATTTCCTGTAAGCATCTTCGTTACGTCGTTACTACAAAATAAAATCGGAAGAAATTTGGTAGCCTAATGATGTTGGAACACAGACTGCAAGCAAGCAGGTTTGGCAAGCTAGCTTGCAAGTTATATCGCTGGTTAATCACGATAATGCGCAAGTGCAAACAAGTGCTCTCAAAGCGTGATTAAGCGTGGTTTCAATTTTGGACGAATAAAGGACAAATAAAAGATTGGGAGGGAAGGAAAAACAGGATTTTATTCTTCAAATTCTTTAAGTTGTGAATTTCAAGTAAAGTGTAAGTTCAAGTGCAGTGAGGTTCAAGTGTAATGTACGCTCCATTTTTAAGGTGGTGTACTTAAAAGAATAAATGTCATTATTCACAAAATGCTGACTGCTTGCTTTTTTATTAACAGCATTTACTTGTATTTTTACTTTCAATACTTAAGTACATTTAATATCAGAAAATTACTTTTGATACTTAAGTACAGTAAATATCAGATACTTTAAAACTTTTACTCAAGTAATATTACAACAAGTGACTTTAACTTCTATCAAAGTCATTTCCTGATGAGATACTTGTACTTTTACTCAAGTGTGGCTTTCAGGTACTTTATACACCACTGAGAACCACAAAAACAGTCAACGTTGGTTTCTTTTAACCATGACCACAGTCTTTCCCAAACCATAACAAAGTCATTTTTGTTTCTAAACCTAACCAAACCTTAATAATATAGGTTGCAGATCAGAACTAATATTAATATTTTTGAAATGGTTTTGGAAGGCACTTGCAGACACAGTCACACTGCCAGTATAGGCATGAGATCAGAAAATCCTCATATAGGTCAAAATAGGCAAGTACAAATGGCATATTTTGGTGTTTAGTTTGGAGGACTTTTTGGATAAACTGAGCAAGCAGTCCATTAGTCAAACTCGTGAGGTGAAAATTTGCTTCCTCTTGTCATGTATTTATTTCAGTTGTGTATTCAATTTGTCTTGTATTTATCATATGAGACCATCCCACCAAGTTAGAAGTAAATATCGTTGTCTTGGGGCCAAAATGATAATTATTCTTGCCTCTTCTAGTTGCATGTCATATTTTGTATTAGACCGTCAGGGTTGTTTTGATTTCTAACCAAAAAGCACATACGTACAAGTTGTGTTCCACTTGAAAAGTACATCTGACATGCACATGAACGCACCATTAGCCATTATTTGCGCACCACTGATCCTCCACCGAGTCCTTCGACATGGTGCCAGATGTGGTCGCTCTGAGTTTTGCGGCAGAGTTCGACAGACTGAATGGGCTATGGCCAAAATGTGGCTGTTTCCCCACTGTGAGGTGACAGCAGGGCAGCCCGATTTAACAACTGGGTCATTCCCAAAAGGAGCCCGGTGGATGTTTGTTTTATGACTTATGAGGTTTGGTTCTTGTGCGTGTGCGCACATGCGAACAACAAGGACAAGAAGGCACAAACGGACACCGGCGAGCGCACACATATTACACACCTACTGGAGCTACGCACATGCATGCAATCTTAAATACACGTGGAAAGTAAGCAATAAGCACAGAAAGAAATGCACATACACACATATTCATACTCATTCTGAAACATGCATGATTTTGAATAAATATACACTCACACACACATACAGTATGAGCATAAAGGCAAACCTCCAAACAAACATAGTTGCTTGGGCACACACACAAAAGCGTGGACAACCCTCCCTTCTAAGCACTCCCTCTCTCACACACACACACACACACACACACAGACAGAGAGAGAGAGAGAGAGAGAGAAGAATCCTCAATAGTGCTACTAGTCCTAATAATGCTGGAGTGTTGTGGCAACTAGGCTTTAAGCTACAAATTGACTGCTAGCCGCGGGTGGGCTCATGTAGCGGCTTACTACTGCTACTCCACCACTGTCCATTCAGCCAGAGGAGACTGTTAGACAGATATATGGCCACTTAATTGGCCCATGATGGCAGTGTGGCGGAGTGGTGATCGCCAGCGGAGTGCTAGACACCAGGATGATTAGGGGCCTGTGTGTGTGTTTTTTGTGTGAGAAAGTGTGTGTGTGTGTGTGTGTGGGATATGAAGCCAAACTCAGGGTCTGGGCTCTCTTTTTGTGTATGTCTGAGTTTGGATGTGTGTGTGTGTGTGTGTGTGTGTGTGTGTATAAAGACACTGCTCAGCCCAGCAGGACAGCGCCAGGCCTGGACTTATTAGACACTCGTCTCGAGCTGTCAACCCACACAAAAGGCATCAGACGATTAAAAAAATGAACAGCCGCAAACATATTCTGCACACTGCTAGTCTTCTGCTATGTGTCAGGTGTGTGTGGGTGTGAGGTTTATGGTTGTCTTTGTGTGTGTGTGTGTGTGTGGGTGTGAGGTTTATGGTTGCCTTTGTGTGTGGGGGGAAATGTGTGTGTGAGCATTTTGATGGAGGCCTATTTTCCCTCAGAGTCCACTCTTCCTCTAAGTGGGGAAATCAATGCAAATAAGGGAAGTGGGGAGGAGGGGAGGACTGAAAAGAATGACAAAAAAGGGCTGAAAAAATGAAAAACAAACAAAGGCCTGGATTTAAGAAAAGAAAAAAAAAGGGAGAGAGAAGAAGCGAGGAGGAAAAATGGGATGAGAATGCCCATTAAGGTGGGAAATTGGAGCCCTTTGCTGTTAAGCATTCTGCGTGTGCCCATATTTCCCTGATGGTGGTGCGAGATTTGCCGGGCCCCGAGTTATCCAGATGAGACCGGCAAGAATTAAAACGCCATATGTTCAGGACGGCACCTCGACGCAAATCAAACGCTCCTGTAATTTCTCTCAATACAAAAGAGGCCCCTAACATTAGGCTCTCTCCGCTTTGCTGGTTTGTTTATTTCCACCCTCTTTTTGTCATGTTGACGTGGTGATTTATTTCAACTTAGTGCTGGCTTCTGCTGCTCTATAGGTTTTGTGTAAGTACGTGTGTAGACAGCATGTTAGGTTGTAGGTGATTGACATCAGTGTAGGGATCTCACTGTGGCCCAATGACCTTTTCGTAATGACTTTTCCACATTAGAAAGCTCCAATAGCCTGAAACTGTTCTTCCCTCCTGGCTTAACTAAAGGGAAAAGTCTGATACAGCTTGTTGGTTTTTGTATTGTATTTTGGATACCTTATTTGATTTATTCAGTACATGTATGTAACAAGATAAGTACATTTGTAACATTCCTTGATATTGCCTGCCTAAAATAGTTTGAACTCCCTTATTTTTTCTGCCTAGTTAAGGTCTCAGTATGCTTCAAACGAGCTAGGTCAGACCTTTACATTTTATATTTAGTTTATGTGTTCTTGATGGCCACACTCGAAGGCGTGACAAAACATCTGTGGGACAAAACACAATGAATTGCTCAACTGAGGACAACAGTGCACACTTTCAAGCAGTCTCCCCTCAAAGACATTAGCTGCGGTTACATGGACAATATTTCTTCAATCCGCTTGAAATCATCCTGATTAGAGATTCCGACTTAACTGTTTACGTGTGAAGAATGAAAAAAGAGATCTTGAGAAAGAAGCCTTCTTTCTTCCCTCCACACACGGCCAATCTCTGTGTAAGGAAGGCATGGTTGTCTGTATCAGAAAGTTACAAACACAGGTGGATGTAGCCCCCTCAATTCCACCGTCGGGAAGGGGGTTTAAAACATTGTGAGACAATTCACAAGTTTGAAGCATACTGGGTCCTTCAGAGTTCTCCGAATTCAGTATTCCAGAAATTCCAATGTGTTTTGTGTGTCTGCCCCACTTTATTGCAATTTCTGACACAAAGTTGTTCTTGTGTTACTTGAACAAGTTTGATGCCTTGGTCTAAAGGATAAAAGATAATGCGAGTCATCATGATACGCAGGCAGGTTTGATGCAAGTGGCCCAACTGTTACAGTATGAACAGTGGTTTTGACTTTCATGTCTTGGTAAGGCTGTACTTTACGGGTCCATCATTTTCTAATAATAGTTTCTTGAATAGAACTATGTAATTTAGAACTAATAGCAATTATTGGACTTAGTTAATTGAAAGTGTACTGTGAAAACTGTCCCCATTTTATAATTAGTAGGTGAAGTAGTTACCAGAAACCAGGTTCCTAGAATTTAGTGTGTTAATCGAGTTTTTTCTTAAGCTTTTATACATTTCTTTGTACTAATGTCGCTGGAATTTTCTTTTCCACTTCAAAGTAAGGTTATGTAGCTTTTGCTGAACAGCCGTCCATTTATAGTGAATGCTAAAACACAGTGTAAGAGTGGCACAAGTAGAGAAGTGTCATATGATCAGCGAACTGATTCAGTAATGTCAGTTACACAGCAATGTTGAAAGTTGGCTAACGTTAGCTAACATTAGCCACCAAAAGAGTGTAGCAGCAAAACACCTGAGTGTGTTAAATTGTGCCTTATATTGTATTGCTTATGAAGACAACTTTTCATTTGTAGCAGGGGAAATGTGTTTTTTCTCATTTCACTTACATTGTGTCTTAATAAATAATAGCTGAAGGATGAAACTAGCATTCATGCTACTGCGTCAGGCAAATTGTTCCTGCTGTAAGAACAAAAACAGCTTTGCCAAAATGAGAAATGCATAAAGTGAAGTTGCATCCATTTTGCTTTACTTCCCTCCTTCACTGACTTTGTGTGCATCATCCATACTACTTTTTTCTTTTTACTCGTTCCACCTGGGTGTATGGGCAGTTTGACACATAAACAATAACTGTGTTTTTCATGTTGGGGTTCTTTGTAGGTCACAGAGGCAAAAAGGCTGTGGGTTCTGAAGTTAACTCTGATGGCACCTTTTCACCAGTTTCATCACAAGCTTTCTTTCCAAAACCCTCCCACTTGCATGCCACTCTTCCCCTCCCCCACTGTCCACCATCACCCCTTTGAGTAACATCTCTATCTACCACTATCTTTTCTTTAAATGCTGCCCCTTCCTCCCCAGTCCCCATCGAGAGGCCCGACTCGCACCAATAATTGTGTGTTTTCAACCTCTGCTGCCTTTGGCTAATTTAACCACAGATTGAAATGGAATGACCCCCCACCCTCCCACCACCCCACCCTCACTACCACCACGCCCCACTACCTCCACCACACACACATACGCACAGCGTGCCGGGTGGCAATCAGGAGTCTGAATGGACTGTGTTTCCTCGACAGACACAAGGCTGATTCCAAAGCTAATAGTCATTGTTTGAAGTGACACTGCTGCCCTGGCATTTGCTTAACCTTCTGTCTTATGCACAAGGCAGAGTCAATGCACAATCCCTGCTTAATTAATATCTTCCCTCTCTTTCCACTCTCCCACTCTTGCCTCCACCTCCCTTTCATCCCTGTACAACCACAGAGAGAAAAAGAGAGATGGATGGTGTAATTTCTACATTTTTAGGACTAAAACAGATGTTTATGTAAATTGATCTTTTCTGTCTTTTACAGATCGACAACCAACAGCACTGTATTCATCCACCAAGCATTTGTAAGTTACTTTTTATAAATATGTAACATTTTAATAGATAACAGCTTTTGCAGTTATAATCCTTAAGGTTTCCATACTGCAAATCTGATTTTTAAATCTATTCATGGCTGGCACCTGGAATTCTGTAATTGCCTCTTTATTGAAGTAGTTTTCAATGCCTTGCCTGTATGGGATTGAAATTCACAAAGGATTCCCAAGACAAGATACATTCACATACATTCATGCAGAAGACAACAGCTGGTGTCAGGCATTTTATAAAGGAATATAGTTATTGTTGACTGTCTTCTTTATTGTCTTTTTTAACCCAATTGGCAAATTTTGTGTCAAATTCACTTTTTCACAGATGTCAGAACACACAGAACAACAATCAATAAGACTGATAAGAATCCAGGACTTTTATGTATAACTTGGTTTTACACATAACAAATGTTACTTATAGGTATACTTATATGTAAGATATTATACATGTTTTGACAGAAGCAAGGCTCAGAATGCCATCAAAATGGTATGTATGTAAAAAACAAAATATATATATATATATATATATATTGTATATATGGATATACAAGCAAAAAATTATTTCAAATTGTGTAAAACCTATTTTTCATTAAAAAACAGTCCTAGAACATGTATAGTACGATTTATTTGTCAATTGATTATGTTTTTGAGTAACCCAACCTATAATAAAAATAATAATAATAAATGGCATGCATTGCCAAGACATGTAGTGACTATACCATAAGCATGTAAATAAAGGAAGTGAAAAGCAAGCAGAAACACATAGACACATTTCTGCCACAATAGCCCCTCAAGGTGTGTTTGCTGCCCCCAGTGGTCGAAACAAGTGTAATTTCAGACGGAACTTTGATAATAATTAATATTAAAATCAACTTGTTGTTACCACCAGTAACCACAGGTGTCGCTAAATCATCTAGGACTGAAATCTCAAGGATTATATCCTTAAAAGCTGAACACAGAGAAAGACCGAGAGAAAGGGGATGAAAAGGACAATAACAGTAGCATGGGCTGAGTTTTAGGGACAGGTAAAAGTCATTTACCTAGGAGCAAAAGAAAAGGTGTCATGGAATTGGATGCATTTGCTCGACTTTTTCATGCACACACATCGGCCATTTCAGAAGGCCTGTATGTTAAATCCACTTCTTTTACAAGCCCTTGTTCTCAAGACTCCATACTCCTAAATAAGAATCAATGCCTAGTTAAGACTGAAGCCCTGCCAATAAGCCCGAGCATAAAGCAGGAGGTAAACAATGTCTCGCCTGCTCTCTGTCTCCAACAAACACTGAATCCTAGTCCCCCAGCTCTGAAGCTTTCTTCTGTTTTACCTAATTCTGTCCTATTCTTTTTTTTAAATTCTCTTGTGATGTTTTATGAATGCTCCATCAGACCAAAGAGCAAATGTAATCTACTCAGCCAGTGGGAGAGGGTGCAAAACAGTGACAATGTACCTAATCAAAGAGGGGAACAGCTGACTTGAAACTGCATCGCAAACATATCACAAACACATTATATGCATAATTCCTACATTTCAATTAAATTACTCATTCACATACGTTGTAATATGAATGTGGTATGATTGTATTAGGGGAAAGTTGTTTGCTATACTGTTGCCTGAGAATGGTTTCAGCCCTGAGAGTTGCTATGTATTGTGTATTTGACAATATTACACCTCGTCCTGATTATAGGGATTATAATGCAGACATTATATAATGCTGTTCTGATTAGAGTTTGACAGAAACAGGCACACACACCAATATTCATACTTTTGAATTGAAGCTGCTGATAGCTAGTTAGAAAATAAATAGGCCTAATGTGAAATTTGAACTTTTGCATGCCAAGTACTATACAACAACACACATATATAACACACAACAAAAACTAAAAGTATTTAGCTTTTTATCACCGTTCCCTCTTTTGGTCCACTTAAATATTCTAATAGTCAACTATTTCTGATTGTGAGACCCTCGCAATAGACATACAGGGTGCTTTCCATTTGGCTAAAGTGGCTCAGTAAGTGTAACAGATTGAAAGAAAAGTAGGGAAACACTGTATTTTGAAGGTTTCAGCTGTATACTTAACCTGCATGCTGGCCTTTTTATTTTAAATAACAGAAAAGAGCAAAACAGCAACAGCAACCTGTTCTTAAAGTAGGTTCTAGCAGGCTGTGAAAGTTCTACATATAGTGCTACATAGAGTCACAGGCTGAAAAACGGGTGACAACAAAGGTTAAAGGGTTCAATTTTCAATTCAGGTTTTTGCAACATTTTGCAACAGAATGACTTTCTGACTAGGCCTTTGCTTGAGATTGCCTTGTTTGTGGTAAATTGTGTAATGGCTGCATAGTGGAAATGGCAATATTTTATGTCAAGAACATAAAGCTGCCTCTATCTCTGTGTTGTGTGTTGTACAGTAGGACTGGACCCATATGGGCAGAGAGGTCAGTTGTTTGCTTTTTCCTACTGTGTGTCTGTAGTAGTCTCTCTCTCTTTCTATCGCTCTCTTTCTCGGGGGGTGTCCAATGAAGTGGTCAGCAGTTGACAGGTGCTGCCATGGCTGACAGGCCAAACACAGCGTGTGTGTGTGTGTGTGTGAGAGAGAGAGGGAGCGAGAGACGCTGCTTGAGGGCACATCGGCCCTGTGCTGCAGAGCATGGCAGGAACAAAGCCACAGGGACACAGAGTCAATGACATCTCTCTCTCCTTCTCGCTCTCTCTCTCTCTCACCTGCTTTCCTCCAGTCACTCTCTCAAACATTTCGCCTCACCCTCTCTCACCCCCACAAGAAAGAGAAAGGGCCTGAACTCGTTGTTTTTTCTTGTAATAGAACGTTTCAGATGTGTTTGTGGTGTAACCTAAGGAAGAGAGGGATTACAGTCTCATGGTGTGAGGACTGAGCTAATAACTCACTGGGTGGGCCTGACACTCATGGCATGGGGAACTCTCGAGGGTTCGCTATGACGTGCAAGGTGTGGATCATGTGACTGGCGGAGGCATGGGTAGGCTACTGTTTGGTAGCTTTGCTAGGTTGTTTACGTGTCCTGTTACAAGACTAGAGTCTTGAGTCTCCAGCCATGCTAGCTGCTCTGTGAGGCTGTATTTAGCCACAGCGGTGCTTTGAGCTAAAGGCTAACAACCGCATGGCAAGATGCTCACAATGACAATGCTAACATGCTGGTGTTTAGCGGGTAACGTTCACCATGGTCACCACCTTAGCTTGGCAATTCATCCTGTGGGGATCATGAATATTTGACCCAAATCTCATTTTGGTTCTGACATTTTACTCACAGTCAAACATGTCAGCCTGCTGCTTGGGATTCATCCTCTAGACTGAAGACCTTGTATATTTGTACCAAAATTTCATAGCAGCCCATCCAATCTTTATCAAGTGTTGGGCTGATCATCATGGGAGCCATATTGGACTAAAAAGGTAATCACTGGAGAAGCGGACAAACTGTCCTTGAAATTTAAAATTTGGTAAAACACTATTTTTCAACTCTGAAAAGAACGAAAAAAGAACAACCCTCTGCGTTTCTCTGATCTTTTGCCTCTATTTAAGTGCTACATACAAAGCATTTCTGTGATTTGAAAGTTTACCTTCAATGGTTCAAAGTGATCTTTGCACACCTGTACTCAGACAGGTGCGTAGCAGAATAGGTGATAAATCCATCCAAGTATCAAAATAAAAACAGTTCCTGCACACTTTTGGTAAATGTATTGAATAGCTACATGTCAGTCAATAGACATTTGTCAGGCATTCCACACAACAAATAAAAAACAAGCCTGCATAGAACAACAACCAACCCTAGGGACCAAGCAATCAATCATGCATTGAAGACACAACACCTGGGCAGGAAAGAAATGAAGGCCCATTCACGTGAATTAGCAGTAAGATGCCCAATTTAGTCTATGGAATCTATAGATCTATGTAACAATAAAAACCACCAGGACTTTAGGCTAGCTGTCTCTAGCATCACACCTGACTTTCTATCCCTGGTTAGAGGTTTGCAAGTTTATTAGTTTATGAATGAACAGGATGACACAGCTTTTCTTAGATACAAGTTGGGGGGGCTCCAAGGAAAAAAGGTTGGAAACCACAGCTATAGGTGATCAACTATGGGCAGTATCAAAAAATAAAAGACCAAAATATGACCAACAACCTGAACAAGAGACATCCTAAAACAACAAAAGGGACTTCTTACAAGTTAATGGATTGTTAGCCACTGCAATACACAGAATACATCGTATCATACGTAGAACAGCATAAATTTACACAAATAACAGTGACGTAATGCACAATCTATAGAAAACATTAGTTCTGATAATAGGTAAATAGGTACATTTTCTAGTGAAAATAGAAAACATACTCTATATCAAAGGGGTCATGATGACTAAAGAAGTCTTATCAAATAACACAGGAAATAATAGAGAAACAGGCAAACTCATCAAGAGGATCATCATTGTAAAAAATATTCATACAAACAAACCAGGGCTTGAGCCACTTCTCCTCAGCATGTATACTTGAATTTCGTGCAGTCATTATCTGTATTATTCAGACGTTAAAACTCCCTTCAGTACATACGTTTTTCATTTCTATACTACAGTTCTGCTTTCACTTCATTTTTCTGAATTTGCTTTTGTGTTCGCCAGTGAAAGCTTCCGCCAACCCTCTCCAAAATGCTCGCTGGAGCATCCAACATTCACCATTTAGCCATGATAGGTCACATGACCCTTGTCTTAGACATTGTAGTTTCATCTCCTCAACTCAGCCCCACTGTGTTATCACGCAGCCTTCCATTTGCCTCCTCACGTTTCCCGCTCCACCTTGGATGGGGTTTGACTGGTTGTAGTAGTGGATCCTCAAAAGGCTTGACCAAGGGAATGTGTGTGTGTGTGTGTGTGTGTGTGCGCTGCTCCTCCCCATGTTGGTATCTAAATTAAATTGTCTTTATCTCCTCCAGAAAAAAAAAAAAAATGGGAGAAGGAGGATGGGGAGGGCCGGGGAGTGGGTGTGAAAATTAATTTGTTAGATCAAAAAATATTTAATTTTGCTGCACATCAAACAAACTTTGTCTTCAGACAGGGTGTACTGAGGCGGGCCCGCCTTTTTCTTCTTCTTCTTCCTCTTCTTTTTCTTCATCTGCTTCCTCTTTTTTCTTTAATTAAAAAAGCATTCTATTATTATGGCAGATGAAAAGGAAACATCTATTCAAACAGTACAGTCGTACCGGACTACCACTAATCTTTTGGTAATTATTTTTTAATTGAATCTTTTGAGCACAAAAGCCCTGAGCAGATGCTTGCATTACCGCAGTCCCACATCGCACGCCACGCCATGTATACGAGATGATGCCTGCCTTGCCACGAGCGAACGGCAGGACAACACAGGAACCAAAGAGGGAAGTTGGAAAGGAGGGAAAAAACGATTAAGGAGGGATGGGATCGGATGGAAGGAAGTCTGCAGAGATGGAAAGTTATGTATAGATGAACAGCTCAGCAGCTCTTTAGACGTCTGAACATGCAGCTTGTTTGCACGTACACACACGTACCAATCGTTTCCGCTGATACACACACTTGCATGTATACAGAGGGTCAAGCAGCTTGAGTCTAAACTGCGCCTTCTTACCTCCACCAATTCTCCACTCAATCCCTCTTTCGTCTGGACGCCTCCAAACTTCTCCGGCTTCTGCAGAGTGCTGATTACAACCACATAATGATCAGTCTTAAGGGAATGGAAGGGGGGTGCTTTACTTAAAAAAAAAAAAAAAAGCTCTAAAAGATGAACCCAGTCTAAACTTTCTAGCATTTCGCCTCCCAGAAAGGACCTTAAAAACACCTTATTACCACAGAGCTCCCCATTTCACTGACATTTGATATGCTTCCACGTCTGAGTGAGGGATCCTGGGTGATGTGTGTGTAAAGTTCTCTCTCCGAGATGCCTCAGAAGTGCTTAAAAGACATGTAGAGGGAGATGCAAAGAGGGGCTTAAGGAGCAGGCAAATAGGAGCGGCTCGGAGAAAGAGACATCTTTAGCTTGGCTGTATGCGACGGCATATTCGCTCTTAATCATGTCGAGTACCCGTCAGAGCTCGCCAAAGCTGGTTAAATCACATTACGCATGCATTGTGCATGTATGTGTGAGCGCGAAGGAGTGTGTGACCATGCTTTTATGTGTGTGTATGTGTGTGTCTGCATAAAGGAAAGTACAGGACAGGAGTTAGCGTGTGAAGGTGTTAGCCCAAACTGTACATCAGCTTGGTTCTGTCACGGGCCCATATTTATCAAGTATCTCAGAGGAAGAAATCAGTCCTAATTCTTAGAGTGGTTACGGTTATCTAGCCCTACTTTTAGGCCTGGGAGTAAAAGCACCTTATCAACTGAATTAACACCGGAAATTACTTGTATATCTGCTGATATTTAGGAGAGCTCCAGCAGAGTCCCAACCTGCCATGGTGGTCAGGCAGAGACTCATACAGCACCTTAGTCCAAAAAAAAAAAAAAAAATCTTTTTAATGACCAGCAAATCCACGGTGTAGTCTTTCCCCACTGTGTGGAAGCCGGTACCTGGCAGCTATCAAAGTTTGGGGTATGTTAGCAGCTCTGTCCTGCTCTTTATTGGATTTGCAGGCTTTTTCTCTTGTAACACTAAAAGTGAAAAGATACTGTTTGAAAATGCTTACTAGGACTAACTATAGCTTCTACATTTTCCACGTGTTCTACAGGGATCATCAGCTGGCGAGGATGCTGACTTTTTGTCTGGGACATGTAGCTTTAGCCTCAGTCATTAGTACAATATCATGTGTAATGCCATCAAGCACATAGTTCAGACCCTTTTACAGGGTTCTTTAAAAAAGAAAAAATAGTCAGCTGGAAACAATAAAAAGTCAGCCGGAGACAGCATTTCCAAGCAACTGATGGAGCAAGCGAGTTGTCATTTCAGCCAGCAAAATCGACAGTTGCTCAATGGAAACGAGAAACTGGCTTTTGTCTGCCTTAGTCTGAAATCAAGGACCTATTATTTTAAAATAAATGATTAAGAATTTTCGAGGTTAAGATGCCACTGTTGTTGTAAACTACGTATGGCTATGTGCCGTGGCAGGACAGGGCTTAGCGAGTGTTCTCCGCAGATATGTGTGCTGTAGTGGGTTTGCAACGCCTCCGCTACATCTGCAATACAGTAAAAGCCTCCTGTAGAGGAAGAACCAGACAGTGACAATGGTGATGATGCATAATATTGATGAATATCATTGTGAGATTTAAGCTAAATTTAGTAATTATGTCATCATATTTTTGCATAACCTGGCTATAAGCCCACACATAACAAAGTGGTGCTACTTCCCGCACTTTGAACTTTTCCATTGTCTAATACTCCAAATTGCAGCTATGGGAAAAACTACAATATGGCATCATATTTTCTAATTTGCGGCTCTCTTTCAGCTCCATAAATAACTCTTGAGTCCTAAACTAAAGTAGGAGCGTTTTTAGTCCTAGTTTAACTTTCAGTGTGCTTCCAAGGAATGATTCTGAGATGCTTGATAAATAGAAGCCCAGATTTTGGAGACAAGGGTTGAACTTGCCTGGTGTGCGCACACAAATGATAAGCATATCTCCACTATAAACATGAACTCGTCAATAGCCGGACTGATCAAATCAGGCTAAGGAAAAGATGAGGTGAAAATGTGGAGACGGATTAAAGGGGGGGAAAAAGAGAGGGATGCTGCTGGATGTGGGATGGCAAGGAACACAGGGGGAGGAGGGGATTGGGCGACGAAGAGGACCGACTCTGAGAATGAGAGATCAACAATGCCATAAATAACCTTGGGAGAAGTCACCTATCCTCCCGCAGGCGACAGCTCGTCAGGGAAATGAATGGGTTGTCACTGTCGTCTTTGTGCCCATGGCTGAGGGCAGTGGAGCTGGCACAGCCGCACTCGCACACAAATGGAAAAAAAAAAAAAAATGGTTTTCTTTCGTTTTTTAATGTCTTTGCAACCCCCCCCACCCCCACCCCACCGCCGCAGCAACTAACGCACAAACACACACCCAGGTTCACAAACACTCTTTGAAAGCGTGCATCCACTTAAGCAAAAACAACACGCTGAAGTGAGGAGGGGAGTCGCTGGCGTGCATGAGAATATGGGGAACGCACAAACACACACACACACACACACACACACGTGCACAGTCTCTCAAATCCACTCATCCGCTACTCACACACCTCTCAATCTCTCCGTCTGTCTTTCTCACTCTCCATATCTCCATTTGTCTCTCTCTGGACTCCAGGACTCCAGGTGCGTTGCTTGGATTTCATCCCCGCAGCATTTTATTCTCGTTCGACACAATATTTACCCACAGTTCAATAGGCTCCGACGCTGCGTCCCTACAAACACTGCAAGGGGAACAAAGTGTGTGTGTGTGTGTGTGTGTGTGTGTGTGCACGCCGTGGCTCTTTGTGCTTCTCGTGCCGTGTGGATGAAACAGATCAACAGCTTTGAGCTATATGCACATTGTTTATCAAATGACGTTAACACCTTTATTACTCAACAACTATTTTGCCCGGAGAAATTCATTCAAACATATTGTGAAATTAGTGCAGATGCTGTCATTATTTGTTTCTTTATTTACCTGATACGTTTTATTCATAATAAGTGTGTAATTTCCATTGGGGATGGAGGAACATGTCTCCCTTACTTTTCAAAGTAATTTTTGCCCCCACTCTCACTCTTTTATAGTTTTATTCTTTTATTAACCCTTTGAACTCTGCAATAGAAATGGTCCTCCTGTGATGTCATTTCCTAGATTATCTTCAAATGCTTCATAGCCCTAAAATCTGTACAACCTAAGCTAAAAGGCTGTAAGTCAATAAACCATAATGACTGATACAATTATTGGAACAGTGTCATAAATTAAAACAGTTCCACCACGCGTTGTCACCACATTTTTCACCACATGTAACGTAACGCAACTTAATGACGTCATCAACCCATGACAGGAGCGTACAACGTGATGACACGAAATACAGACGCCTTAGCTTTCAGCTGCAAAAAGAATGAATGCTCCAGCTATTACAGCTTCAGAAGGGGAGCAAGCGAGAGTCTTTATTTTAAACTTATTTGGTATCAAATATAAAAAAGAAAAACACAAAAATTCAACTCAGCACTTAGTGAGACATTTGGGCCTGTTTCTTCAAAACTAATCTGTCATAGCACAGAATAGTCACTTTTGTGGCACGAGGACAAACCAGCTTTACTGTACGGAGGTGTGTGGTCACGAAGGGCGGTGAAGTCTTCACTGCTGGTTGACAGAGGGTGGTGTACTCTCAGGACAAAATGGTGAGAGGGAATATGAAAACAGCCCAAAGCTGTAATACATAAAAAAACATCCTGCCACATGTCCTGATCAGTAAAAGTGCATTTAAGAAGTATTCAGTATTGGATTTTTTCACATTTCATTGTCTAACAACATTGAATCAAAGTAGATTTAATGTTTCTTTTTTTGACACTGAACAACAAAACACAAAACAGAGTCTACACAGTGATCTAAACTGCTTACAAATATAAAACACAAAAAAGTTGTTTGCATAAGTATTCACCCCCTCCAAGTCACTATTTAGTAGATGCACCTTTATCTGCAATTACAGCCTTAAGTCTGGATAAGTCTTCTTGCTGCAATTTTTCCACATTCATCTTTGCAAAGCTGCTCAAGCTCCATCAGGTTGCATGGGGGATCGTGAGTGAGCAGCCCTTTTTCAGATTCAGCCACATATTCCTGATCATCAGACTGACTTCTGGACTGTGGCTCGGCCACTCCGGGACATCATCATAGTTGGGTTTTTTTTAAATATATTTTTTTGGCATTTTTGACAGTTGAAGAGAGACAGGAAAGGTGGGAGAGAGAGGGGATGACATGCAGCAAAGGGCCTGGGTCACAGTCGAACCCTGGCCGCTGTGGTAAGGACTCAGCCTTAATGGTACGTGCTCTACCAGGTGAGCTACTGGGGCGCCCCATATTATCATATTCTCCCAAAAAGATGACAGAATTAAACAAAAGTCAAAGATATGACAGTAAACTACTTCTTTTTAGTAACGATGCAAAAAATACACTGGGTATCAGCTCAGGTCTCCATTAATGAAAATAAATGTAATTTTAAGGGAGTTTAGAGCATCATACAGAAATCCACATAGCATTTTTAATTCTTTTGTTAGAATTAACAAACCCACAACGTAGAAATGTGACACAAATCCCCTTGTGTGTGTGTGAAATAGCTGCTTTGTCAGTGAACAAGCTGACGTGTCGAAAAATACATGACTCCGGCACTCTTCCACATATTCACATCTCCAAAAAGTCACGGGCTCCTTTTATACAGAGAACGGCTTCACAATTCATTTCAATTTCCTGCAGGGCCCCTGTGACTTCAGAGAGCGAGTAATCTGACGAAGAACTCCATTTAGCCTCGCACTTACATCTTAACCCCCCCCCTCCCAAAACCTGATATGTCACAAACAGGACTCTGTTGCGTGTGAGGAACGCTGCCTGCCGAGTCTGTTTAATTTGAGAATGGCCCGGGCGTGACGTATTCCAAGCCCTCCCTCTTTGACATCAAACCCTCGCCTAAAGTGGCGCTTCGCACAAGTAACAGGGCTACTTACATCACAAAATGGACTCTAAATGCAAACAGGCATAACTAGGGACAGCCAAATCATACCCCCACCACCACCACCACCACACACACACACACACACACGTTTCTTTTTCTCTTTTTTTTTGCTTCATCTGGAAGAGGGTTCAGGGGGCTTTTTTTCTTCAAATTTCACACTGCGTCGTATTGTGCTTGGATAAAAATGAAGCGGAGAAATGAGGAGAAAGGGACAGAGTGAGAGAGAGGGGATGGAAGAGGAGAGAGAAAAATCAATAGTGAGGACATAGCTGGGGGGTTTCCATATTACATTTTGCATAGACGTCGGCTGTAATTTGCCTTTGATCTTGGTCCCAAGATGACTCACTGAAGCCATCTTCCACAGCCAATTGGGGGTGGGGGGATGGAAGGGGAAGTGGAGGGCAGGGGAGAGAGGAGGAGGGATGGAAGGAGTGGGTGGAGGGTTAAGGATGGAGGGGGGGTGGGGGGATCAACCACAGAGCCTGGATGCCAGGCCAGGACTTCATCTCTGGTTCATACATTCTGCTGAGATGTCTTTTTTTTTTTTTTTTGCTGCAGACTGGATGTAATGCAGACTCTCATGGCTCCACACAGAGGGCCAGCTGTACGTCCAGTATGTCCAGTTTGCCCAGACAGACTGATGCACTGGGCCACGCAGGCAAGTGGGGGGGAAGGGGGAAGGGGGGGGGGTGGATCCCAGGCCTTCATCTGTTAATGTATGATCACAAAATGCTCTCTTAATGGTGCTTTCCTTTCATGTTCTGTAATATAAATAAGCAGATATTGAGAATATTTGGTTGTAAAGCATATACTGCATCATTTAAATGGTGGAACATCTACAAAAATACATACAAGAAATAAAACCTACTGCAAACATTGAATTGGTGTTTTCTCACAGGTACACACAGTTTGGAGAAAATAAACACTGGCCGATCAAAGCCCAATGTGTACAGGCCTCCAATGAGAACAGACTTGTTCACTGTGCGCCTGCAGGTGGTTAAAGAGTAAGATCCATTTTGTTTAACCAGTCTCGCTCAAGGAGAAGTCTCGCTCTGAAATCTCGCGAGAGGTTGAGTTGTTGCAGGAAGACGACGGTGTTTCTGGTTAAACAAAAAGGATCTTACTCTTTACCAAACAGTCTGTCTCTGTAGGGATCATTTCCATAATGTTTCAGACACTTAGAATAACAGTTTGAGCCAGAGTCAGTGGCAAAAACAAGCACTTTTAGTGGACAGACTTTACACGGGCGCAGTTGCCCCAAAGGATTATGTTGCAGCCATTGCAGCCCGTTCATGGATACCGACTGAGGTGATCTACTGGACCAATTCCAAACCTTTTACTGTTAGTCATTTAGACCCCAAAATATGTAAAAAATAGGGCCCAGGTTTAAAAATTTGGGAATTACACTTTAATCACCAGGCCACCATGACACTACTTTCTACTGAAGAAATGGTCCCTGTTTGCAGTGAGGTCTGTGGATCATTCAGAATAACAGGGAACATTCTGGAAAGACACATTGTTTTTGAGTTTTTCATTGCTGTGAGTTCCACAAATGAAATCCCATTCACCTCCAGTAATGTTGTGCATGCACAAATGAATCATTTTGAGGATGTGATTTGTAATTTTAGAGTGGAAATTACTCAAATACTATTACTACAACTTAAAACATTAGACAGAGGGATTCTGTGCAATATCTTCCCTACTGACACCTACAGGGGCCTATAAAAATCTGTTGAGTGAAGTATATAAATGAAATGTGATCCAAACAAATCATCAGAGAGATTAATGGTCTAGGTTAAAGTCCATTGACAAGATTCTCGTTTTGCTTTATGCTGGTGACATGTTGGTGTTGGTGGACATCTATGTCAGGATTAACACAAGCGACTGTAGTAACAGATACTGAATAGTCTGTGCTTTTTTTCCTGTTTTTTACTAATAAGGTATTAGTGATAGAGAGGAAACTTTTAAAGACTTTTATACCTCAAATGACTCTCAGAGTCAGTATAGGCACACAACACTGTGACCACCAGCAATGAAAGTAGTCAAATCCTTTACTTAAGTACAAGTATCAGTGCCACAATGTAAAAATACTCCATTACAAGTAAAGTAAAATTACAACTAAAACTCCTACATTCAAATTTATAAGCAAATAAAGTCAAATCTGCTTTACATTTTATCAAAAGTTTAAGTATGCATTATGCAAAATGGCCCCTTTCAGAGCCCCCTTTATATATTTTAAACTACTGGTTTATTATTACTAACTATTACCATATAAATAGAATTTTAATGTTGTAGCTGGTTGAGGTGGAGCCAATTTTAAGTATTTTGCATGCTATTGGATTAATAGTAACTAGTAACTACAGCTATCAGATAAATAAAGTGGAGTAAAAAGTACAGTGTTTTACTCTGAAATGTAGTGGAGTAGATGTAGGAAGTGGCATAAAATGGAAACACTCCAGCCAAGTACCTCAAAACTGAACTCAAGTACAATACTTGAGTAGATGCACTGAGGTACTTTGAACTACTGGTGACCACATACAGACCAGTGACCACATGAGACAAACGTATTGCATTGAAACACTGTATTGAACCTCATGCTGTGAACTGTATTGCCACAGGCGATTAAAAAAAATCACTCTGGTTGTTGGAACGGTATGAAATAATGAATGAAGACATAAAAGTAATTAATAGATAGAGCCATCTCAGAGAGAAAGGAGAGGAGGATTCGTCATCTCTTCTCTACACAATGCCATTGTTCCCCGCGACATCCACTACTCACTGTGTTATTAATGATCCCGCCTTGCAGATCATCCATTTTTCTCTTTTGGCTCACTCGCCGTCTCGGGGAACATTTTTTTGGAGCTTTTTGTCCCCTCCCCCCACCACCACCACCATCACCATCCTCTTTACATGTGAAGTTGTGCATGTTTTGTGTAACTGTACTGTATGTGCTCTCCAGAGAGGTGTGCAGGCTCCGAGGTACTGTTGTGTGAGGAGCAGGGACAAGTTTTCAGACACCAACACAGAGGGAAAACTTTTGTCCCTTCTATGGCTTGGGTGTTTGGCAAGCTCACAGAGTAGAGAGGACATCTGACACTGATGAAGTTCATGGTCTTTTACCGGCACCATTCAAATCTGGCTTCATTTTTGGCTTGTTTTACAGAGACGCAAACAAAAAAATAATTTACTAATCTTTGCTTTTAGAGCAGCAAAGACAGTCAAACGGCTTGCACATGCAAGCCTTTGCAATTGGTCTTTAAAGCTCAGAAAGTGCATTCAAAAGTGCAAGTTAAATTGGCAACTAATGATGCTCAAGTAAGTTTCCACCTATGCTGCATTTCTGTCATAATTTGGCCCCCACTGTCAAGCATACTGAAGGGTGTTTTTGTTCTCATGCTAGCACCCAGTTTCTTGGTGTGGGTAGCAGAATTTGATATTATTTGAGGCTTATTCCTAATCGTCCAGACGGTAAATATTGCACACTTCTTCTGCGGTGGCCTAATGGGCATGTAACTTTATAGGCAAACATGTGAAGTGGTATTCCTCCAGTGACTGGGAGCTTAGAGAGAGTGCCAGGCACTCCCTGAAGATGAAAGACTTGTCAGATGGTACCGTCTAGCTCCGCGCAGACACTTATGAGAAACAGACCTTCAGGAGAGGCTAAGTGTCCAATCTCTTGTGACTAAGAACAGTAATAGAGCACAATCACCAGTAAATAGAGGACTATTTGAAAGCCAGGAGTGCAGCTCTCCTTGTGTTTTGGCGTCGTCCCCTGTTGAAACTTACACCTTCGCCATCCCTCACCAGGAGTGCACTGCGGATTATTGCTATTATTACACTTCATAAATCACCTCTGTTCGCATGATTGATGATTTTCCACTCCACGCTTAACACGGTGTGGTGGATCTTTGTAAGAAATTTGGTTTCTTGTTCTGAAGTTTCAACTCTTTAGTGATAATTTTCAGCTCAAGTCCATTTGGCTGTCCATCTTCTCCGCTGGGCTGAATTAGCATGCAGCCTCGATAGTCAACCCCCGTCGTCTCTCCTGGCCCAGTCCGCAATCCCTAATGATGAAATGAATTACACCGTCTATTGTCAGAGTGCTTTAATCATATTAGCTTCTGCTAAAATGACAGAGCATTGTTCAGGGCCCCAGACAAAAGAAGACACATCTAAGGTACAATGGACCTCGGATCTCTCTCAGTGAATTACATTAATTCTAAATAACGTCACGTTAAGCTGCCTGTCCGATAGAGGTAGTAAAAGAGGTTTGACTGGAATGGCATTTGCACCTTCATCATTGCTCCTAATGAGACAGTAGAATACTGATAGATCTTCACTGATAAGGAAGGTTTTTTTTCCCACTTGGGAATGGGTTCTATTACATTGTGCTTTTTCTGTTTTTAGATCATTTTTTAACTAAAATCTAATTAAAAGTGTGATTAAAGTCTAAGAATGTAAGAAGTTTAAAGGCCAAGATGCCAAGGTGAAAACCAAACACATTCCACATATATTTGTGTACTCTTGGTCTGGGGCTGTTTTTCATGGTTTGGGCTTGGCGTTTTAGTTCCAATTAAGGGAAATCTTAATGTAACATAATAGAGGTCTTCACAGGTCCTTTGGACCCATTCCAAAAGGGAACCGTGGACAGTCAAACCCAATCCTAAAACACCCCAGGATAATTAGACCCAGTCTACAATGCACTCAACCCTAACAGACCCAAATAGAGAAAGAAAACCAACACTGGCAACGGGATGATGCTCCACCAATTAACAAGCAGTCATGGTTGAAAAGACTTGCAATACATGTCATTTTTTTCCTGCACTTTACAGTTGACATTCGTTTTCTTACGTCAAACACACAATTTCTCCTGAGATGATTAGATGATCAGAGCTGATGATGTGAATTTTATTTTTTTTAAATTACGTTTGGCAGAGGTGGAAAAGTTTGTGCATTAATAAAAGCAAAATGTGACATAGTGCTATGGAAACAGATTTGGTGAATAAATCATGATGTACATGAAGCATGTGACTAACGTCAGACAAAAACATCAGATGTATGTGGAGCGATGACGACACTGTAACCTTCCTCAAATTAATACATGAAACAAACTAATAAAATGCTATATTTTCATCATGTTTTCCATGTTGTTTTCCATTGTTTAAGGTTTGACTGGTGTAGAGAGTGTATTTGGATCTCAATGGGATGCTACTCAGACCCAAACAGACTGAGTATAATTTGGACCTAGCCTGAGTCAGGTACAGATACAAGGAACCAAGTGGACTACATCATACAATGATATTTTAGACACATTTTAGAACATGTGATTCTTCCACATGTGTGTCAGCAGTTTGTGTTTGGCCCTTTGCTGTTTCAACATGACAATGCCATAAAGCCAGCTCCATAAATAAATGGTTTTCCCAGTTTGGTGTGGAAGAACTTGACTGGCCTGCACAGAGCCATGACCTCAACCCCATCCAACACCTTTGGGATGAACTGGAATGGCGACTGCGAGCCAGACCTTATCAGCAAAAATCAGTGTTGGACCTCACTGATGCTGTTGTGGCTGAATGGGAGGATATCCCTGTGGCCAGGTTCATCATCTGGTGGAAAGCCTGAAACCAGAAGAGTGGAGGCTGTTATCAGCAGATTAATGCCCAAGGTGTTGGAATGAGGAGTTCACCCATCATGTAAGGGTGTAATGTTCAGGTGTCCACATGCTTTTGGCCATACAGTGTATATCCAGCCAACATTCTCATATTTCCATTCCATATTCTCAGTTTCCCATTCAGTTTTGAATGAATAATCTTTTAAACAACACACACCAACTAGATTTACACCTGATTCTATAAATACAAACACATATACACAGTCCCACACACACACACACACACACACACACACACACATATTGAAAGCAGACAGGCACGCACTCATGAATGCGGGCAGGCTACAGCTTCGGCTGTGGGGGAATAGCTGAACGATTGGCCGAGTCCTTAATTCAATAATTTCTACTGGGTACCAGCCCACCCCCGCCGCTGTTCATTGATGAAGGCGCTTTAAGGAGAGCAATATTTAGCATATTTGGCTAAATGGTCCTAACAAGCTCCAGCTTGCACTGTGTTAAAAATTAATAAATAATAAAAGAAAGAGAAAGTGTGATGTTGCCAGGGAAATAATTTGCCTTTCTTGAACCAATGATGGCATGCACTTTATGTAAATTGGTGTCTGGGGAAAACAAAGTCCCTCTTAATACATATGCAGACTTCATAAAAGAGGGAGAGAGAGAGAGAGAGACCTGGGGTTCGAGGTAAGACATGAGGGGAGAGAGAAATAGAAGGTAGGAGGGAAAAAGAGAGGCGAAGATGATAAATAGCAAGTCAGCACAAAATTGGATGTACGTGAATTTTATGTCCATACAATCAATGTAAGCGTCTAATTCTTCTGATAGACATTAGAGGCTTTGTGTGTGTGTGTGTGTGTGTGTGTGTGTGTGTGTGTGTGTGTGTGTGTGTGTGTGTGTGTGTGTGTGTGAGTGTGTTCGCGCACATCAAGCCTGCAATGCTTCAGGCAGTTTGACGTGTGTGTAATAACTCACAGATAACTGCAGAATTCTGACTAATAACACGTTTTTGTTGTGAGGCTCCTCATAAACACCTTAGTGAGGATTGTAATATATTACATCACATTTTGTCTGCATCTTTACTTTATATTTGATAACACTCATCAGAAGTGCATTGTGCATTTATTATGGATTTTAAACCATTTCAAAGCATAAAGGAAATTGTTGTAATTATACATAAATTAGAAAATACAATTTAATCTAGTATAGTTTGAAATCCACATGCAACTTTTCCCTTCCATTAATAGGTCTTGCCAAAAACCCTTTCCATACACGTGGTTAAATGTGTGTAGTTACATTTAGTGAGATCATAGTTATTTACTGATATTACTGTATATTTGAATATGTAAAGTTGTTTATTATGCATTCATTTCTACATTTCTAACATTTTATGATTTATTTTAACTATCAGTAATGCACAGTTCATCATAGAAACAGGGCTTCAATCCTAAATTTTAATTTTTGTGAAGCGTTCGCAGTTTGGTTAGGTTTAGGCACCAAAACTACTTGGTTAGGTTCAGGAAAAGATCATGGTTTGGGTTAAAATAAGTACGTTAGTAAGTAAAGTTACGTCACGTTATAATAAGTCAAGGTTGACTTTTGGTTTCACACGGGACACAAACAGCGGTCTCCTTTGTGAAAGTGCTGTGTTGACCTCCTCCCTACGCGGACATCTTCGCTCTATATACTACCTCACCTGACTTCCGCCTTTGCTCCCATCATAATTACTACGGCCACTAGAGGGTGCCGTATATACAAACGTAAATATGGGTCATAATAAACTGCTGCACAGACGACCTCTACGGACGTTTTTTTGTGTCACAATGGCTTATAAACTCACACCATGGAAGGGCAGTGCGGAGTTAGCAAATAGTACACAAGCACACAGCGTATGGATGCAAAAACACACACTCTCCATACACAAACATGTACACTTGCCCCATTTTGTTGTCTCAACCCCCCCACCATCCCCCCAACCCTCCAGTCCCCAGCTCCCCACCACACCCCATTCGCTCTCTCTGAGGAAGTTTTGAATCCTGTCATTCCGTCTAGGAGTTCAGCACTTCTTTCATGTGTGCCTAGACAGTGGGCCTCTCCTCCTTTTGTATTGTTTTATTATTTATGCATGGGGAGGGGTTGGTGGTAAGTTGGTGTTGGTGGTGTGTGTGTGGGGGGGGGGGGGGTGCAGAGCATCTTAGGCATAAGTAGCAGCAGCATTGGGACAGATGGGGAGGGGGGGTAGAGCGAGAGAGGGACTACTTCATATTCTGTTTCAGCAACATCTTAGCGTGCCGAAGAGTTCAAACATTTTTCAAGCAAATGCAGAGAGAGAGAGAATGAAAGGCGGTGGCAAGAAGAGAGGGAGGACAAGACACTAGGGGTAGGTGTGTGTGTGTGTGTGTGTGTGTGAGTGAGAGAGAGAAAGAAAGTGTGATTTTGCATGCACTTGTCCATATGCATGTGTGTGTATATATAGCATATACAGTATGTGTTAGTGTTCAAGAACATATGGAGATAAGAGGAAGTGTGTGAGGGGGGTGGTGCAAGAAAGCAGGGGAGGAAAAAAGGAGGGGAAAGGGGGAAATGAGTGGATACAGAATAAATAAAAACAAGAAAAAAACTTTCTGTGTGGAAAGTAAAAAATAGATTTTGCTTTGGGTGTGAAAGAGGCATTAGGAGGTATGAAGAGAGAGGTGGGCTGCTGTTACTGCCTGTGCGTGAATGTGTCTCACAGTCACCATGAAAACATACTGTAGTTTTTTTGTGATAAGTTCCAACCAGCCAGGGATAGTTGTCAGACCCAGTAGATTCGTACAAAATCAGTAGCGGATCTGGAAATGACCAAAAAGATTCTTTTTTCCAGGTTCTGTGGGGCATTTTTGCCTTGGAGAGCAACAAAGCCAAAATCTGACCTGTGATCACAGTAAATGGCACGCGTCTTAACCACTAGGCCAACAGAAACCCCCAATCCCTATTATTTTTTAGCATGTGTTTTTGTTGTGCAAGTAAGCCAGCATAGTTTACATGTAAATATAATATATATATAATATGCAGCCATCACATGGGTAGAATGTGTTCAGTGGTGTGTCTCTGGACATATAAAAATCTCTAGAAAAAGAATGCAAATGAATGCATGATGCATGTCCTAAAATATATTTAGCATAAGATATATGATGGCTTTAAAAACACGAACATGCTGCCAGAGCATTTTTTCAGCAAAAAGTTTGAGGTGTAAATAAATGGAAAAGAGCTAATGACTTCACATTGTGTCCTTACAAAGGTTTTCAGAACTACTTGTAAAATGTGAAAACTGTAGAAAAGTAAAGCAGTAAAATAAAGCATAAAATGAATAAAACTGTCATTAGAGAGACTGTTGCCAGACCCTGTGCAGTGCTGTCATCACGGTTTGGGAGAAATAATATGGCTGTTTTCTATTAGCAATCATAGCGTAGAAAGTGAAACATTCAGGGTCCTCTGAAATGATCTGCACTTTGACAACACGTAGATCACATTTAGTAACAGCAGATGACAGAACAGTCTGAACTGAAGGTCCACTTACTCGCTATTTCTGAAGCTTTTGACCATGTCACACTGTCTTCATCAGCTGATTGGAGTTTGGTCAGTTGTCACTGTAGATGTTCAAGATTCCATCTGAGTGTTTTAAAGATCTGCTGATGAAGACCATGTGATACTGTCAAACGCTCCAGAACAAGCGACTAAGTGGGCCTTCAGTTGAGAATACTGCACTGTTACTGTACTTACTTGTTTTGTCTTTTTAATCTATTTGATCAAGCTTTTAGTCTAGCTTTTATTTTACTCTGTTTATTAATATTATTATGATAGCGTTTACATCTATTTTATCGTATTTCATTATCATCATTTTTATTTTATTTACTACTATTACTGTTATAGCTTTTAAATGTATTTTGTTACATTTTCATCATTTTTATTTTCTCTTGGTCTCAAATTGTTAATTTTTGTTGTTGTTTTTGTTGTTTTTACAGTCTACTTGTTCTGTCTTATTATCTTATCATCTGTGAAGCACTTTGAACTCTACTAACCTGTATGAAAGGTGCTATTCAAATAGAGTTTGACTGATTGATTGACCTATAATTTGAAAGTATGAGATATTTCCAATTAATGGTTTTCATGTTGGAATAAATGTTACAGAATACTAGAAAACTGAAAACCACGTACTGCTGCAGCACCCATCACACCACAACACTCAGTCGTCAGTTAAACCAGCATGGAGACTGTGCTGAGCCTTGTCACTCCTCATACATTAGCGGCTCTCTGGCCAGTTTAGACTGCACTTAACAGAAGCTGAAGCCTGCCGTGGCCTCGGGGTGCCCCTGTCTGTGCCAGCCATATCAATAGTCACCACAGCTGGGCTCGGGCTCTGACACTGTGCTGGAGACACC
Organism: Macquaria australasica; assembly: GCA_005408345.1. Classification (NCBI taxonomy): domain Eukaryota; kingdom Metazoa; phylum Chordata; class Actinopteri; order Centrarchiformes; family Percichthyidae; genus Macquaria; species Macquaria australasica. The sequence continues at coordinate 420,866 of SEMN01000307.1, forward strand.
CGAACCATCCAGGCCAATCACAATCAGTGGATGTGTGTTGGAGCCTGTGTGTGTGTGTTTGTGGGGTGTGTGTTTCCCCACTCTTCCTTTCACATCTTCAGTACATGCCCTTGAGCATGTGCAAAATGGCTCAGTATCAAAGAGTGATGATTGAACTGAAAACATACTCCACTCGGATAAAAAAAACGAGCCCTCAGTGTGTGTGTGTTTAAGTGTGTGTGTTTGTGTGTACTTTAAATGGCAGATATGTGTTTCATGAACTAACGTGTGTTTGTGTGTGTGTGTGTGACTGTCCACTGTAAAAACAAAGCGTCGCAGAGAGGCAAGGAGACATTTGCTGAGATGTATTGAATTTCAATAAAAACTGCGATGGTGAGTACGAGGCTCGGGTGATTTTTCAATCTCTCATCGCTCTGTCTTGAATTAGTCGTGGTGCACTCCATTTTCACCATGCCCGGCTAATCAGATCTCCTCCTGTCCCCTGAGTCCTCCCTCATTTGGTACATCCCATGAGCCATGTGTCAATCAAAAATGCTCATCAATGTCTGCGTCTTTCTCCTGCTCCCCTCCTTCTTTTAAACCATTTTATTAAACTGTGCCATAAAAAAAGTTATCGAAGCTGAGCAGCCATGTTATGTTCAATATCAAATTAGGGGGAGAACCAGGTAAATCCAATGGTGGTGATCTGCCTGGTTTAGACTCAGTTAAAGAGTCCCACGGTCTTTTCTAGGTTGTCTTTTGTAGGGGACGATGACACACAAGCACAAATGTTACCTTTTGTCCAGCAACTTATCCTCATATTGTACCTCACATACAGTGATGGAATGTAACTACGTACATGTACTTAAGTACTGTAATCAGGTCTAGTTGTGAGGTACTTGTACCTCAAGTGATTATTTCTACTTTATGCTGATTTGTACTTCAACTCCACTACATTTCAAAGTGAAATATTGTACTTTTTACTCCACTACATATATTTGACAGCTGTAAGTTACGAGTCACTTTGCAGAGTAAGATTTTACATATAAAACACATGATGAGCTTGTAAAAATGATCCATTGTTAAAGATTAAACTACAGTAGCCTTCATTAAGTAGTTAGTGCCATCTCGACCAGCTACCACAGTAAAAAGCTGCATCAGTATCACAACAACAACATAACAATCCAATAATATAACACTCACAGGCGCCATTTTTGTGCATAATTAGTATTTTTACCTTTGAAACTTGAAAAATAGTCAATTTATATATACTCTATATCTGTAGCAATCTATACAAATATTATATGATTATTTTACTTCCAATACAATAACCTAAGTAACTTATTTGACTGTACAATCCAACACATTGTTGGTAAAATATATATACGCAGGCTGGTGTGTTTGCTTCATAACTAGTAACTAGCGTGCACTAGGGCCCATCATTATAGTGTGCACTGGGGCCCGTCGTAACTACCTTACACCACTGAGTGTCCCACAGTGTGTTGCATAGTGTCTGTGTTGATCAGTTGTGGTAAACTGGTTTAGACAGGATTGAGACTGCACCCCAGGCGTAGACAAATATACTAAAGTTCAAATGGCGTTTCCAACCATCAGCAGGGAATGTGTGGCTATTGTTTAATATAACACAACCAAAGTTTCTATAAGACAGAACTCCACAATATTCCTGAAAAGTAGAATGATATTTTTGTGTGGAGTGATTAAACTCTCACCTCTCACACTGTTCCAATAGTTTCAGATGAATTCCTGGTCTCTTATAATTTCCTGGATAAAGAAAAAAGTTCTTTCCCTACAATTATACTGTTGGAGGGAACAATGTCCCATTTGGGATTTTAAGCCATTTACACAGATGATTCCAGTAATGCCATGCAAATAGAATTTAATTCAAAGTTAATTCGCCCGCATTACTTTTTAATAAAGAAATGATAAATTATAATCTCCTCTGCAATTTAATCTATTTATGCTGCTTCCGTCGCTGGAAAGTGTCCACTGCTTGTCTTTAATGATTTGGGAGGGAGAAGGGGGAAAAAGGGAGAGAAAGAATGAAAGAAGTGGGAAAATAAAGCAGGTAGCAGGTAAATTTGTTATCTCAGCGCCGGACAGCGTTTGAGAAAGAAATAAAGGGTGTAATGAATTGATTTCATATTTAGTCTCAGGCGTGTTGATACACACAGATCTCTAGTGGTCTTTCAGCGCCTGTAGCCTGCAGTATTTTCTTTCCTTTCATTAAGGTGGAGATTCTGCCCTTTGATAGTGTTATCGATTCTGCCTCTGAACACTGTGGCACCCCTGTGAAGTTGCTCTTCAGGTAAGAAAAAAAAAAAAAAGACAAAAAAGAAGAAGAAGCAGCTATTATCTTTGGTGTTATCCTGTACCAGTGTAGTGGCGATTCACAAAACCGCTTTACTTACCACTGAACTGTTTTCCTCGCTCTTTGTTCTTCCTCGCTTTTATTGAATTCGAGGGGACAGATTCTGTAGCTGCCGCCGCTGCTCGGGCCTGCCGTAATTTCAGCCGACTGAAAACATATTGCTTAAATCATTATGATTCTCTCCCCCGTCTCTGTGTTTAAATTCTATCTCTCCTTCAATCTGTTCCAAATGTGTACAAAGAGGTGCAGAACTTGCTGTACTTCATCTTCAGTCCAAATTTGACCTTGTAGTTTTTATCATTATAATGGAGAGCAAATATCAAGTGAATGTTGGCTCCTTCTAATCTGATACTTTGGTGACCTACACCTAATCATTCATCACCTTCACCAAATAATATCCTCTCTGTCCACAGCCGAGGCTCCACTCTGTCTTCAGGAAGAGGCTGGTGTGGATGTTAAATGAGAGGACATACGGGGACTTTCCAATGGGACTTAGCTGCCATTCAAGGATTCACCCTGCAATCCAGCATCCAGACTGCAAAAGTCCAACATTATGTTTTCAGCTGCTGCAGGGCTTCTAGTAGTAAGTGTTAGAATTGTCAGAAATGCGTAACAGACAATATAAAGGTGAGATGAGTTTCAACCCATGAATAATCAATAATGCAAAGTGCAAAAGCCGGTTTCTATCACATATGACTCTTTGTGATAGAAACTAATTGGGTTTCAATTAGAGCTGGACCGATAAATTGGCTGGGTCGACACATCGGCCCACATCAGGTTACCACAGATACATTGGTATTGTGTGTATGTCAGAAGATCAGAAACAATAAATTGCTGTACAGAAATGTCAAAGATATGTTTGTTAAAATTAAAAAGGAAAATAGAATAGCTGCCAATATATCATTATCAGTAAAAGTATTTTTTTTTTATATATCAAGATTGGTAAAAGGCCTCAAGAATTTATTTATCGGCCAGGTTAAAGTTTCAGTCAAATCCATCACATTACCTCGCCGTTTCTGTTATCCAGCATCAGGGTAACTGCAAAAGCCGACTTGTTTTAGGGCCACAAAATGCAAACAGACTTGCCATGAGCACATGAGATGTAATTATGAGGAAACCAAGGCCGGATTACCAACTGTGCAAAGCGAGCAGACCCAGACCCCCAAGGGCCCTGAACGCCCCATATTCATTGTCATTTGGCCTTTTTCACAGCAGACTTTTTAAACTGTCATAGCAGGAAAAGCACAGGTCTCACTAATAACATTAACATTGGCTCTGTTATATTCTAGTAACCCAGTGAGCCATGACAGTGTGACTGTGAGCCAGCATGAACAATACCAGGACCCTGAAACTGAAGCAGCTAAATGGAAGTCAGCTATCATTCATTGCTTTTTTTTCTATTGTGACATGTCAAAAGTTCTTCCTTACAAGTATTTATTATGTTAGTAGTAAAACTACAGACGCAAATGTGCTCATTATGCGCAATGCCCCCTCCTCATACTGTAATATTATTAAGTGTGTTATGATATTGTTTTATTATTACTGATGCCTTTGACATGTAAGCAGCATTTAAATGTTGCAGCTAGTCATCAGGATGTATGGAGGACTGAAACTGCCAAAATCAAAAATAAATGAATAAATGACTCAATAAATAAATGAATATGCCATTAAATGCATCTAAAATAATATTAAAAATAAATGTAGGCATTAATAAATAAAAGGTGACATAAATAGATATTTCTGTTTTACTTTGCTTCTGTATTTATTTACCTTTGTATTAATTGCCCTATTTATTAACTTTCCCATTTAATCTTCAATTTTATTTATTAATGTATTCATTTTGTATTTGTATTTTTGATTTTGGAAGTTGGATGGAGCAAATCTTAACTAACTGTAATACTGTTGGGTTGTTCAATCTATAGCAATGTGTTATATATTAAAAGCTGGCCACATATTTTGTAAAAACAAAATCTAGATCTGCAAAGTAAATAACTACAACTCTCAAATGAATGTGGTGGGGTAAAAAGTACAATATTTCACCTAAGTAGCATGAAATACAAATACTCAAGGAACGCACAAGTACAAGAAAAATTGAGAATTGCACATTGCAGCATTCCAATTGAGAAAATGCATTTAAATCAATAAACAAAATAAAACAAAATGTGTCCACTTCCAGCTGCCAGTTTTAATACTAGAGCTGCTGACCTTTCTTCCAACTAAACACTGTCTATCAGACTCCAAACCTTGCAAAACAGAGGACTGCATCAAACTGCATAACAACTTTATCGTTGGAATAGTGGAAGCTCTCAGACAGCGTGAGTAGCCAGAGAAAGAAAAGGTGAATTTTAACATTTGAACGTTGGCATTAATGGCAACATGTAGCAACTACGTTCCTCCTCTTTCTGGTCATGTCCTCCTCCTCTGCTACTGTCTCTTGGCTGGATTATAAAGCTGCCAATTAGCACCCAGTCCCCCTGCACACATTGAGTGGGTTACTATAGCTAAATAACAGCCGAGACATTAAGGAGCAGAGCTAAAGAACTCCGTCTCTAACAACTGTACACATATCACTGAGTTTAAAAAATCCATGTTTGAACTGATACGGTGCAGTTGTATTGATACTCCAAAGCCTGGACGAGCCTGTAAGCTTGTAGAATGAACAGGTTTTCTAATGTCTGGAATGCAAATGTGCGCTCACAAAGCTTTGAATTTACTAACTGATGATTTTAAATTCTTTTCTTGGCATTCTGTGCCATTTAATCTATTTTCTTCTGTGTCCAAAAGGAACAAAAGGCCATCACTAAACTGTAGCCTTGGTAAATGACTGTGTCAGTGTTTCACAAAATAAAGAAGTATAGCATCCCTGCTAATCGCAGCAGCAGAGACAATGAAAGAATTTAGACATTTGGCTGATGTATCCACTTAAAAAAAAAAGAAAAAAATTACACGCGGCAGCCCAACCAAGGACATAAGATCAAACGTGATAATGTAGCAAAGCTCATTTTCCTCAAAGATCCTAATTGATTGGTTGATTATGCTTTCTCTGTTCCTCCATCTCGGTGGGTCTTCTTTAATAGCTCCATAATGACGCTACTGAACTGGACGTGTAAGACTCAGCCAATTAGAATAGTAATAGGCTCTAATTAACTAAAAAAAAAGGATTTTCAATAAAAAAGGAGGAGATAGTGAATTTGATTACTCATATTCATTAACTTTTTTTCTCTCTCTCTCTCCCTCCCCCCCTCCGCCATCCCTGGAACTTTGCTCCCTTCATTTTTATGAATATTTTATCTTGTGTGAAACATCACAATACACGCTGTCCCTGGCAAAGGCCAAAGACATAACAGCAGAAAAGCCTTTCTTCTGCTCTCATTCAAAGAGCCGTCCTTTGTTTCTGCATAATGAACAAGTCGCTGATGGCGGCAGAATACATTTTAATTAGAGTTTTTTGGAGGAGACTTGTAAGGAGGATAGGTTGTTTTAAATCAAAACTTGACAGTGTGAAGGCTTTTTTTTTTTTTTTTAAATAAACCAAAGTTAGAAGCCGAAATGTGTTTGCACATGTGTGCTGTGTGTGTGTGTGTGTGTGTGTGTCGGAGACAGAGACGGAGACAGAGAGCTGTGTTGTGCCAGCAGGTATCTGTAACGGTGCATCAATAATTTGCAACAATTTTAACCAACTCCCTCCTCCTCTCTGCCTCTTTCTTCCCCTCGCTCCCTCTCTGTCTTTCTTGCCTCGGGTCAAGTTAGCAACACTTAAGGACTACAACACTGTGCCCGATCACCATATGTTGTCTGTGTGGAAAAGTGTTTGTGTGTGTGTGTGCATGCATGTGTCTGTATGTACCTGTTTTGCTTGTTCCCCTACCTGATGCCTCTCGTCGCTCGCAGCCAAAGCATGTCAGCTTGTGAGAGACAAAAACAAAAAGAGAAGGGGACACCAGGTACACCAGCATGTGTGTACGTGTGTGTATGTGTGTGTGAGAGTACAGGATGTGTGTGTGTGTGTGCATGTGTGCATCCTGAGGGCTGGTTTCGCCATGAGACAGGGCCAGATGGTCACCCCAGGCAAAGCAGGTTGGGCCTGTTTACCTGCTTCACTCTGGGTCATGTCAGCTTTGTTTTCAGCTTAGCCGCAACACGGATCAAGCCTTGGTGCCAAAAACGCCGCATTTAACTCCCCTTCTCCTCCTCCTCCTCCTCCTCCTCATCCTCTTCATTCTCTCCTCCACCTCAGTGTTTTTAAGGACAAGCAGAAGGACAAGTTGTGTCCTTCTGCTCTCCTGCAAATGTTTTCTTAGAGGTGTAAGATGTGACTCAAAACTGAAACAAACACCTTTTTTTGAGACCAAGATCTGCTGTCACAGTTTCTGCATAATCCCATAGCAAATTAAAAAGATTGTGGTTTCGATGATGTAAATTCTTCAATATCAAGTAATCAATTAATCTATCTATGTTTTGATTAATCCATTAATTAACCCTCTGAAAATGGTCGTTGTTTGCGTAATCCTGTTTAAAGTGCTCTAAAATAAAAACTAATAGCTAGAGTATTCATTCATTTTTGCAGCTGAAAGCTAAGGCTTCTGTCCTTGTGTGTATGCTTGTGTCGCAAGTTGATAATGTCATTACATTACGTTGCGTGTGGTGCAAAACGTGGCGACAACGCACAGTGGCGCGGATTTAATTTATGACACAGTTACAATAATTGTATCAGTCATTATGGTTTCTTGACTTACAGCCTTTTAGCTTAGGTTGTACACATTTTAGGGATATGAAGCACTTTAAGATAATCTAGGAGATAACAAAAATACATATATATACATATCTATTGCAGAGTTCAAAGAGTTAGTTAGCCAAAAACAAGGTTAAAAAAAAATAAAATTGTGAAAAAAGTCCATAAAAATTAGACATCTTTAGATTGGTTGTTTTGTCTGACCAAGAGTTCAAAACCCCAAACTATTCAATTTACAATGAAAGTTTTTCTGTAAGCATGTTTTGAATTAAGGACTGTAAATGATTAAATTAAAGCCAGTATTTAATAATCACTGGGTCACAAATAATAGCCAGCTCAAACAAATAATGGGACAGGGGCTCACAGGGTAAATTCAGCATAATGTACATTCCTACTGCACTAATTCCATTGCAACTGTAATTGGAATTAATTAGCAAGTAAAAATAGTGTTTCTGTTAAAGACGAGAGAAACTCAGAGCAGCTGAGTGGTGAGTATGACTTGATTCTGTTGAATTATTGCAGTTGAAAATGCACATTATTCTGAATTTAACAGGCGACAGGTAAACATGGAGGACGTCTAAATTAAAAGTAAACAGCATCAGCAGCAAATTAAAACAGGTATAGATCAGAAAACATGATAATATAAAATATAAACTGTGAAAATTAGTTATCAAGGCCTACTATATTGTTTTTCCCCCTCAGAGTAAAGCTACTGTCAATAAACATTTCCTGAAGATGTTTCACATTAAAAGCGTACTTGGATTGTGCCCTTTGAGCAGGTGGAAGGCTTTTAATGTGAAATGTTGTTGCAGGACAAAGTAGAACCAACTGGAAATAATTCAATTCAATTCAATTCAGTTTTATTTATATAGCGCCATATCATAACAAAGTTATCTCAGGGCACTTATAATGTGAGAGTAAAAACAGTATTTCTGTAAAAAAGAAATACTCGGAGCAGCAGAGTAGTATGATATGAGTACTGTACTGTACTGCATTAACACTGTGGTAATGTACATTATCCTGCATGTGCCAAGACAACAGCTAACATTTAGAGTCCACTTTAACAGCAAACAACAGCAAAAATGGAAATGGGTAATTATAATATTATAAAAAATGTTTTTAATTATTATTTTTTATAAATACATTTTAAATTATATATATATATATATATATATATATATTTGTATCTTTTTGGATTTGTATACCATGTATGAAGTCCACACCAGTAGTAGTCCATCAGTATAATATGGGGCTATTTCCATCAGAGCAGAGCAGCCCTCTCTCCCTGTGCCCCTGTTAACCCCCCGCTGTAGCAGCAGTTGTTGGCACCGCGGCTAAGCATGATGTCCGGCTGTAGCAGTAACAGGTGCCTACATGTTGCCTGCTGGCACCGTGCCGCCGCCGCGCCACAGCCGCTGTCTTGGCAGCACGTTCAGCCCTCGCGCCTGAGCTCGCCCGGCTGTAATCTGCCTAATCTCAACCTGCAAACGGCTGCCAGTCAGTTTAGAGCGGCCATACACATTGATGACGACTCTTCGTCACAATAATGCTCCTGTATGTGAGGAAGAGTACAGCGTTTAATATATGGATAAGATTCAGTCAGAGGGTCAGTTTTGGATTTTGCACTGTTCGCCATTTCACACACACACACACACACACACACACACACACACACAGTTTGGCATCTGCCTCCCCTTTAACGTCAAACCCATCAGCCACACACACCCATCCATCCCCCCCTTTTTTCTCATACACTACCACCCGCTCCCTTCCCACACCACTGCACCCACTGCCCCTCAAGCCTACTGTCACCCTTTGCACCCAACATCCCCTGCCCCCCTCCTGCCTCCCACACCCACACCCACACACACACACACACATGCCCTCCACCCTTTTTCCATTTCAGATGCAAAGCTTGGCTGAGGCGAGCCGTGCATATAGTCACAGCAGCAATCTCATCTATGTCCAATCTGTCATGCCACTGCCTTTCATTATTCTCCTGCGTGGGGGGAGAGATAACGCCGAGGCATATTTTATGGACAGTAGAGAGAGAGAGAGAGAGAGAGAGTGATAGGAGAGAAAGATGGCAATATGGTGGGGTAATGGTAGCAAGATATGAGGGGTCCCGCTCTGGCCAGGGGAGAAGTGTCACTCTACTTCATTGGTATCTAGGTCAAGGCAACAGAGAGGGGGAGAAAGGGGAAAAAGAAAGTGGCAAATGAAGAGATGAAATTATTGAAATAGAGGTTTGGAGGCGAAGCATGGATAGGGAGCGCTGGTCAGTGCCATCTCATCTCCATTAAAAATGGACAGCCCGAGGGCTGGGGGGGGGGGGGTGTAAATAGGCGGTAGCCATTCTTCACGGCCACTCGATGGCCCCATAAAATCAGGGCTCGTATGCATGCATGCCACTGTTGTTGAATATGGAGGAGTGAGGGAATGTGAAGGGGCCAGCAGATGAAGGAGGGGAGGGATGGAGGATGGAGGGACGGGTGAATGCACCAGGGTCAGGTATTCTCTTCTGTCACCTCTGTTGCTGGGCTGAGTGGCTGACTGGTTGTCTCTCTGCTCAGCGTGCCGGAATGATTGGGTCCTGGCCTGCAGAGAATGCGCCGGTCAGTTTTACATATATACATATATCATAGCCATTGTCAGGCTGTGTGCGTGTGTGTGTGTGTCGCATGTGCATTGTGTGTGTTTGAATATGCAAATAAGATCCGGCAATGCCTTTGATTTTGTGCATGTGTTGGTGTCCGTGCATGTGTGTGTGTGTGTGTCGCTGCAATTGTGGAACATCCAGATGTCAGCGCAGCCTCACTCGGTGTCTGTCATTGAGACAGCGGGGGTGGGGTTAAGGTGACCTGTTTTAAATATAGACAGTGTCATGACAACATGCCCGACTCGACTTATAAAACCCATTTGCATAACATTTCTCCCTTATCCCTCTCTTTCTCCCTTTTTTTTCCGTCTTCATCCTGGGAGACAGGCAGTGCACGCACGTCGTGTTTTGCCTTTGTCTCGGCCGTTCAAATGCAAAAAGATGTCATGTCAAGGCTTTCTTTGACACAGAAAAACACAACTGTATACCTGCATCACACAATGGAGAATGGAGCAAAATACAAACAGAGTGCATGAAGGCGATGAAGTGCGGCAGGTAAAGACAAAACAGGTTTCCTGTGACATTACGTCAAATGATAAAGATTCACCAAAGAAGCTTGTCAGTACAGTATGTCCCTACTAAATAACACCAAGACATGACTATACAATAGCTGAAAAGAGTGCAACTCAAACGACACCAAGATTCACACATCTTTACACCTCTCTCTGCATATTTTACTCTTGTTTTCCGCAGTCACTGGAGGTGTTATTGCTCTGCTGCGAAACAAGCCGAGATCTTTGAAAAAGTATTTGGAAAAAAGGTTTGAGTGAAGACACTGACAGGGCATTTTTAAACAGACCACATAAACCTTGGACTTTGATTTCTGCTTAACTTTTGTTGCACACCTTGTCTTCTTGAGCATTTGTGTGCGCAAGCCTTGTCAGCGTGCCCTTCAATTTGAATGCACACTTCACTCTAGCAAACTAATTAATTATTCCCCTCTTCACCCTCCTTTATTCATCCATTTGTTTTTCTACCTCTGTGAAGAATACACGACACATTTCTTCAATACATTTCCTTCTCTCAGACTCAGCGCCTATTCATTAGGAATTCAAATTAATCAGTATTTACTGTAGCACTCGCCAGCTCTGCTCTCAAGTGCAATTTCTATCAACAAGGTTGAGTGGGCTTTTGTTTCTCATAGCCAATTGGAGAAAAGCTTGCTCTCTCTTTGTCCCTCTCCCATTTTTTTTAGATGTTCAATTGAACGCATCAACTAGTTTGGCACATAAGATGGAATTGACATTCTCCTACAATGCAATGCTACAAGGACTTTTCATTTGACATTCGATGAACTCTGAAATTAAGGCGCCACAACAGTTGGAAAATGAATCCAAGCTAATTGTGTTTTTTTTTAATCTGTCTGTGGTGCATGGTCACAACAAAAATTAACACAGAGAGGCCTCAAAGTTTGTTTAAGCTTAATTTGTTTAAGCTTTAAACTTACTTTAAACTTCACATGTTTAAATTTAAAGGATCCTTCCAGTTTATTGCAACTTTACTGTATGTTAGGTGTTTTGGCCATCAGTTCATCAGCTATAACATTGTACACACCTAAGCAATTGTCTTGGAGCAAAAAACACGAGTGGTCAGATGATGAGACAGGTTGTAAATAAACCAACATGTCTAGAAATGCTAAGTCCAAGCAATGACACTCGCTGTTCTTGATGTTTTGCACACTTATCCAGGAAGCTTCTAAGCATTTACCCTCTGTAGGGTTGTTCACACACTGACTATGTTTACATGCACAAAATATTCCGGTTTTTGCTCTTATTCCATATTCCTGTTTACATGCAGCCTTGTTCGACTGTGCAATCTCAGCCTCCCTCTTTCGTTCGTTCAGCCACCTTCTTGAAAAGGTCGGCATTGCGATATTTACGCATATCCAAAAACCTGTTGATATCCAAGTCTTTCATAATGTTTAAAAGTAGGTGTGTTTCTCCTTCCCACCAGAAATGTGGGCTTTTCTTTTGTGCATTCTCTACGCCAGCCATGCATTGTTGGACCACGTCTAAAGGCAAACATATTGCTGTTCCAAGTAGCCACACTCAAAGGCCAGGTGAAAAGTCTGCCGTTGTAGAGAGGCATAAAGGCGCAGAGTTTTGGACAATCCTTTCTTGAAGGCATTTATGGTTTAACCCTTGTTTGCACATGCGAAAAGTGACTGAAAAAAATTGAGAAATTTGAGAGAGAAGTTCAAATCATCTCCACACCTGGCCAGTCGCTGCATAAAGGGGGTGATCTTGTCGCATTGTCAGGTTACTGAAATTGTCGGATGCAGCCCTCACAATTCCCATGTCAGAAATGTCTGAGGTGAAGGCCTTTCAGATGCTTTTTGAACGTTTGACAAGAATTTCAGTTGGAGCATATTGACGCCTGTAAACTGCCTGTGAGGGACAGAACAACACTGAAGGTAGCTGACAAATGGTATCGTAGGTGGCCTCCTCTTGAGTAAGTGACGAAGGAAGAAGAAACCCTGTCTTCAACAAATCTACAGTCTAGTTGCCTTTGACTGAGCACTTCTAGAGGTCATGTGATCTGGATGACTGAGAATCTTCACAGACAAACAAGCCAGCAGTTTAGCCAGATTAAACCACTTTATTTGGAGGTAAAAATGAAAGTGAGCACAACCGAAACGTTGGTACTGAAGTACAGTAGGTCACCTATGATAAGTACGGTAGGATAAAGTTGAACAAGAAAGTCGATATGTAAACTGCAATAAATGTTTACAACGGACAGTTTAGGTAATCATGTTACAGCTCACCTTTGTTTTCTCTTCCAATAAAGTTTGGCTAACCTCTGGGGTTTGTTTTCAACCTATATGATCTGTCTGCTTGTGTTTCTTGCCCCCTGTGAGTTCTTTTTTAGCAATCTCACGTTGTTTCTAGATCTCAGCAGTTAACTTTTTGAGTACAGTGTTATTTTTCTGATAGAAATGATGGCCAATTCTGTTGTAACAAACTGGAACTATCCTTTAAACTTATAGTTTAAAGTTTAGTTTCCTTTATACTAATAGTCACACAACCAACAACTTTTTAAAAGAGACTCTCCTCCCCAAAACTACAACCATACATTGGGTTGGATGGAAGGGTCAAACAACACAGGACCTTCACCCAGGAGGCCGCTGTTCGTGTCCTGTGTGAAACCAAAAGTAAATTACTCATTTTAATGAACGTATGTAACTTAACCTACGTAACTACCGTAGTTATTTTAAATTTTGGTGCCTAAACCTAACCAAAGTGAAAGGAGCGTTACCCATGTGTTTATTATTGTTACCATGACAACGAACTTCTGGCAAACGACCTATTCTGTCGTTTAGGTTGGAGGACTTGTTTTAAAATGTTGGTCCCTACACTTAAATGTCAGGGTCGACGTCTCTTCCTTTTATATCATTGAGCAGTATGGAGCAGTAAAGGTGTGTTTGAGTACATGTCCATATTTATGCATATCTCTTTATATCTCAGCATCTACATATTAATACCTTGATATACAGTATCTTTGTGTGTGTGTGTGTGTGTGTGTGTGTGTGTGTGTGTGTGTGTGTGTGTGTGTGTGTGTGTTTTGTGGGTGATAAACCTGCTCCAGTGTGTAATCACCGTGTGTTAAATGCAGAAATGAGAAGCCAGTGTGTTTTACTGTGAAGTTGTACTGACCTATTCTCCACTATGGCATCGTGTTTAAAATACCTTATATAACACCACATTAAGTTGATTAACACATTAATTTTTACCTTAAAACATTTATGCTAATAAATGAAACTTCCATGGCACTAATGTTCATAAAATGGGTGATTATTTTTAATAATCCTTGACTGTAGCATGTTAGTCATGGCAGTTCTCAGTGTATTAACTGTATTTTTTACATTACATCATAAGTTGCTACATTTTCCAAATGTCACTTTTTATCTGAGCCAAGGTTGTGATTACAGAGAAAGTTACCGACTTCTATTTAAGTTATCGACCCCTGGTTGGAACTAGCCTTTTGGCCTTTGCAAGCTTTCCCTTTCTACAACTTCTTACTTAACAAGGCCAGGCTGAAAAACCCACAGATCTAATTGAATATTGATATGTGTGTGTATAGAGGGCCAGAGCGAGGCTCACCCATGTTAAGCCATTCACTGCATCCTCTTGATTGAAATTCCATTAGCTTGTTAGTGGAGGATAGTGGAGAGTCTGTGAATACTTAGCCTTGTTAGCCGAGGCGCAGGCTAAATGAGTGTGCACAGGTCATTGTCCACTTAAAACTCGCTCTGCAAACTGGCGGCCAGCTTGAATAATTCATGGTGCATGACCCACACTGACTGCTTTAAACGAGTGTAGCTTCTCTTTCTGTCTGTTTGGATAATATCTCCACTCTGGAGTTAATTAGGTTTTCACTTTTTTTCTATTTCAGCCAGCTGTGTGTGTGTACAGCGGTCAGGGACTTGTCCCTGCGGACACACTGAGAGCCAAATGAAAAGAGAATGGAGCAAAGATGATTGCAATGTAAAGCTGTAAATGTTGTATGTTATCGAGCATACTGCTTCACAGTGCTTTCTGACTGTAATGTAGGATACAGAAAATTGTTTAGTCTGTAGGCAGGAGTAAGTGTTGAAACTTTTGAAACAGGAAATTGGAGGGTCATTTCAGAGAAAGCCAAAGGGCACATAGCTAGCTGCTAGAGTTCTTTAGTTGCTAGCAGACAGCTCAGATCATTCAGAGAGTCTTTCGTAAAATTCCTGCTTTGAGGGGAAAACTTTCAAAACGTCAGGGCATTTTGTTAAAGCTCACTGATCAATATGTTTAGATTAACCAGGGGTCAGATGAGTATAGCAAATGTGAAAAGGGTCACCCATAGTGGCGAATCCAAAGAGAATCATTACCCGAATCGCTACATAGCAATTTAGCCTTCTTTAGCTCATGGTTTTGGTTTCATGACCCACAACTTTACTGTTTTGTTTCAGCAGCAGGAAACTGTTTTCAGTGAAAAAGCTCTGATAAACCCACTGTACACTGCTGCTTTGCTTACTTGTTTCTATATCATGCCCAATATGCTACTCGTATACTTTGCTCTGTATTTATCTGACTCTTATTTACCTGCTATCTGCTGTTGCAATGACCCAATATCCATCATCAGCCATCCAAGTTCCAAGTGAGCCAACATACAGTGTATCATAATTGACCATTGTCAATGTACCTCTTAAATTGTACTGCCAGTGCCAGGTTGTTGTAGAGTTAATCAATAATTGTCATTGTAATGTCACTGCCCCCCACACCCAGGCTGACAGTGGTGTTACCCAAAAAATATTGAACAATTTATTTTATTTTATTCATTTATTTCCATCTACTCCTGTCTATATCACCTACTCAAACTTGATTTTCTGCTATAGGTCCTCTGACATATTTGTATGCTATTACTGTAACAAGTGACTATTCATTTTGGTTAGAGCAGCTCTGTGATTACTCTCAATTTACTGCTTGTTACTTGGATGAATAAATATTATGAGCTACATTTCTGACAGCCCCAGAATAGCACAGATGTCATGCTGCAGTGTCACTATGTATTTTCATGTGTTGTATTACAGTACTTGCGCTTCCACTTGGTCACATCATGCTTGTCAACTTTGAATTAATGATGAGTGGCTAATGCAGTGTGCCACAGAGTTGTATTTCATACCTCTTAACAGGTACTTTCTTGCCGGCACTTTTCTTCTGTTCATTTACAGCTGCAGAACATCAATTAGACATTTCAAATCTGAAAGAGATGAGTTCAATTATTTTATTAATTACAGCTTGTATTCCATGTGGTTAAAAGTCCCTTAATTTGCTTACTGCTTTTAAAGGGGGTGAGAGGAGCTCATGTGATTGGCATTTATTTATTATCACTCTGACTCCACCTGCTGATTCTGTATATTTTTCTACTAAGACGTTATTCAGACTCACTTGATCATTGTGCTGCGCTGCACTGGGATTGCACTACCACTGAAGGTTGGTGACAGTCAGTAGTGCTTGTGCCTTGGTGTTTGCACTGGTGCTTGAGCCCTATCTCAGAAAAACAGGGCCCTACCTGCTTATAAATGGCTGTCCTTCAGCCACAAAGAAATGAAACTTCAAATCAAGTTACTGTAAAAATCAAATCTGACCTTTTACCACAGTTATGTTTGCAACCAAAAGTGAAGAAATTAAAAGACTCAGCGATAATTAAATTCTGACATAAAAAAAACATTTGGTTTTAATAGCTGATGACATTTGACCATTGGGGCCACCATTTCATGTGACTTGTGGGCAATTAAAATGATAATTAAAAAAAACAGCAAGGTCCCTAGCTGCCTTGGTCTCAAGGCCTTACGGAGCAAAAAAATGTAAAATTGGGGGGCACAACTCAGCCAATAGCTGTTTTTTACAAAGCTTAATCTGAGACTCTGTTGCTGATGTTGTGCATTCAGATGGACGAGCTGCGTGGTGACCTTACGAAGGAGATGGGTAGCGATCAGTAGAGGCCCCCTGTGGAGACAAAATCCTCATGTCAATCCAGGAAATAAATCTGTTGCTTAGCTGGAGATCATCTGATGGAGGTGATGGAGAGGATAGTCCGCTGCAGTTGATTGACCAGCAGACAGATGGGTTGGACAGGACAGGTACTTCTCCTTGTAGCAACTGCAACACCAGCCTAGGTGGAAAATGGACGAACCCATTGGGTTATTGCCTTCAGATCCCCCAAACCAGCCTCAGAGGACCAGATACCACAGAGCAGGAACATTTGGGTTCTGGGCCCAGTCCCACATTTACATTAAAATAGGAGAATTTAGGAGAACTTTGCATGAGTGAAAAGCAACATGGTCAGAACTGGTAAAAAGGTAGTTCTGCCACTTTTGGCAACCAACAATCTGCGCATGTCAAACTCTAAATGAGTAATGTCCTTGTTTGTTTGTTTAAATGAGTAACGTTTTGCATTGTCTACATATTGCAATGTAAAACGTTGACTTTTTTTTAAAAATGCTGTTCATCTCAATTGGAGATGAAAATACAGTATGTCATTAAAATGTCTTGACTGTCAAAGTGTCTTGAACTTGCTTTTGTGTTTTGTCTGACTCTTGATCAATTATAACCTGATCTTAACAATACAACATTTCATTTCGACTGTATTTTTGTCATAGTTGGAATTACTTTTTGAACTTTAAACTTAGAAGAAAAATCTAATCTCTGCAGGACAAATCTACAGTAAAATCACCAGACAATGGCACTGCAGGTGAGCGTTTGGCACACGAGTGTGAAAACTTAATAAAAGCCAATAAAACTTTCAGGGCTTAATAGCAACAGCATACACAGTCAACACAATAAGTTTGGGATCAGAATCAATTGAAGGAAAACTGACATAAAATCAGCACCCCACCCCACCTCAATGCATCTCTATCCAATCACAATCCACTCTGCCAGGATGCAGAGGGTTGTCTAACTCGCTATCTCTTTCATGACCCCACTGCAACCTGTCCACTACCACCAGCCCTCTAACTCCACCAGCCCTTACTGTGTCCTCCTCCTCCACTGTCCTAGACATTGCCTCACCCCTTCCTCTTCCGCCTCCTCACCCCTCCATTCCGGTAGCTGTCATCAATCTTGCTAAAATGACAGGCGACAGATGTTAGCCTTTGCAAAGATCAAATCTGCTGCTTCAGGGCGGCCTAGTCACATGCACACACGCACATATTCACACACTTGCGTACACACACGTAGTAGCATGCATATACAGTCACGCATGCTCAAATATGCATGCACACACACACACTCTAGTCATAACCACTGACAGGTCACATAGACAGACATTCACTAGACCTCTCTCTCTCTCTGTCTCTCTCTTCCTCTCTCTCTCCTTCTGCCAATTGCTAAATCTATTCTGACACCAGAGAGACAGAGAGGGACAGAGTGGAAGCACGGTCACCATGCATGCACATATAAGGTACATGAACCCACACACACACTAATGGACACACTTTTGTATGAGTACAATATGTGCATTTATTTAATTATTATTTTACGTTTCTTCTCTGTGGTATGTCAAATACCGCAACTGCATTTTGTTTGCCTGCATTTGTGGATCATCTCCTGGTTTTGCTGTGAGTCACCCAGGCCAGACGGAGGGAAGAGTGTTCCTTGTAGCTACGTTGAACCCAAAAATACAGAAAAACTGCAACACCTGCTGTGTGCTGGCATCGCAAAAAAGCAAAAAAACAAAAAACAAAAGACAGGGTCAGCTTCCAAACATGCCTCATTACATTACTGCTTCAAAACAAACTATTCTGTCACATCCACTTTATATACAACAGAATCTTTTTTCAAACAAACTGACAAGGAAACAAGTTGTGCATGAGACAGACTTATTGGCATATGTTTGTTAATGTGAATAACAATAAGGCAGCCAAGTCAGTTTTGGATGGTGCAGCAAAATGTTTAAGTAAAGGCTTTTCCCAGACTTACAACTTTGCACCATTGCCGGAATTCACACATACAGTTTGTGTCGTTTGTGTTTATGTTTTGTTTAGTGCAAAAAACTCACACTTTTACTATGCTATCATTGGACTTGTTGAAAAGCATTCTAGGTAATAAAGGACATCAGTCTATGTAAAAAAAGGGTGTGAGTGAGACTTTGTGTTCATTTCTAAGCATGTCAAAGTACCAAGAAATTCTCATGCGAGACAAAAATTCCCCAAACCATCGACCTGCATTAAGATGGATGGTGGTGATGCATTCTTTCCTTTTTCAGAAATACATTTTAAGTGTGGAATTGCTGAGCAGCACATTGGTCCAGGACTTCCTTCCTTCCACACAGTCTGAACACCTGCAGGTCAAAGAATGGAGACTTCCTGGAAAGGAACAAGACGGCTTCAAATTACAGTACCTCAAATAAACACAAGACACACTGAAGCTGTGGTTTAAGCATGAGTGAAAGGTCAAGTTCCAAAGTGATATTTTATCCCACAGACATAACCTCATAACTGTTCATAGAAAATTGTGTTTTTATGAACACAGGGGAACCTATTTGTTCCAATACGAACAAGCAAAGGTTATTTCTCTGTCATTTAAACACACAAAAATAATAACAGCTATGTAAACTACTCCCACACAGCACCATTTACATCTTCATAAGCAAGCATTATGGTACAATCACATTAGGCTCACATAACATGAGGATTTTTAATAATACAACTTTATTGCGGGCAACTCTGTGTGTGCTTCAATATTGATGTCCATACTGTGTAGTGAATACACACGCACACACCTGCACACACACACATAGGCTTAGTACTAACATGTCCCAACAGGAACAGAGAGTAGCACTGCAGGAATATAACTCTCACTGATTGTTAGGCAGTGTGCATGTGTGTGTGTTCGTGTGTGTATACAGACTGACGGAGTATAGAGCTGCCTCTCCCAGGAGATGACAGAGAGAGGCAGTACTGCCATGTCTACATACCATGGGGTATGAATACACCCCACCCACCTCCACCCCAACCCCCCCCCCCCCCCACACACACACACACACACACACACACACACTTTGCATCTGAAATGTATGGGCAGTAAATCACATTTGTTTCCAAGATGTACTGTATTATTTGTGTTACACAAATATGGCACACAGTTCATTCCCACCATAACATATAAAAACACACAGTAGGTGTGCTCACAGTAAACAGACATCACTGCAGATTGTATGAGGCCATTGTTAAAAATTAGAATACAGCTCTTGTATTGAACCAACTGTTTCTACCATCACACCAAAACTCTTCCTAACTACCAAGCTATTCTACAAGCAGATCTCTCATAAAGTCTTGCTGACACTGTTTGTGTAGAAAAGTTAGTAAAAGTGACAATACAATAAAAGTCATACAGATAAAAATGTTGAGTAATAGTACTTTTAAATTCCATGAAACTTTACTTGCTTGAAGTTACTTGAAGTTATATGTATGCATATATGTTTCTGTACTTTCTATATTTTCATATTATTATTAATTGGATTTCAGTCCTGCTGGTGGACGTGGTGCACCGTTAGCACTACAAATCCCATAGTTCTGTCTGGAGTGACAAGTGTATTAACCACTGGGGGTAGCAAACATGCATTGAGTGGCTGATCTGTCAGAAATGCAAAAGGGATAGAGCAACTTGTGGGTGGATCCATCGCACAACATTGTTTTAATAAATAAAGACTAAATAAGACAACTTCATCTGACAGCAATACTGAACTAGTGATCAAATAAAGCCAGTTGTTGTCATCAGAATCACATGAAATGCTTGCATTCACCCGCTTTTGTCACCCGGTGGGAAAGCCTGGCTCTGCCAATAACAACCATGAGGACTATATAGAAAAGCAATCACAAAATGCAAATACATTAAATGACTTTTTTTCTTTTCCCGTTTTTTTGTGGATGGGTTAAATGGGTATTGCTGAAAAAATGTCGGCCATAAACAGCATCAAAAAGGGTTTATATCATGAAGATCTTACGGATTACAACTTGCAGTCATCAACTTTCACAAGCTGAACTAGAGGGCACTCAGCAGACTGCCTAGTGGCACCACTGCTTAACATTTACACAACTTGCAAAGCTGCAGTTTGTGTGACAATTTATACCTGTTTGAGTAACTAAACACCAGCTGACCATCTTGTTTTTGCTGACCTAACTTTTTAAGAGCATGTGCACGTTTCAGTCCTCCGTCAAGATTAAAACCGCATTTTTCTCCCCCAAAACAGAGCTTCACCAAACCGGACTCCAGAGTTAACAGCTTAAAACCCTGGCTTGGTGTTTCAGTGTGTACATGGTAAATGGAGCTTTTCCAAAATGATGACATAAACCAGCCTAGTGAGGGTTCGGGGGCTGTGAGGCAGTAAAGTTAAGAAGACAACCTTTAGTCGCCTCTAACTTTCTCCACAATTGTTTATTTTAAATGTCAATCTAGCCGAATACACAGCAGAGCCGTTGTCATTACCTGGATTGATGTTGATTTTGTCCGACTACGTTGTGATTATAATATAAGCAGCGCAGCAGCTTGGGAATGACTGCTGGTTAACGTGTAGAGTTTATGGGCAGTGATTATATCACTTTTTCATACAATTATGTGTGTGTGTGCGTGTGTGTAGCCTCGTCACGACATCGCGACCGTGAAATAATAACGATGTGGTCAGGTGGGCTGCCTGTCTTACTCCTTACCAGATGTTGACTTTGACGTGCAGTTTTTTTTGTTTGAAACTGAAAAGAAGGCGAAGAAGACGAGATTAAGCCATTTTTCGTGTTATTCAGGTGTTCCCTGTTGACATAAATGTCATGGAAACGCTAAAGTGGACACAAATCATTCTTTTTTTTTTCACATGAAAACAGTGTTTTAAAATTTAGACAGCTTAATGTAGACGTAGGGCCTTTCTCAAACCACCCCCTACACCGTCTCCCTTCCCACTTCCACTCTGTTTGTGCGTTCACGTGGAGGGTCCGCCACAGTTCTGTGCGACTACCAGTAAAGGCCTGTAGTCTAAGTTCTCACTGTGCTTCAGTGATAAAGAAGTTTAGTCGTAATGTGATCAGTAAACTCTGGCAACATGGCACACTTCTGACCAAACAATGCTTTTCAGTTTGGTATTAAGTTACTCTTTAATGACTTACTCCTCTTCTTACTTAGATCAGATGAGTAGACTGTTTACTGGTGTCCGATAGCAAAAAAACCAAAAAAACCTGGATAATGAAACAGCAGTGTCGTGTTGTCAACTTGTTTCAACTGCCCAAATGAAGCAAATCTGAAGTATCTCATATACATATAGCGGACACTGCTTTGACAATTGTGTTTTTTAGAAAACGATATGACTATGAAGAATCATTAAACCCCTTCAAAAGAAAAAAAACAAATAAACTCACAAAACCATTTCAGAACGTAACATTCTGTGGAGGCAAAGTCTTTTCCTCGGATAGTCCTGTGATATGGGAGTTGCTGTTTTCAGCCCCACATACTCGGTCATGGGTTGGGGGACACAGTATTGACCAACACTGTCTGTGCCCTTCTTGGTGACTTTAGGGCATGGCGAAGGTTAAATGAAGAGGAGGATGAGGAGAGGAAATGATAAGGAAGGGCATGAGGAAAGGGAGATGACGGGAAACGGAGGGAAGAGTGGAAGAGGTGGAGGAGCAGGAGGAGCCCTGTCACATGGGACCGGGCTATTGATTGAATTCTGACATTGATTAAGCATCCCCTGATTCACAATGCCATGTGTTTGTGCATGAGCGTGTGTGTAGTCTGTTTTATCTATGAGTGTGTGTATATGCACGAGGATTACAACTTCCTGTGAGTGATGCTAGTAGTCTATAAAGAGAAAGAAGGGATGAAGAAATAAGAAAGCGTTTATTTTCATCATTCTCTACTTGCATTCACACGTATATACTCTTTTGAAATGCGTGTGTGTGTGTGTGTGTGTATGTGTGTGTGTGTACCTATAGATCTCTACCCCTAGGAGGCCTGACTTGCAATACCACTTCATCCATCCTTGTGGGATAAAAATAGGGTCTCCCTTTCTCTCCCTCTCTCTCTTTCTTTCTCTCTCGCTCTCTCTTCCTTTTTTTCCACTACCCCCTCGCTCGCTCTTTCTTTCCCTTCGTCTCCTTTGTGTGCACTCCTTTCTTTCTTATTCATCATTAATCCTCCAGTCTGGGTCGGGGATGTCACAGCCCCCCCCCCCCTCTCTATCTGCTCTCTCGTTCTCTCTCTCCGTTATTGTGTGTGTGTGTGTGTGTGTGTGTGTGTGTGTGTGTGTGTGTGTGTGTGAAGGGCAAGGGCTTGTCATCCTGTGCCCCTGTCACTCTGCCTCTCCATTCAGAGCATGGCACCCCCTTTGCCAGGGATAATTACCCCCTCCCCTCCTCTCCCCAACCTCCTCTTCTTCCTCCTCCTCCTCTTGCTTCTCCTCTTCCATTCCTTTTTCTCAGTATTTATCATTCAGAAAATGGCAAAACAACAATTGTAACATTTGAATCATGTTGCAGTAAGTGTTACATAATCATCAATATCACATAAAAGGATGTCTATAGCTCTGAAATTGTGATAACAAAGCCATGCAGATCATTTAAAAGCCAGGAAGGGGCATACTTGACGACCCGCAGTAACTTTTGTGTGTGTGTGTGTGTGGATATGTGTGTTTGTGTGTGTGTGTGTGTGTGTGCAGACTGAACAGGGGGTGGTTCATGGACGGGGTGAAACAGGTCAGGTACTGTACAAGGCCTCAGCCTGGGAGCCAGACATATAAACATAAACAGGGTCGACTGGTATGCAGTGCCTGTAAAGACTGGAGGATGTTCATAGTCAGGCACACACACACACACACACACACTCAGACCCCTGAACCCAACAGATTTTTTGTACCATTATGTATCTATGACTATTGCATAATCCACCACTGGTTCCCAAACTGGGCATAATTCACATATTCCTCCCCAAAAGAAAGAGTTTAATATTGGTTTATTATGCGGTATGAGCAGCAATGTAATTCTGTACAAAGTCAAATCTAATAACATGGATGTAATTTCTTGGGCCAAATCCTAATAAATATGAAACTTTGATTAATTAATTCAGGTTCCCACATCCCTCTTACTGTTACTAATAATCAGTTTCATACTCCACATCAAATGCTCCATAAAAAAAATACCCACTCCGTTTTATTTATAACTTTAACCACATCTAATGAGTAAGCAAAACGCTAATTAACAGTTTTAAGCGAGCCATGCTCCTTTCCACACCCAGTCTACTTACCATGTGTGCAAAATGTCAGAACCATAATGCAGAGTAATGTATTATACTTTATCTAACAAAGTGCAAGAGAGCACTTTACTCCAGTGTTGGCCTGCCTCCACTGGCCACCTGTGGCGTTTATGATTAAATATAAAACTTTAGTTATATAACCTATCAAGCACTAGATGGTGAATTCCCTCAGTACATTTCTCAATGATTGTGTCCATCAAAGACCATAAAGGCTCCCAGGGGAGACTGTGCATTTGCTGTCTTTGCCCCTAAACTTTTGGTTTAGGGTTTCCTCTTAGATCATCACATAAAGATGATTTCTTAAGACTCACTTCTATTCCCCTCGCTACTCTTAACTGATGGTTTTGCTCTTTTGTTTTATGTTTTGTTTCTGTTTTGTTGGTGTGGTGCGCCCAGTTGTTAGATATTTTGTGCGTGATTGTTTTTAATTGTTTGTAACTTCTGTTTTGAAAAGCGCTGTATGGATATATCGAAATCAGAACTTATTAATGCAGGATTTGATCTTATGTGGGATCTTTAATGAGAAACAGTTTCAAAAACCTCTGCTTTACATGAAATAATTTGAAAATAATTACAATACTACTTAAAATAATAATACTTGCTACTAATATTACATTACTGCTGGACTATAAGTCAATAACAATGCCAACTGTAACCTTGGCACCACTGTCTTGCATCACAAAACAAATATTTTACATACTTTGGTTTTGTTGCTATAAGTGCAATAACTGTACTGCAGACACCAATTCCCCAATTCCCTTCAATGCAATTATTATTATTATTATTTTGCAACTTTGTTGTCTCCTCATTTTATTTGTGACTACGTTTTGTCTCCAAACACTCATATACAGTATATACAGTATTAAGTATTTTTGTTTTTTTCATGTAAATAGTATTCTAGTTTTTTCAACCTTTTTACAAGTAACTTATCTATGCATCTGTTTATGTACTCCTTAGATTTTTCCCTGCATTGGATCAATTAAGTTGATCTTAGCACACAGGTAATACAGTAATGTTAGAGTCACTGGTATGGACACAAAATGAATTAGCTTCCTAAACAGAGAGAATTATAAGAGCTACCTGATTGCATGAAGTGTACACCTTCTGAACAGCCTGTGTGTATGTGTGTGTGTGTGTGTGTGTCAGTCAGACACACACACACACATATCCACATGTACTGTAAACACAGTCTCTCTTCTCCTAATTGCTCTTGAAGGGTGACCCTCATAAACAAAAGGCAGTTCAGGAGCAAATAAACAAAAGCTTGTCTTGTCGTTTATTATCGCTCCTTCATTCTTTCCCTTTTATTTCTGCATGGCCTCTGGTCGGTCAGAGGGGAGGGGGAGGGGGGGTGGCGGCAGGAGCCAGCCCTCTCTCTCTCTATCAGATGCCTGGTGTGTTGCGTGTATTGATCGGAGAGGCTCAGTAGCAGAAAATAATGGGGTGGTGAAAGCTTAGTAGAGAGAGGGAGATGGAGAGAAAAAGAGAAAAAGAGATCTACAAACGTGTGTACGCTAACACACACACACACACACACACACACACACACACACACACACACACACATCACTCCCATACACAATCTTATTTCCCTGCCTCCTCTCTGCCCTGTGTCACCATATGAATATTGGTTCTCCCCTAACTCCTCTATGTCACCATTATGTGTGTGTGTGTGCGTGTATGTGTGTTCGCCCAGTCTGCCTCATTTGCATTTATGTGTGTGTGTGTGTGTGTGTGTGTTATCTATGTGAATAAATCCTTCCAAGCCCCGTGCGCCTCAGGGTGATGTGATGCGGCCAGTGCCCGAGCAACCATACCCTAGCTAATTTACAACCAACCTAGTGTGTCCCCCCCCCACTCCCACACACACACACACAAACACACACAGACATGCACACAGCTTGATGACACCACGGTGAAACATGTCGTCTAGACGACATTGAACCCTGAGTCCGCCCAGGGTAATTGTTTTATGCAAATGGGGAGAGCTAGGGCTGACATGATTGGGCCAGACTTGGTGTTGATTGAAGTGTGTGTGTGTGTGTGTGTGTGTAGCAGTTGTTATGGATGTGGCCATGATTGTGGTGTAATGCTGGTAGCCATTAGTATTATTGTTATTGTTGGGAATGTTCTATTATTCAGAAGGGCAGGGCGGGGCAATATACATAACATGAAGATATATGGAGGCGAATGACATGCAACTGCACACACACACACACCCACACACACACACACACACACACAGTCAATACATGCAAAATCATATCTGTGTAACATCCAACTTGCCATTGAACTGAATGAATGTGTTAGAGTTTGAAGCATAAACACACACACGCATGCGCAGACACATGCATACACCCAGGGTGTTATCAGGGCAGCCATCAGAGAGGAGAGTGTGTGTGTGTGTGTGTGTGTGTGTGTGCGAGTGTGTGTGTGTGTGTTGTGGTCCAAGTCGTAAATTTAATTTCATGCTGGATTTGCAGAGCTCATCTGAATTGCATGTGAGCACAACCTGATGGGCCTCGGTCTCGACGCCGGAGAGTCACACACTAAGAAGCAGATGCTGCCATCGATGGCGTGCACACATAAACGCGTGGACACACATGCAGCAGTCGCGTCTCAAGTTTAGGATACCAACATGACCTCTAGGCATGACCCCAGATAGCCACGCTTTTCTATTAATGTGAACAATAAAATGTATAGGATGAAGACCTTTGTAGCATCAGTGGCGGGAATACTCATAACCAGGCATGAAATGTCCAAATTGACCTGGTCTCAAAGGCCAGGTAATAGCTGTATAAGCTAATCAACTCAAGTTTATTTCTTACAGTCCTTATTGTTCTTGGTAGTGTGTTTTGACAAGTTGAAGCTTATCAGGCTAATGGAAGCTACTCTCAAAGTCGTTGGCGTAACAATGTTGCTTGGATTAAAAGCAGGATGTGACAGACAGACATTGTCCTACATACTGCTTCTTCATTAGCTGGTTGTTGCAGTGGTTAACAGAGGTACAACCTTTAGTTTAGTAATCCTCAGAATACGTCAGTTAGAGCATAAATACTAATAAGGACCTATTGACCTGATACAAGCAAGGTTTATGGTAACACTTTGCATAACAATACAGCTTAATTAGGAATGGCAAAGAAATCCTTTCTTTGCACAGATGATCAAGTATGGCCCTAACGGTTGACAATTAACCATTCACTCCTGTTAATACTATTAAGTATTAGCAAAAATGTTTTGGTTAAATATCAATCAGTTCTTTAAATTGTCCACAGTAAAATGATGTAGAATGGTGTATGCTTTCCATAATGCAGTTTAGACTCTCTATGCCTTGTAAATGCCTACACTCTTCAAACTGCACACCACCAGTTTGTAATGCAGGCTTTGTGTTAAACACGTACTGGCTTCAAGCCCAGGCCAAGATAACTCTGATGACATCATCGGGGGTTATGTTCTCAGATTTGACAAAAGCTCCTCCAGAGCTACAGAACAAACAACTGTTTTCACAGGCTGACTAGTGCTCCCCATGACGAGTAAACTGACTGTCATGCATAAAATTGGTGGAGTCCAACTTTAAAGTTTATTGTTAAGGTGAAGCAACTACAACCACTTGTAAGGTTAGAGAAAGATTGTGAACATGGTTACATAAGCCAGCCAGTCTACCACCCTTACCCGCACTCTCAACTCTTCACTCCTGTATTAGTAGTAAACGTTGCCACTGAACATAGTCCAGTAATAGAGAATACTTTTATATAAATGTAATTCACAGGAGTGAGGGTTTGGAAGGCTGTTGAATAAGGACATAATGAACAGCAAATTCATTTAGGAAACTGCTCTGCTGACTTGTTCTGCCTTGACCAGGCATTACTGTATGTTCACACTACGAGCGACAAGCATTGGCCAGCTACGTTGTCGCAGAGTCGCTGTTGAAGTGTTGCTCAAGCGCTCGTTGACGTAGTTATATTTCGCCATCCCATTGCATCCCTGTGTGCACCGTCAGCTAACTTAGCTAAATAACACGGTACCACAGTTAGCCATTGTGCATTTAAAAATGTATGTTACATACCTGGTACTCCCATAATAGCTGCCACCCTTTGCCAAGCAAACATGTTTTTGTTAGTGTCGCAGTAAAAAAAAACAGGGTAGGGTTAAATAGCACTGGGAACTGGCTAACAGCAAGAATACGCGTTTTTCTTCTAATTTTTAGACAGAACAAAAGAGGAATTGTGGGAAGAGAGAAGGGGACCGGAAATGGTGAAACAAAACAAAAACATATGATTGGCTGACGCTTCACCGCATTGAAAAAAGTTGAGGCCAGCTCAACTTTGATTTGAGCGCGTCACGGCCGTCACGCAGCGCCAAGTGTCGGGCGTCAGTTTGTAACTTCATGTCACTGTCTTCCATTGAAAATTACATGTAGCCTGTTGCTTTGTCACCGGTAGTCTGAACACAGCATAAGACTGTGTTTGTGTGCTCAACACCCTATTTTCCTACTTAATTTCTTATTATGTGATCTATTTGTATCTTCTAGAAGTATTTTTTACTTTTTATGTGTCCTCCTCTCACCTGTCTCAACTTCTAATCCACCCAAACCCCAAACCTGTCACAGCCTCATCTAACGTTGATTTAGAGGAAACACTGCCTCCATTTCACTCCTCCCTCCATCTCTTCTCAATCATTTTCTCCCTTCCTCTCTTCTGTCCACCAGCCTGCTTTACTGAGGTCTGAAGTGGAGCGAGGGAGTGAGAGACCCTTCAGATGCATGCAGGCTAAAGTTAAAAGAGAGAGGGAGAACTCTGCAATTACCCTGTTACAAGGATTGGAGCAATTAAGGAAATGTACAGTTCAGCCGGGTTCACAGTTTCAGATGCCTGTCAGATGCATACAGAGAGCCTCATAAAACCATGACTCATATTTAGCTGCTCAAGGCTCTTCACACACACACACACACGCTCACACCCTGGCATTACAGCAATTGTTTAACCCTTCCTGACACACTGAGGGGATCAGTTCTATATCTCAAGTTTTATACTGCAGCACTTTTATCTCTGACATCACCCTACTTACCTGTTTCAAATGAATACCGTAAGTGTAAAATGGTATTTTTCTAAGTTTAAGAATTTTATTTTCTCACTGACCTCTTTACTTTCACTGTGCAAAAACCTGCCGAGGTCAGCAGCAATTCAGTTTGCACCATCTGAAGGACAAATGAAGAGTTCTAAAAAGCCTTTATTTTTCTTTTTGAAAAAGAAAAAAAAACTTTTCACAGCACATTGAAAATGCTGAAAAGCCAGTCTGCGAAAGTGTTTGCATTTTGTCACCCAAGAACTGTCACTGCGTGCTGTCTTCTCTGTAATTCCTTTTAATTGTGTGCCATCAATCATCACACACACACACACACAAAGACCCATTCTTTTTTAAAATGTTAACTAACTTTAGAAAAACTTTCAAGAAGGCAGGTATTTGTTTGACCTTGACCATAAACCTTGTAGAACAAACCAGATGATAAACCCAAGGCAGCTCCTGAACGACATCTTTCTTTCCTTGAGAGTATGAACATGCTTATTGTGGAGGATTGTCTCTCAGAGCAGAAGGAAAAATGGAGATATTCACTCTGTGGTCTTTTAGGCCATTTCGACTAAATGCTTTTCCAGGTCCAGGAGTGTCCCAGGACATTTTGAAGGAGGATGTTTTGCAGCAGGAAGACACAATTGTTACAAATAAAGGCAAAATGCAGAAAGAGTACATAAATATTTTACCACCCACTGAAACTACCTAGACTCATCTTTTTATTTGCAGTTTACCACCATTTTATGCTGACGTGAATCTTTATGACCTGATTCATACATTATAGTTAGTATGATCAGCTTGTAAATCCTGCACTGATGGAATTTTGAACTTTTCTCAAGTGAAGAATAGAACAAAGGCAATGAGCAAGGCCCAGGTTTTCACAATAACATCTCCCCTGCACAAGGACATCAAATTATATAAACGTAGATAAACTACCGTAATATTTTAAATAATCAATGTTTTTTGGTTTGTTTTATAGATAATGTTATCCTGTGATGTTGTGTGAGACTACAAGAATTTAGGACTATAGCTGTGTATGTATGGATGTAGGTAGATATGTATGTGTATATTGTATGTGAAGCACTTTGTAACTGTGTGTTTTAAAAAGTTCTGTATAAATAAATTATTATTATTAAATTATTATTATTATCATCAGCGTTAAAGATAGACTATCACAGGATTTAATATAGCAAATCAAATGATATACATGGCTGTTAACCACAATTCATTTAATTCCTAATTGGTCCGGAAAGTCTGTGAGGCTACGTGGCAATCACAGACAACAATGTTAAAACTATTGGAATATTATATGAATATCATAGGGTTAGGGGTTAAAGAACTGGTTAGGACTGGAGGACCAAATGTACTTCTGACAAACAAAAACACAAAACACTAACAGCTTTATAAAAATACTCAAGGTATATTTATATGCCAATTTATATACTGAAATACTGAAGGTATATAAACTGCTTCGGTTCAACTATTTTTTTTACCAGACTGGAGCAATGAAGTGCCATAAGCGTAGTTTTGAGAGAGGGGGGCCAGAGCCACAATACAGTGATGGTCCCAGGAATGAGAACAAGCCTTAGTGTGGCTGGCTTATATTTCTGCCAGTGAACAAAGGGCCATGAGATGCTGTGAAAGCTCAGAGGAAAGCTAAAAAGTGTAACTGAGTTAAGATTAGTTTGTCAAAAGAAAATAAAAAATCAAGGCTTGACACATGTCATCTCATGTCAGTGAGACATGAGCCACAAACACATCAATCTGGACTGCAAAGGTCTGCAAAATGGACTGTTTATGTTCAGTTCAAACCGGTCAGGAATGTTACAAAATAGATGAACAAACCCCTCACTGGGATCTTTAATGCTGTCAGTCATTCTCTAGCATCCTGTCTGTTAGAGACATTAAACTTCATTGGACAGAGATACAGGGGCTCCTTGTCTCCACCTTCACCATCCTGATAGGAACAGAGGGAGCAGGCCACAGACAGAGGCATGTAGAGGTTTAAAGTTCTGGCAGTTTTATTAAATTCCAACTCATTTGATCTTCTGGGCAGAGTTTTAACTTCGTGGCAAACTGTTTTCTGCAATTAAAGGGTAGGTTATGTTGAGTGTAGGTGGGCTGAACCGGCACTACATGCCTGCATGTTGCTAAAAGTGAAGAATCAGAGCTCAGCATATAGAAAAAGAGGGAAACTATGACTTCTAAAACATGTATTTTTATTGAATGTTGTGCTGCTGCAAACATATGAGAGGGAACATGAGAGAAGAGGCCTTGAGATAGAACAAAACAAGCCACATTTAAGAAAAAATAACTTTCACAAACATCCACACAGTGACTACGGCTGCTCTCCCAGGGCGCTTTACCATCCAAAAGCTGTTCCAGTAACGAAGACAAAAAACCAGACACACACCTACTTGCACACTCTTCTTCCCACTCGCCTTGCCTCGCCTGGCCAGTCTCAACATCCCAGCGCTCTTTGAGGCGACGTCCCAACAATTCCACCGGGTCCCTCATTAAGGCCCAGGTGCCGACTCTCGAGGGGAGGTGTGTGTGTGTGTGGGGGGGGTGCTGGGTAAACTTTGGAGAGGTCACCTCCTCGTCTCCATCTCCTGCCTCCTCTCATCCCTCGTTCCGGCCCATCCTCAGGTCCTGTCAGCGGAGAGTGTAAACAAGCAGAAAGGTTAGCAGTGTTTTCACCCGACACTGTCTTCTCTCATTAGGGACAAGGGACAGTGAGCCAGTACCACCAGCAATGCCACACTTTGTTGTTTGGGAGGTAACTTCTGCGATTATCCCTGAAAAATGTTCAGCACTATAAGAAGAGTTAGGCACCAGCTGGTTTAAGTGAGGAGTCAACTTCAGTAGCGATAAACTGGTTTTATCGCTTAAAAAAAGAATATTTTCCTGAAATAATAATATTAATAATTATAATATTAAAGGTCCATACCAGTGGTTTGCCATGTTTTAGTGCATATACTACAAATCATGTGCACTTTGGGGGAGCCCCACTAGCCTAATGATTAAGGTGCATATAACCACAACACCCCAAGTTCGATCCTAGCCGGAAACAGCTTTTGTTGCATATCATACCCTCTCTCTCTTCTTTTCCTGTAAACTGTCAAATAATGGCGCAAAGCCGCATTATTATTGAGTGGTAATGCAGTTTAAGTGCAGATTGCAGACTCAAGCTAGAGTGTGCTAATTCATTTTCCTACTGAATGAAAAAGAATGGAAATCAATGGCTGCCCGGAATGGTATTAAAATACATCCAAAACTCTAAAATCGCACGGCAAAAATGTGACGTATACATGATTTGCAGTTAAGGAGCTAAAAACCCTGTTATGTTATGTTATTATGTTCTTCAAATTCTTCCTCAGATCTTGATCCTTGTCCGAAATGCTGTTTTTTGGTGTAAGCCAGCATGAAGGATCCTTTCTATCTTTTGTCTTTGAAGTGGCTTTTTCGATGCACCTGATTCTGAAGATTTTGTTTATTAATTATTTTAGTTTTATATTATCATTTGATTATATTCTATACTGAATGTCTTGTTCCTGATCTCTTTTCGAAGGTAGCATTGTGCCATGGGTAGAGTAATTGGTTACGCTACTTGTTCTATTACTTGCTGTTACACGCACAAAAAAGTAACTCAGAAATTAAAATAACTCAGTTACCTGTCAGAAACTGCAATACAGCAATAGACAAGAATTTGTGTATGTACATTTACTGCAAGTTTGACACTGACATGCAATTACACAGTCAATTAATTGTCCTCTTTGCACAGCAACAATGTTGCCTTTTTCCTGCTTGTCCATTCAAAGTTTTGCTGCAGGTTTAGTGTTGATGCTGTTTAACCACCTGAGTTAAGATGGTGTTGAGTTACTTGTAGAAGCAAAATTTTTGTATATTTCACTTTCCCTGGTGACTTCTTTCATTGTAAAATGAAACTTTTCTTTTTTATTACTGAGTCAAACAGTATCTATACAGAGCAGAAACAGTTTGGAAAACTTCATTACTTCACTGCAAAACTCATGCAGAACACATCGAGTGCATGTGGAAGGAACAGGGAGGGGACTTCCCTCTTATAGTAGTTATCACTGCATCGACTGTGTGCATAACCTCTGCATACCAATAAACTAAAAGATCCTACTAAAACTTCCCCCATGGCAGTATTAAAACCTCCTGCTAAAGTCATCCCTCCTCTCCTTTATAGCATCTCTGTCACTGTCCATTCTACCCCGACAGAAACACACACACACACACACACACAGAGAGAGAGAGAGAGAGAGAGAGAGAGAGAGAGAGAGAGAGAGAGAGAGCCACCGTCCAGCTACAATGGTGACTGTCTCCCTGCCTGCCTGTCTGTGTTTGCTGACTGGCTGTGGAAGAAGCCATTTAGCATGGTGAATGTCAAGGTCAGTGTGTGCCGTCCTTGTCATCACTCTCCACAGCAGAAGGTCAGGGAAAAGCTCTCCTCAAACGGCCAGACAAAGAGGAGCGCTGGCAAGAAAGAAAGAAAGGACACAAACAAACAAACAAACAAACACGTATTTTCAGCCCAAGTTAACAAATATTCCATCTCCCCTGGCTCCAGTAGTGCTGCTATTCGAGGTATTTGATTCTTTTTGTGTGTGTAGTCTTCTAATTGAGCCCTTATGAGAACCAAATGTCATGGCAATAACAGAAATATTGGTCCCTCTTCCACTTGGGGCGAGTTAAAATCCAAGTTTCGGTGTAATTTGGAATTAGGATTTGGCTTTTATTGTAAATTTGATTATTGGAAATTATTTCTTGGTTAGGGTTAGAGTAATAATATTAATGCATATAAAGGAACGTATGTTTTGCTGTTCTCAAGAGAGCTTTTTCTTTGCCAGGTAATACAAATAGATATAGGCCTACTGTATTTGAGATATTGAGTTCTTAGCCAATAATCATACAAACATACAAACTCTTTCCGTTCCCCTTCACGCTGCCCTCTGTCGGAGCTGCATTCTGTATGTTTGCTGTCACGCGGAGTAATGACCGCTGAAGGAGACGACCATTTGAAACGTCACCATTCCCCCTGTGATCCATAACACACAGTGATTTTAATGCAGCGAGTAATTACAATATGCCCCAACCTGCTCTCTCTTACTTCCTTGTGCAGAAATACTTGTGCACACACTCGGTGTGCACATGCAAAGTGGGGCGCACGCACTCACATGCACAGATGCAAACAGACTGAGAGGTTGCACAGCAAACCATAAACTAATTTAATTCAGTAGTAAGTCCTAAGTGCTTGCACAATGCAAAATGCATTTCATTTAATCATACTGTATGTACTGTAAGTGACGAAAAACAGACCGCCATAAGCAAAAGCTGATATAAGGAATTAATAGCCAGGCTAATAAAGGCTGAGTTAAAACTTGGAGGAGGAGTTAAATTACCTGTACTAAAATGCCTCAAATGGAAAATTCAGCATAATGTACATTTCCGCAGCATTAAGTACATCAGTGCAATAACACAGGCATAATCACCGCTCTGTTGTTCTACTTGGTTCTACTTTGCCATTCTTTTGTTTGCTGTTAAGCTACAGTCATTGAAACTCAATGCCTCCTACAAGTGTTTCACATAAAAAGCCAACCAGGAAGGGGGGTATTATGCCCTTTAAGCCGCTGGAAGGCTTTTAATGTGACACATCTTCGAAGAAAGACTTGAGTTTAATTGGCAGTAGCTTAACACCGGTCCGAACCAAAACAAACAAACAAACAAACAAAAAACAGTAAAGTATTGTAATTTGTGAATAAAAACTGTGTTTCTGTAAAAAAAAAGAGGCCAAGATATCCTGACTTTTAGTCCCTATTATGGGTCAAACCCCCAAAACACTGGATCCTACATTTCCCATAATGCAACTCAATAGTGTCTTTCGTTAGACACTCCCTTCCATGCCCACAGTTTGTTTTGCAGGGTTTTGTTAAACATTTGTCCCACCCACCCAGAGCCTGGTTCTGGTTCTGCTCGAGGTTTCTACCTGTTAAAAGGGAGCTTTTCCTTGCCACTGTCGCATAGTGCTGCTCATGGTGGGAACTGTTGGGTCTCTGTAAATATAAAGAGTCGGTCTAGACCTAGATGAAAAAGTGCCCTGAGATAACTTTGTTATGATATGGCGCTATATAAATAAAACTGAACTGAACTGAATAGTCTTCAAGCCCAACCTAAGATAACCCTGATGACATCATCAGGGGTATTTCCTCAGATTTTGGACAATTTGGATTTTGGAGTTCAGAACTTTAAAACGCAGGCAGACATTACAACAACTGTTTTCACAGAATGAGCAGTACTCTCCATAAAGAGTAAACTAATATATATACATTTAGTGGAGTCCCCCTTTAACACAGTGGAAATGTACATTATCCTGAATTATCATGAAGGAAGCTTTGCATTTACAACAAATAGCATCAACAGCAAATTAAACCAGCAGCAGATCAGAGCATGTACTAAAATATGATTAAATATATAAAACAGGAAAGGCGGTCACTAATGAGAGTCTGTTTCAGATAAAGACCTGTCTGTCTCTGCAGCTGAAGTAAATAAAGGCCAGGGCCTCTTTTTGAGAATGTACTGTATTTATGTATAGGTACCAGCTATTTGCTGCTATCCACCCTCCCCTGTCCTTCTATCATTGTTTCTCTGTGCTGGTGCCTACTTTCCACAGCTTTAGTAAACACTGCCAACTCTTTCATTAGCCCTCTCACCACAGACTCTCTTTCACTCTGCATGTCTTTCATCCCCTCTCACTCTGTCTCTACATGCCTCTGTTTAAACAGATGAATGTGATTAGAGCCAGTTTTAAATGACATTGGAAGTTTGTGTGTTTAATGACTCAAATCAAAGGCACGGTTATTATGTTTAAAGATAGGCCTTAATATGACGTCTGTGTGTGTTGCTTTTTATACTGTGTGTGTGTGTGTGACACTCCACCACCTCTACTGAGTTTATTTTATTGTGCAGATTGTCAGATGATTGACTGTAATGCCTGGCTTATGGAGTGGTATTCTGTACATCAACACCAGCATGTCTTGCGGCCACAAAACGCATCTGGGCTCACAATTTACTCATTAATTCAAGTTCAAGTTTTTTTTTGTAGATCCAGCTTGACAAATCTGAATCTATCCTTCCTAGTCGTGCATATTATATTCATTTTGATGATCGTAAAGGTGGTAATAGTTTGGTTTTCTTAATTTACAGGCAATAGCATCGACTTTTGTGTGGCCTTGTTCTCATTCAGTCATGTCCTATTGAGCTATGGTCTCACAAATCAATGCCACAATTATCACCATAGAGGCAGGAAAGCTAGCATTTAGAGGCCGTTAGCTAACTAAGCTAGCTAGCCAACAGCATGAATTTTTATTTTTTTTTAACTGAAAGGTGATTTTGCAGGCTTTGAATATAGTATAGTCCTCCCTTGAGGTTAACCAAAATATAGAATTAGATTTTATTTTCCCATTAAGACCACATTTGTATCATGCCGTTTTTGCTAAATTCGCTAACAGAGGTAACATATTATTAGGCTTATTAATTTACAGATACGATGACCTGTGTTGTCATTGTTTTTTTTACACCCGCATTAACTTTCTTTGTGGCCATTTGGGAGCAGTGGACAAAGCTTTTAACACATCATCGACATATTATCACATTTTGAGTTGATAGGGCAAACCTATTAGAAAACAGTTGCTTATTTACGCATCCAGAGGATACAAAGGAACATTAGCATCTATTTGGAGTCGTGTTGCTGGCCACTTGGCAAATGCTTGTCCAACTCCTGAGGAAGATATCTGGCTCTTTACAGCTAAATGCTTAGGCCTACTATACAAAAAACTACACCATTCAGTAAGCTCTGTCCTGCAGACAGACATGACAGAACTAGTCCATGGACTTTTCTCTTTTTGTCAAGCAGTGACGATTAGCCAGAAGGTCTAGGGCTTATGGGAAATGGTGTTTGTTAAAGGCCAGAAAAACAGAAATATTGAATATTTACTAATGTTCATTTTTATTAACATCCTTATCTCAACAAATGGAGTGAACAACACGACATAATGTTGAGAAAGGCTCGGTCCCAAGGCTGGGTTTTTAGTTATTTGCTCTTGTGTTCTGAAAAACACTTGGTTGGAAGTATTTGATCCAAAATGGCAGGAAGTACGTTAAGCCAGAAATCACAGCAACAAGCCAAGATTTCTGAGTCATTGGCACTGGTCAACAACTCTATCAACACCAATGGATATATAATGGTCATTTTGTGTTGCGGGACAGTAAATATTTTTCCAATTTCCTGTTCAACTTTGGCTGGTGCTTGAAAAAATGTCTTTTTATGTGCCCAAGACTATTTTGAGGTCATTCTAAAATTTCCTCCTATCAAGTTTTATAACCTAATCAGTGACAATTAAGTCTCAACTGTCTATGAACTATAAACCGCAGCATTAATCTAGTCATGTGTTTGGATCAGTGAGAGTCATAAGGCTTTCTGTGAATGCCCAGCATGAACCCAACATTGCCCTGGGTCCATAGCCCTTAAATGCCCGGGCACTCTTCATGGAACATACTTTGGAAAACTGAGAGAGATGCTTTCTGGAGGCCTTCTGGGGAAATATTCAGAGCAAATTTGTTGGTGTATGATCAGTGGTCAGCACCGTGATAATATAAACTGACTATAGCAAGGAAAGATAAGGCATTGATCATAAATCAGTTTTAGAGTTCAATGGAATCTGCTGCTTATTCTTTGAGGGGAAGAGTTGGATTTCTATGGATCATGCCCTTATGAGCAATACAGTGTGTTGCTATAGCACATTGGGACAATGGGGATTTTTCCTTTGGTTCAGTCTTTTGCCTAATGTTAAACAATAACATAATCTGGCCTTTTGAGCCCAACAATGCCTTGAATTGTAAAACAGTTACTTCTACCTTGTATTCTACGTGTTAACAATGGATCAGTCCTACTATGCTGTACTATGCTGTACTTTAAACTTTGTTGTGAGACCTGGTGACCTGCGTTTTTACTTTTTTTCAACTAGAAAGTGATTATGGGGGCTCACCCTGCCTTCTGGTTACCAACACATGCAGCAACAGTAACTAATACCCAGTCTTCTGTTGCCGAAAACAACTAAACTAGTAGAATTGCTGCATTAAACATTCTGACATCATTATGTTCTCAAGTTACTTGGATATTTTGATAATATTACCAGTTTGTCCAGTGTCAAAATGACTGGAGCTTCTGTCTCACTCAAACTGCATTGTTACTTTCTCAAAATGAACACCACATTTACATTAAGACCACTGTCGTTTATTTCGAAGGACAACACCCTTTTCTTATTTTGTACAGTTGTAGCCTGTGTCAATAATTGTTTATTTACAGTAATTGAAATCAATGCGATAATGATTTATTGATGACACACTGTAAGTAACACTGATCATGTCACACAGGTGGACAAATTGAAATGTTTTTTTTCCATTATTGTTATCAAATATTAATTTTAGGACTTGTTAGATGTGGGTTAAGGCTGTCACTTTTAACTACTGTTGGTACATTCAATCTGTAATCATCTGCTGAGTATAAGGCCGTGCCTTGTTTTCCAGCGGGGTGGCGTTCCTAAAATGAGACTGTTTGCTGACTGAGTAAAACGCAACTGACCGTGCAAAGCATACAGCATTGTCACTTCACGACTAACAGTGAATAGGTCTTGTCCTGAAAAAGTAACAGCCCTAGTGTGGGTGTAAAAATCACCTTGTTTAAAACAATAATTCTCGTGTTTATTTTGAGGGCTAAATTCCCAAATTGCAAGTTAATTTCCTGTCATTCATGGTGCATGGAAATGGACTGTGGTATTTGCATCTTATGCATTTAAAGACATGTCTATTTTATTTCAAATACAGCAGGATGTTGTTGTGTTGGCTTTATGATCATAGCTGGTCACTGTCTGAGCAGCTCAGACAGGTGGTCTCCCCGGACACCATCTATCATTCAGCTTTTGCAGCCTGATTGTCTTGGATCACACAGGCCCTCTTCTCTGACATCTACACGGATGCAGCTCGGCCACTACTACGGCCATGTATCATAATACTTGAAAGATTAAAAAGTGCTGTGGGCCCCTTTGTCATGCCACACGCAGACACGCAAACACATCTGCCTGTACCTGCAACACCCTTTGCACTCTCATCTGCATATCCCTTGCTCTGCACTATAAATTCCAGCAGGAACGGGCACTTATACTTTCATAAATCTCCTCCTTGTCACTTTCAAATTACAGAGATTTATTCACAGAAGAGCAGGCCTGAAAAGAGTCGAGAGAACAAGGAAGAGTACAGAGGAGAAAAAAAACAACAACACTCGTGTCTTTATGACCCGGCACAGCAGTGTGGGGGGATTTGGAGTGGAAGTGCATGTGCAGCAATGTATGCTTCCACTGTGCTGTACGTACATAAATATAATGTTTATGCCTCAAGTGGGAGGGCCCTTAAGCAGCAAGCATTCATTGTTTTTGTGTGTGTGTGTGTACAGTATGTGATGTAATCCAGTTCGGGTCACTTAACCGTGTCAAAACACTAAAGTGCGCTGAAGTATTTCTTACTGAGTTGACTGAGAGAAATATGTTGCCATAGAGATTCATAGAGATCTCACCTTTGAGTCCAGTTTCGGCTAGCTAATTAGCATACCACTGCACACACATCATATCACACCGCATGTATTCATGTATACAAAATAAAAATTGTTAGTTATTGATTGTAGCTACATCAGTAGCTAGAGAACTAGCAAGCTAGCTACCACACCAATTACAACAACATAAAGAATATGCAGTTACTGTACTTCCTGTGATCCTGTATGACTGATCGCAACCCAAAGAGTTCTTTATTCAGAGAGAACAGAATTCCATAGAAATCCACGAGAATCCCTTCCTCCATTTGGCACTCTCCGAGTCGACTGCCTGTCACATATGAATTCATGTCATGTGGGATGGAGGGCAGCGATGAGAACGTTTTCAACATTAACAATTTTGAGTGTTCACGTCATTGGACACCTCAAAAGAGTTAATAATTCTGTGCATTGTCCATTTGGGAGGGTAACGCTTTATATTAAAATCCTTGTAATAAGCGTTGGTTAATAGGTAATAAGTTCTTATAAGATGCTTATTAACACTATTATCTCTTAATAAGACATAAACACCTTTAATGTTAGATTATGAGACATTTATAAACACTTATAAGAAACTTGGTAACAATTTATAGACTGCTTAAGATCGTTAATAACAGCCTGTTTCTTATAATTGTTTATAATAGCATTACAAACTCATATATTGAGTCTCACTAACTTACCTATTCTGTCATTGTTAAACCTTTAAACCTTTATCTTTACCAACCTTTACTTTTTTGTTGCTTTATTAAGGTAAAAAAAAAAAAGACTTTATTCTTCATTTATTAGCAGTTAACTGTGCTTTTTGCAGATACCGGATCTAAAGCGAGAACAATGCCTTATTAACAGTTGACCATGCTTTTCACACAAAAACACGCTTATCTAACAATAAATGTGTTTATGATGCTATTATTAACACCTACTGTATATGGTCTTATTAACAGATAATAGTGTTAATAAGCATCTTGTAAGGGCCTTGTTACCTGTTAACTAACACTTATTACAAGGACCTTAATATAAAGTGTTACCTCAATTGGTAAATATATCTATTAAATTAGCATTTAATTACTTCAAACAATGAACTTTGACGAGAGCCATCCATGTTTTTTAGCCTTTATAGGCCTTTTTTAAAAATCTAGTGCCAAGAGCCATTAGAGCGTACGCAATACGGTGACTGCCACATGTACATACAGCAGGTACCACAGTCTGGCACTATTTTGCGTGCTGAAAACGCACTGTGTGGATTTTTCTTCACATACTATCCACTAATCACAAAAATTCAATTAGAATGAAATATATTTGGTAAATAATTGAATTGACTACTTACTCTCCTCTTCTGTGCATTGCTATGACTTCTCTCACCCTCCATTTCTCCCTCCCTCTTCTTCTTCTGTCACTTTGTCAGAGGTGTTATGCAGTTTGGTTAAACGGAGAGACCTTTGAAGTTGGAGTCAGTGAGCCGGCAGCCCTGTTCTCCTTTGTCTGCCTCTGTCTTGCTCTCTCTCTCTCTCACTGTAAAGGGAAGACTGTGATTCATGTACTGCTTGTGAAGACCACCATTAATTTCATGTAATACAGCTTTTATCTCCGTCCCTGGGCCCGCTATCGCTTCCATTTTCTCTCTTTCTGACTGTCTTACCTCATGTTCTTTCTCTCTCTGTCCTTTCTGACTTCACTCCCTCACTTTACCCTTGCTCGTATGGCCGCTTTATCTCTCCGCCTTCACTGCCTTCTCACATCTACCCTTAAGCTCTTCATTGGAGGAGGGCTCATGACATGTTTGTCCCCTTCATTTTCCACTGTCTGTCATGGTCATTGCCATTTTCCATGTAAGAAAGTCTACATATATTCATTAATTTTAATGTCTGGCACACATTTCGTCAACCTGGACTTTGTTACATCTCATATATACATACATACTCATCATCATCTTTATCTTAATCATTTTCAGCCATTAAAATCTTCTTGATTGTCATTATTGATCATTTTCGTCCACATCACTACAATCATCAGTATTCAGTCAACATCATAATCATCACCACCATCACTCAAATATTACCTTCATTATAATCATCATCACAATCATTAAAATCATCCTTATCACAATGAGAATCATTGAAAGCAGCAACAGTCTCATCACCATCATCATCTTCATCATCATCATTAGCATCAATTGAGACCATTCAAATTCTCATCATCATCATCACCATCACAACCATCATCATCATCATCACCACCAAAATCACTGAAACCATTCAAATCATTATCATCATTGAAAGTATCCTCATTCTTATTGTCAGAATCACTGAAATCATCTTAATTCTCATTATTATCACCATCAGTATTATTGAAAGCATTCAAAATCTCATCACCATCATCATCACCATCATCATTGAAAGCATTCAAAACCTTGTCATCACCATCACAATCATTGAAAGCACCCTAATTCTTATCATCATTCTCATCATCACAGTCATCACAGTCAACGGCACCACTCTGATGTCATTTTAATCGTCTAATCAGGCACTCACTCATTACCATTCAGATACAATCAGTCATTATCATCCAAACCATCATCACCAATATTACAACCATTAATTGGGTTTGTATATGCAATATGTATGTACACGGTTATCAATGCAATCATTATTGTCCTCACAGTTCCAATATTGATACTGTCAGGAATCACTTCCATAGTAGTCTTGCCATAAGTCTGAAACCTCTCCACACACACACACACACACACACACACACGTCACATCCATTGCTCTTGATTGCTACCCCCCTCTCCTCCCCCCTTTACTTCCCCCACAGAGCCCGCAGTGGCACTGAGCCGTGGAAATGTCAGGGGTCAAGTTTACGTTGACGCTAAAGCGCTGGTCACCCTGGGCCACGGTAAAGGTCGGCACCATGGCGACAGCTGGTTGATTTCGTCGTTGGGGAGGCACTCATGAGTCACTGCTCCAAATCCTCCATGTGGCATTAACATCATTTTCTGATTTCTCTCTCTCTCTGTCTTTTTTTTTTTTCAGATTGCCATCTTGACAGATCTGCCCTGTGCTGGGTGTGAGGGAAAGGTCAGTTCTTATAGTTAACACAAGTTTTGTTTTTCTTTACTTTTCCGGTGCATGATACAGTGTGAAAATAATGAAGGTAAAGGATAAAGTTCGATTAACAGCATCATACTGGTTAACAGTAACTTGAGCAAATTCTGAAAATGACATGGAGTGAAAGGAAATCCGGTTTATAATAACCTTAATGAAACTTGGACTTGATTCTAAAATAGCTGATAGTGGGTTTTACCCTATTTATTCAACCATCACAGCCTACATATAGGCATTGATTAGGAATGGAGGTTACAGCTAATGAACAGTGGATAGACAGTTCTGCCAAGAGTGATGCCGTGCTCACGTCATATCAAATTTCCCGTAAATACAAGCTGTCATCTGGGAGAAACCATTCACGTCACTCTTCTAGGGGTAATTACCAGCGAGACATGGGCTTTTTTATAGGCCACAATGTCTTAAACTTGAAATTATGAATGAAACCTGTGACACACAAAGCAAACATGGCTAATGTTGATAGGAGAGGGAAATTAAAATTAAAATCATCAGATATTAGCGCTTTAATGCACTCAAATGTTCATAAGAAAAAAAGTGATATCAGCTGTAGTTGATTTTATGATAATTATCCCAGTTGTAGCAATGGCATATCATCCTGCTCCTCCACTTCTGATATGATGTGAATGTGGCATGTGGATATAAAATATATAAAGAATATATAAGTAATAATATTAAAAACAGAGTGAAACAATGAAATATGCTAAATATGACAAGAAAAAGTTAAAGTAAAGAATAAAAGAGTAAATAAATGAGTAAAACCTCATGAAATTAGAAATGCTTTCTGTTAAACATTTTTAAAAGTGATTTAAAAGATGTTACAGATTTAGCTTGCTCAAGATGCTTCTAAATGGGATATGGGATTTTGTCCGTTAAAAATGGAAAGAAATGTGGGATTGCAAACCGTCCAACAAATATTGCAACCCAAAATTACTATCATTTCAAAAAATATGGCAAAAACATGCTATGTGAAATGCAAAGAAATGTGATGTGATTTTTGTTTTGCAATTCAGTTTTTCTTTAGGCCTACGCTTCTCAGTTTTTCTTTTCGCTCCCCCACATGTTCTTTGCGTTTCTATGCTTAGGCTTTACAGTAATTGGACAATTGTTAAAGGGGCAGGGATTCTATGTGGTGTGGCTCTTCTGCTCGTCCGATACACTGTCAGTCATATCCTGCCAGGAACTCTTGGAAGTGACAACAGAACTCCAATGCAATTAGCATTCGGGCAGTAGCTCTCCCTAAAAGCTGAAACTGAAATAATTTCCACTGTCAGTTTTCACCAGTGAATTACGAAACCTTACTGCTGACAACTGATAACTTTCTGGAAAATATGGTGTGTCTGCAGTACTCTAAGATGATGGCATTTATTATGAGAGAACTCTAGCAAAGCTTGTTAGCTCATTAGCTATGTCCACACTAAGCCAGCTAAATCTGGAAACGCTGTTTAACGCTAATTAAAGTTGTTTTGGTAAAGATCTTTGACCACACTGAAACACCTGATCAGTGGGGAAAATGGCAAAAAATTTTCTTAGTCCATATTTGTCCAGCAAACATAAAAAAAACAGTCGATGACAGCCAACATGCGACAGTCTGTTCAGTCCTCTCCTGTTCTCCATCATCACCTATACTGTTTTAATGCACTCACTGTTAATAGCTGTTCTCTATTTATTATTTTTCTATTTCCGTTGTCAGGCAACCAAATGAGCATAAACAGTGCTTGTGGCTCGAGAATGCTAAGTAAAGCAGGCAAACCTCACATGCATGTGCTATGATGCTCAAGTATGCTCAATTTGCAATCGGGACAACAGCATTCTTGCTGACATCAACATCTCCGCTACACTTTAACACAATGGCACACTTGTCCTCATTCTAATTTATTTTCGCAGTAAAACAAAATCTAACACACAAAACACTGCCTGTGTTTGTTTCCATTTATACTTCAGTCAGCCAACTCACGTGGATTGGATCCTTATGTAAAAGTAGAACAGAGTATGTACAAGTTGATATTTGGCGTCTAAGCTCTGACCTCGTCACTCCCCATAAGGGAGCTCAGTACAGCAGGAAGTGGGGAGTGATAATAACTTCCTTCCTATGGAATTTACAGTTGACATTGCTTTACTGTTCATTTTGATTAAAGTATGGCAAGACTTGTGACATCAGTGCCACCGATACATTACCAGTTTTACTGAGGTAATA
The DNA here is from genome assembly GCA_005408345.1 of Macquaria australasica. NCBI lineage: Eukaryota > Metazoa > Chordata > Actinopteri > Centrarchiformes > Percichthyidae > Macquaria > Macquaria australasica. The sequence goes on from SEMN01000307.1 coordinate 465,440, forward strand.
CTGATCTCACTGGGAATGACCATGGACGTTGATCGACATTGACCAGCCGGTCATCTCGGGAACTGGCAGAGATAGCTTGCCCCACTACCTAATGGGCACCTACATCTCCGAAAATGTCAGAGCATATTTTCAAGTGTACTGTAGGTTTTATTTGATAAATCAGCCTCATTTCTGAACTGTTAACTGTTTATTTCTTGCACAAAAAAACCCCCCTCAAAACTAAAAATACTGACATAATAACAATTGTTGTACCCAAACTATAACCCAACCTTGCCAAATAATATCTTCTGCTTCTTTTTGTACACAAATAACACAAGATTTCAGAAAATCTGCCTGTTTTGATTTTCAACTGCAGTCCCAAAAGGAAGGAAAAAAATGACACCTCAAGCAGAATTGTGAAACATATTTAAATGCTTGTACTAAGATAGGGAAAGCACTCTACTAACCATACAGAGTGTATTTAAATGGCCTCTATACTTTTGCCAGTCCACTTTCTCTTCTCCAGCCTTTAATGATTCCTTGGGCCCTTTGTTGTTCTCCCTCTTTTACTGGCAGAATGAATATCTACACTCTGCAGCACCACAGGGGGTCTAATGTGTGTGTGCTGGAGGAAGGGAGGGAGTGTTTAGACAGCTAACGTATGTAGGAACACCAGAGCAAGAACCACTCTACCCCCCTACTCTCACACACAGACACACAAGGGTTAATATGGCCACCAGCCGTGTGGCGTGGCTGACTGGCCCACCTTCCATCTAGCCCAGCCAGGCTCCATGCTGGGCACGACACACCCGGCTGACAGTATGCATCCGCCAGGCCACGACGGCTCCCATATGGAAACCTTCCACCACCACCGCCGGAGAAGGGAGAGGGTAAAGGGAGGGCAGTGGGGTTAGATGGAGAACCATACTGTAAAACAAATACATTTCATACTTCAGAGGACATTTAGTGTGTCAAAAAAATCAAATCAAATATACTGGCCCAAAATATATGTCTGTATGTAAGATAGTGTTCATTGGAAATCAATTCGTCCATCGATGGATGGATGGACCTTAGGAACACATTTTGTTCCTGTGAAATATGTTGATAAAATATACGGTGTGTGAAAACAATGCACTCACATAGAAACCTCCAGCTATACAAAGGATTTGAACCCCAAACAAGTACCTTGACAAGAAATCTTTGCACCACAGCTTTCTTGGATTGCAGATCCAAAAGAGGTGTCTGCACTTTAAGTGAGAGGTCTGTGATTAAACTTTGGCCAATGCCCATAGGTTCAAAGGTCATATAAGAAAGAAACAAGAATGAAACACAATGATAAAAATAGGAGAAAATCTAAAAGAGGTCAATACGTACCCAAAATACTTACATGTATTTATATATAATGAAAGAAGGTGATACCATGTAAAAAATGTCATTTAAATGCAGCACTTATCAGCCTTTTTGCGAAATATTGTTGTTTGTCTCTTGGATTTATGACCTATTATTACATTTTTAAGATCTTAAATGAGATCAAATTAAATATGAAATGTTCTGGCTTTATTTTGGTTTTAGTGTTAATGATGAAATAAATTTGAGTCAGTACTGAAAGGGCCTTGATGTCTGTTAATCTGTCTGTCTATTTAACCATCACAACGTTTTCAAACAATCACATCTTCTGCACTACAGTTTACCCTACATGGCCATAATATAACCCTCACATTTGTCCACCTTAACAATCTCTCAGTAAACCCAAAACACAACACCAGACACAGAAAGAGACAGATAGCTAGATGGAGAGGTGAGTGACCCAGGTGGTGAGTGCATGTGTGTGTGTTTGTGTGTGTGTAGCCATCTGCAGTTCATCACTCCTTCTCCAAGTCTCAATCTTGCTCTCATCTCTAGCATTTGGAGGCACTAAGGTCCCTGATGCCAGCAAAGGTCAGAGCCGGTGATTTATTGGTCCTCTTCTGGGAGGCCGTCTGTGGACCTGCGATGCCTGCCGTGCCCCTGGATCACAGCCAACATCCCTGACACCAACAACATGCTGTCAGCAGATGAAAGGCTTGCTTCACGTATTTTGGGCCGTATTTCATAATTATTTTATATGGATCTGATAAATTAAGTTTAACTGCATATACAACTTTTATGTTGTCAAACTGCATCTGAGCAGAAGACATATTTTATAATGTTTTTACACCACTGGTGTTAGTTGGAGGTGAAAGACTGTTGCTGGAGTTTATTTAACTGTTATATTAATTGGTATGCTGACCACGGAGCTTGTTGTCAACAATCCTGTTTCTAAACGCCGTGGTCTTCAACAGCCAGTCACACACGAGAAAACCTCATGGCTTTGCCAAATCATTATAGTTTGGTAAAAATCTTTTTGTTCTGATCATCCTGAACATTGATTTCTTAATGGAACACGTGATAAAATAACAATAATGAAGAAAAGGTTGTGTTTTTTGCAAAATTTTACAACATTAAATCTTCTGAATTTAGCTCTGATTTAAGTGCCATTAGCGACAATTCTTAGTCCACTGGTTTACTTTAGTTTGCTGTCATATAGTGATGTATATAGTACAGTATGCATAGCTGAATCTTTTTGCAATCTTAAAACACATCTTAACACTAATTCTGTCTTTACACATGAACTAGTAAGCCACTTACTATTACCATTACTTTACAAACAGGTTGAGGCTGCTAAACAATTTCAGTGACAGAGACCCTAACCCAAAGGTGTGATTAAAAGTCGCCTCTAAAGTTTTTGACCACTAGTAGCGCTATGGAGCAATGTTCTTATGAACGGGCCCCCTTTTTGTTTGTATCACGCACACCTACAAGGACGGTGCCATTCACATTCCTGCCACTGGTTTCACGCTATTCTGCTGATCGACAGCTGCGTCAGCGCGCAAGGAAGCGTAGCATGTGCCAACCAAGGCAGTAAAACAGAAGACTGCAAGCAAGCAAACATGGATGTAAACAATGCACAATTTAAAATATTCATAAAATCCACTTTGCAAATGTTTTATGATGAAGAAAATGCACGTAAACAGAAACTGTGTGTTTACTTACTCCTCAGGTTACCTTTAATAGTATTAATAATGGCTACATTCCTTTTAGGTGTGCCATTTTTAGGGCCCTGGTATTCTGCATGCTAACTCTCTGGGGTGGCTTATTTATTTTATTTGTAAGGGACCATGTGCAACATTAAACATAAATGTTACCATGTGATGTACCATCCAAGAGTTAGCTTAAAGCTAATTTTCATTTCTCTTGACTTGGTTTTGATCAAGAGCAACATGCCCAAACTCTTTAGCTACCATTTCCCCAAGTCCCAGAGAGGATTAACTGACCCCCAATCCCTAAAGGCTTATTTACCTTACAGTGATTTGCCACCTGATAAGAGGCCTTCAGACCTTCAGGCCTGGGCCCTGAAGACAACAAGCCTTCCAGGCCAAAGCTTGCCCTGCATGGGTGAGCCAACTATTGAGAAAATCTGATTATCTGGTAGGAAAACCGCATTCAGTCCATGATCAGATGACCGATATGGTACACACATATTAGATTAGAAATAGTGACATATCAATGGTGCTTCATTGTACGTCATACCTTTTGCATCATAATGCCTGCCCTCGGATATAATTTGTACAGTATATTAAATCAAATTGCTACATGGCTTTATTAAATCAGAAGTTGCAAATGCACGTTTGTGATATCTTTAAAAATAGCTAAACAAATTTAAAAGTGGACGAGCATCAAGTTGTTTCACAATAAGAGCTGAACTTAAGCACAGGTTTTGTCCACACGAACAAAGAGCTCCAACTAAAATACACCACATGAATAAAATCCAGACATCCAATGCTTCCATGTGATGGGACTGTTTAATCTTTACTGGCAGTTATGTGTAAAGTATTTTTATTTTAAGCCTCTTGAAAATATAAATGATAAAAGGAAATTGAAGCCTGTGGCTAATTACTATTTAATATTTAATTTTGAATAAGGAAATTATAAGGATATGGCCTTGTGATGCCAAAACCTCATCAAGTATGGACAGTATCTTGCCAAGTCAAAACCAAAAATGTATGCAAGTGAATGAATTCCTGAAGTCTTTCTACTTAGCCGATCAATAATATTGATCAGCTGTTAATGTCAGGGGAAACCATGGATTGTACAGCCTGACATGACAAGGTCTTCTAAAAACACTCTAATATGTAAATGATGAATTTAACTTTTTAAATGATTAAGGAATGCCAGTTGATGGTCATCTGTTGTGGATTTACTATGAATTTAAAAACAAAAAATCATTTATGCATGAATTGTTGGAGCAATCCCCAGTTACTCCTCGGTACCCTTTGACGAGTTGTGCAATCAGTGAAATCCTTAAAACACTAAAACTAGAAATGGTTAATAATTTTTTTTCAGCCCAACGAGTGTTTGTGTGTTTCTCTATGTCCTTCTGTCTGCGTTAAGGTATGTGTCCAGGACATAATTGGTGGAAAATGAGAAACAAAAAAGCATAAAATCCCATGAGGTCCTGCAGTGTGCAGAGTCTGGGCCTACAGCAGCTCTGGGATAATATGCAACAGTACTAATAAAGAAAGTAGATACGCACTCCTACAAAAAACAGGCTTCTTCTTAACTTCAGAGATGTTGCAAAGTGCATAACCTAGTCACCTTTTTTATTCATGTAACATCTTATTATAGCAATTAAACATACAATATGATCCTGCAAACTCAGAGATGTGGTACAGAACATGTTGGACTGCAGTAGAATACAAGGAAAACAGTATTTAAACAGAAGACATACAGGATCAAACATATTTTATATATACTATTTATACTATACTATACTATAAGTACTGTATGCAGTTAATAGGTAAGCATATATATATACAGTATATATATATATATATATCCTGCCTGGATCTGCAGAAAAGCCTTTGACAAAGTGTCATTTCAGTGAAATACAGTGATTTCTAGGTGAACTAATAGATGTGTCTCTCAAGCTCCTCGACCATTATCAAACACAAACTATGAAGGTTCAAACTCATTACACTGTAGTTAACAGGAGTGGTGCTTGCCTCTGAGGTATTTAACGTTAACACACATTCTGTTCAATTCTAAGTGCGATCATTTAGTCTATGGGATTTTATTGAGAAATTTGCACTGAAGGAATCCTTTTTTCCACATCTCAGTCCTGCATTGTGCCACTCGTAAAAACCATGAGTGGATAATATAGCCGCGCTCTGACTAGATCACACAACATCTCTCTCTCAGCAATAATGTCTGGGTGCAACCACAAGGTCTTTGAGGACTCCTGCAAAACAGAGAGAAGAAAAACATAAGGAAAATAAATAGAGATGCAGACGTTTGCATGGGGGAATGTAGTGGTGTATTCACACTCACGTTAATGGAGAAAAACAACCCTTGACCTTGACAAAAGCTCAGTCTGAACTCTCTTTAAAAAACCTTTGTGTCTTTAAATGTAGGCTACTGTTAGCACAGAGTCATTCAATAAAACGTTTCAAAAAGTGTATTTGTTTACACTGTGTGTCTTGGTTTGCTTTGTTTTTTAAAAGACAGAAAATTTGACAGATTTGAAGACCTTTCGGTCAGTCGTAGTACAAGCCAAAGATGTTAGGTCAAAAATTCGAGTTTGGTCAAAACCATGAATGTACAAAAACATGAAAGAGTTTCAAGGACAGGAACAGATGAAGTTGAAACAGAAGCTATGAATCAGCCCCAGCTGAATTATAGCACCATAGCTCATGCAAGGAGTTTTCTACTGTGACCAAAATCTTTAATAAAAAAGATCTTAAATGCAAAACTTTACTTCACTACTTTACCGAAGTGACTGCTAACTAATCTTTTCATCTGACATACGTGTAAGAATGGTGTGTCCAGTTTGTGATGTTGTAATCTATCCAATTTGTGTTAAGGCAACATAATGCTAATATAATGTTTGCCCACAATATTGCATTCATACTCATATTTATGGAATACTACCAGGCCATGTTGGTTTTGTGCAAATAATATTAAAGCCTATATCATTTTTGCTTTCACTGTGGCAGTTTTCGGACTGCAGGAACTTTTTCACGGTTCTAAGAACAGTTGGAGGACCCCTCCCCTTTTTATTGTGTTCGCACTGCAAGAACTGGGAACATTTGTAGTTCATAGAACGCCGTTTTGCAGGACTTTTTTAGCTCCTACTTCAGAGTAGGTACTCTCGCAGCACAAGAGGAACCTTGAGTGACGTAAGTGTATGGTCATTGGTCCAGACATAAGTGTATGTTGATTGGTCGAACACAGCTCATAACAGTAGCCTTAAAAAATTGACCAAATCTCAGACAAATGGGCTGACAGTGAAGTCCAGGCTTTGTGAGAGTACATGTGACAGGGGAAATACAACACGGTTTTGACTTGTCAAAGCAAAATATAACAATCTTGTGTGTGACGTTGTGAGTGACGTTGCTATACCAACCGCTGGCCGGTTCCTATGGGCAGTGCGAATGCAAACTGAAAAAAAGGCCTTTGAAGGTGTGTAGTTCTCGGGGGAGCTCCCCAGTGGGCAGTTCCTCTCAGGGAGTCCCCAGAACTGTTTGGTCCGAAAACGCCTAAAGGGTATTGGCACGTAAAATTTTCCTTAATTTCCCAGGAATTTCTTGAGTCAATTGCTCAAAACACTGCATTCACACAATGTCTGCAGAACGGGAAGACTGGGAACATCTCCCATTATTCTGACTTGGGAGCATTCATGCAGTATTTGAAGATGGCTACCCCCATTGCTAGACTTATATGTAGACCATATAAATACCCTAAATTATCTATTTTTACTGTGTTACATATTTCTGGTGGTTTGTTAGTAAGTGAAACCAGATACAAACAAACTGCGTATGCCCTTTTTAACTGGTTTAATCGCCTGAATTAGAGTTGGTATTGGATTGGATTGTGATGTAGCAGCAACACCTGTGGCAAAGATTTGTGGAAACTTCTGCAGTTATTTTAGCCATGTGGGAGATATGAAATTCCAGATATCTCCAGCTTACAATTACAACTGCGAGGCTGCATTTTTTTTTCCACTCAGCTGGTCAGAATTACAGTTTGAACAATGTAACGTGAACATGGCAAAATACGTCATCATTAGGCGACCAGACTGAGAGTGAGTGCAATGGGACCGCAAACAGCTAACATATCTCCTGGTGAGGTTTGATGTGTTTATTGTACTTCTTGTTAGACTTTTGTGATAAAACTATGTAAACGTTTATCTTTCATCTGATGAATGGTAGCACAAGTAGAGAAGAGTCAAGAAATCCGCAAACTGACTCAGCAATGTCAATTACACTGCAATACCAAGCTGACATTAGCCACCTAAGGCTATTGGTCATACCAGACCAAGAAAGGCTTTAGCAACAAGTGCATTGAATTGAGTAACCTAAGGGTGTGCATATGAACTCAGTGTGTCATTTGTAAGACCAAAAATGTGTTATGTCTTCTTTCAAAAGCTACATAGTCCTGCGTTAAAGCCAATAAGGAAAGTATTCATAAATGAGTTTACTATTTACAGCTGACTGTGACTGTTATGTTTTCAGGGGAAAAAGACAAATAGAATTCCTTGATTATTTATTTTCTTTTTGTTCAACATAGCTCCATGTGGGACATATGGGTATAGCTTTTAAACAACAGAGTGCACAGCAAACATGGCTGCAGACCGTACCCTGTCAATATTCAAGAAGATTCCAGATGAATCTATACATTAGAGGTGAAACGCTGCTGTGAATAGTGAAAACATTCCACCTCGCTGCCAAAACTCCTTCCCATCCCCCAAATTAGAGAGGCTCTTATTTGACTGTAAAATACTTCTTGGATTAAAGATGGCACACAACCTTACTCTAAACATTAATCGAATAGAGGGCTTTCAAATTTGGCATTTTACCGTGGGAAAAGACATACTACTTTGCTGTCATGTGAATGAATGGGAGAGGCATTTAGTGACAAAGAGGTGGCCTTTTCCCTTCGCCGTGTAATTCCAAGGCGGGGGGAAGATTGTAGCTTTATCAAACACTCTGAATGGCTAAATGCAGTAGTTGAACACTGAAAGTGTTCATCATCACAGTATGACAGGAAGGAAGTAAGTAAGGAAGGAAGGGAGGAGGCAAGAAAGCAAGAAACAAGAAAAAAATGAGGGATGAGATTGCTGGTGGAATAAATATGTGGAGAATAGTAAGATTCATTTTCCGACATATCAACGTAATTAAAATAAATTCTAGGATAACAAAAAAATTCTTTCCTGTTCTTGTTTGTAACCCCTCTCTCCATTCGACAGATGTCTGAGCGGTTGTTAACATCCCCTCCCCTCCTTTGCCTGACGGGGGTGAAAGGTATCCGCTGCTCCCCGGGACAGAGGAGACCTCATTTTTATATGTGAACGGCTGTGAACACCGCTGAATGACACACTACAAAGGTTGGATGTGCCGCTGCCCTTTCTCTCTTAAATGGTACGCTGGCATTTAGCTTCGCACGTGTCAGCGGAACACATACCTCTCAAGTATTTGCACCCAAAATGTGTGGAAGTGTGTGTGCCCACATCAACACAGAGGATTTTTATCAGTTCCCAGAAACAGGAAATAAGGAAGAGAACGTGTGTGTGTGTGTGTGTGTGTGTGAGAGAGAGAGAGGGAGAGAGAGAGGAGATGATAAGACAGAGAGGAGCAAGAGAGCAGATTCACATGCACATTACATTTCAGAGAAAGACAATTTACATTTTGAGTCCATATTATGTTAATTTTGAGTGGCCTCTCCAGATAATTCTATTACACAGATAGCTCTCCCATGTTGTCCAGGGCAGAAACATCATTTCACCCTGGAATACACACCTGCTGACGAGCATCGCAACATGACAGAAAACAAGGGCTAAAGGCAGGTGAGTGTGTATCTGGGTTGTGTGTGTGTGTGTGTGTGTGTGTGTGTTTGTGTGTGTGTGTGTGTGTGGAAAAGGATGTGTGTTCACGAAGGCCTGCAAAGAGCAACTTATCTAAACGACTTGTGATCCACTGAAATGGTTTATCAGTTTCTTTTTCAATACAGGACGTGCTGCCAGTGAGTGTGGTACACAGTATTATAGCTTCTAGGAAACCATATCACTGGTGCAATCCCACAAGCAACCAAACCGCTGTAATTCCCTGTCATTCTCCCACAATCCTCTAGTGGCTCAGCACTGCTGGCTGGGAGGATGTAGCCTGGGATGGCATAAAGCTGAACAGGTTCTTACGGGCGTACATTTACTTTTCAACATGACACACGAGCAAGCAAGGATCCAACATTTGTGGTTTAATCTATTCTAAAAATATCCCTTTTCAAGAGTTCAGTACCATCACAGCTTTTCAGCAGGTGCTATCTTAGCCATACAGACAAAGGCTGTGTTAATTAATGGTAACAGTGATGACAGTTACTTTATACTTTACACCTTACAAGGACTTTTATTTTTAAATTTAATTTACATATGTTTGGGGAGGTTTGGGGAGGTTTTCCACAAGTTCATTTCAGATTAGACCTGCGAAGACCTCTACTTGGAATTCACTGGGCAACTTCTCAACTTGAAGATACACCATCCATGTTTGGTTTCCAAGAATTAACAATAAGCAGGGAGGGTATTTGGTGATTTATGGCCACTATTGGTTGCTGTAATAAAATTAGGGAGTGTACCTTTAAAGGGTTGGGTTCACCCGAATGACAAAACACAAATTTTATCACTTACTTCTTGTGGTATCTAGTCATGTAGATAGTTCAGATGTTATTTGTCCAGGTTAACACTGTGAAAATGAAACCAAAACTATCAGAATGACTACATAAAGAAATAAGAATATATGGGTTTTAGGTGTGTGATTTGGTTAAACTGACCCTTTAAGAAGTCAGTGTTTAAATTTAAATGATTAACTGCAAAGCCTTAAGTTTTATAGTAGCTGCCACTAGCAGCTGGTATTACTCCAGCTGTGAGTCTATCTCAGTATTTAGCTGTCCCAAAAAAATCTACAGGATTCAATTAGCTTGAAAGCTGGACTACCTTGAGTTTAACTTCCTTCATAACAAATAGATTTGCCCAAAAAGCTGCACTGTCCCATTGTTTTGTATTATTCCATTAAATGGCATGGATTCATTGTATGACACTGTAAAAACTATAAGGAAGTATATTCATTTAGCTGATACAGATAGATTTACTACTCGTGAATGTAAAATATCCATTCATTTCTAAAAGGACTTACATATAGAAGAAATAATAATCACATCCACTTTGTTATAGCTTTCATATGATTATCTTTTCATCATTCTCATCTCTCCTTGCTCTAATATATCCCTAAAATGCATTTTCACTGGAATATATCTTTAACTGTCGGGCAAATTTGTTGTGTCTTGCTGAAAATAAAGTCTGAGCCCTTCATGTTTCTCTGTGGCCTGTCAGAGGCCACTTTCTCTGGCCCCTCCATCTCTCTGAGCAAGTAGGGATCATTAATGAAGTGGCCTTCTCATGGATATTGACTAGCCTGTCAGCTGGCCTGCCACACTCACTAATAGGAGCCATTGGTCTTGGCTTAAGACCTGACAGAGGAGAGGCTGAAAAGGAAGAAAATGAGTGAGCATGTTCCTTCACCTCAAGATGGGTTTTGGCTTTAGCCTTCAGCCAGCAAAGTTTGAGTCTGGGTTGGATGCAGCCAAGGTTTCTCCCCAGATGTGCAGAAAACTTCCTACACTAGAAAAGGTGAAAATGCTGTCTTATAATGCCACGATTGCTTGTAGAAAGTAACCAAAGCCACAGTGGGTGTCGTAGGTGCACAGCAAGCCAAGGAGAGCTCATTAAAATAGATGTGATGATAAATTGGCACTCTTTAGAGCCTGAGGGTTCTCTAGGACGTTTTGTGAATTTAAGTAATAATATGTGACATTTTCTTATGAATAAATGGCCATGAACAGTGGTTCACTGTAATCAATGTCATTCAGTCCAGTTCATGGAAACTGGGTTGAATTGAACTGAACATTTGCAGTTCTAAACTCCATATGTCATTACTAGGAGAAGTGCTCTATGGTTTTGGTTCTGTTTGGAAAAAAAACAAGAAAATAACCTGGTAGGCTTAGGCATGGGCCACTATAGCCAAAGAAAGCATCCATTTTCATCTTGCAATGGCAGTATGTGCACTTGAGTATCGGCTATAAAAAAAACACAGAGAATTTGGACTTCAGTGGACACAGTGTGGCCATAGAGAAACTGAAGCAAGTCATTTAAACATTACTAAAATTCAAAATTTGTAAATTTAAAACAATTGTTTCCGAACCAGTGTGTCACATTGCACTTAGACGCACGTTAAACCAGTAAAATAAAACAGCAATGAAATACATTCAGAATTAGTTTTCTTGTTCTATGTTTAGCCCACTAAACTTTTCTGTTAAAAAGAGAAACAGCAGAAAAGTCAATAAGAAGTATGCATTTCACTTGTACCCTTCCTCTGGGCGATGACTCTACAGGGAATACCTGCCCACAGCTAAAATTAATCCAATCCTGACTGTTGGTTTTCTCCTTAAAATGACTAAGAGTCCAACAGGGAAGTGAGTAATTCACATAATGTCTGTTAAACAGAGACACAAAACAGTCATTAATTGGTAGTTTAACTTGCAATGCTTTTCCTAATACTTATGGAGTAGTTTTTCTTAAAGAGTGCCCTGCTATATAATACCACACATGTAAAGTACAAGATCTGGACTGCAATGATTTGCCTAAATTATTTTCCCCAGATACTGTAGCCTAGAGAATATCGATTAGAATTAGAATCTGTCTGAATGTGAGTTTTACTATGCATCAATATCAATGGTTATGTGGATTGACTAACTTAGATGAACTTGTCCATATCATATGGCAGTCTGAACAAGGCCTAAGTGAATGCATCACCGTTCACATGGACTTTCATACCACCACGATGTTCAGTGCTGATTCAAACCGTCTTTAGTACGTTCAGTCTGTTGCTAGTCCAAGCTGACATGTTCAGTTCAGTACAAAACTAGCCAAGCACTGCACATAAGGTTAACAGCTCAGCAGCCTATTATATATGACAGAGTTGTCAGATTATGATTGTTTGGCAATGGTGATTCAGTATTGTCAGTTCACTTTGAAGATTCGTTGATAAAGATTTGTTTATACATGTACTGTACACCTCTATTCTATACTAGGTCACAGGACATAAACTATTATTACCATTTCATCAAATGACAAACTATGATTCTTTATGAGATGTTTTAAACTTTATTCAGCATCAAAATATTCAAAGAAATGTTCACCTCATGTTGGTTAAACAATTTATTCTGGTTTTAGATGAACAACTCGTTGGCCACTGTTTAGTTCAGTCAACCTTAAATGACAGGGAAGACTTTGTTAAGAAGCAGTGTGATGTGAACTTCAAGGCAAATGTTCTCTCTTTGACCCAAGCTTTCAATAACACTACTTTAATGGCAGTGTTATGTAGCTTTTTTGCTCATTGAACCTATCATCACCTTATGGTAAAGCCTGTTGGTTCGTTTCTTGCAAGTATTTTTTTTGTTCCCACTTTTAATAATCGCCACAGTCTCGGAACACATGAGACATACTGGTTTTGAACTTTGGAAAAATGAACATGTAAGAGTCTGCCAGTGCAGTTGGTCTGTGAGTTTCCTGGGCCGCTCAACCAGTGCCGTAAAAACTAGAAAAGCTGCGCCAGTTAAAATAGAAACGTCCGTCAAAATTGAATAATTCTCAATAATTTATCAATTATAGGTCTGGGTCCAGGTAGGATGGCGTCTGGATCCGGACCGCGGTCTGCCTATTAGTGACCTTGGCTATATGTATATCATGATTTATAGGGAGGAACCAAGCAATTCTATATAAAATCACACATTCAGCACCCCCATATAGCAAGAATGGAATGATCCTTTGTTCCATAAGCACATTTTCCAGCCACTGCGACGATTCGACTGTGAGATTGGCAGTCCAATCAGGCTCCTTAGATCGAATCATCGAATAGACGACTATTCGAGGTTCCCCGTAGTATGCAGGTCCATTATATCAATAGTGACAGAGGCTCATTTTTGCATTTTTTGCATTACATCTCATTGAGTTTCAGTGTGTTTTTTCTAAGCCATCATAGTTTACGTTTCCATTCAGTAATTACAGTACGTAGGCTTTCAACAAATTAAGACATTTGACCCTGAATGCACCTGAAATGCAGCAGTAAGCCATCAGTAGTCAGAAAAAGGGAAACAGAGCCTGATATAAAACAAGGAGACGAGAACTCAGAGACAAACCCAGCCAAAATAAATAAACAGACTTTTAAGAAGAGCAGGGCCTTGCAGGAAGTAAGGATAGTGCTGCAAAGGTTAGTTTGCTGGCCTTTCCACTGTAGATCACTGGGTGTCTGCTGATGGGAGGGTCCCTGAGCGGTGGAGGGCTGAGTTAGTGTGTGTGTATGTGTGTGTCAGGGGAAGGGAAAGGCTGATGAACTTCACTTTCTATTAGCAGCCGACAGGGGCTCACCGGCTCGGTCGCCAATCAATAGGCTGAAGGACAAGGGTGTCAGAAAAAATGAAAGACCCTTCGCTTTTCCGGGCTGGCTATGAGAGAAGAGGGGGGAGGGAAAGAGAGAGGGGGGAGACAGAAATGGAGGGCAATGAGACTGTGAGAGAGATGCAGGGATAAAGAAATTAAGAATAAAGCAAATAGAGAACGTCAAGTGTATGTGAATGTATGAGTGTGTGCATCCGTTTCAGCTCCAAAGCACATGCAGGGATAATTTCTGTGTGAGCTGCCGGTGTCAGCAGGGTGAGGAGGTTATCAGCCGAGGCAGAGTGTCTCCCCCCTCTATCTTCAACTCTTTGTTTGATCTCTTACAGCTACAGGATCCCAGGAGGTACACAGCTCGCATTGTGCAGACTCAGTGGAGAGTCCCAGCAGGTCCAAAACCATCTTTAGGTCACGTAATGTGACTGGACCTTTCCCATCGCCAATCAGATTATCCTGGAGAGTGAAAAGCATTCAAGACTCCTGATGACTCTGGAGCAGCTAGAGCATGACACGGTATTTTCCACTGTGCTTGAATTGTGCACATAGGCGGACAATGATACAGTGGAGCCTGGCTGCAGCCATGTAAAAGCTGTGGAGTATTTAAAAGCTGCCTGCCACAGCAGACCCACACTGATACTCCTCTACACAGAACTCATAAGTAGCGCTGGAAGTGGCAGTCGTCCAGACGCAGTTCCTGGAGAAGGCAGTGAAATTCACCAAGCTGTGTGCGCCTGCAGATGATGTGATGATCCCAGAAGGGCAAATATTTGCGTGTTGTGTTTATTCGTTCACAAATGATCCCGTGGTCAAACTTGCGTGAGTAACGCGAGGTGAAAATTCGCTTTGCGTTTGGTGTAAACACAGCATAACAATGCCAGGTCGAAAAGATCATTTACATGTACGGGTCTCACCTCTACTTTACTTGCACCTTGAAGAGTAAACCTGATATATAATGGTCAAATACTAAAGCATGTGTGAATCATTCCACATGGGTTTGCAACTGTGAATTGTTCATCAGAGCTGTTATAATATGTAATATGCCTACAACATGTTAGATGTAGTATTTAATCAGTGTATCTTCACAACTTTTCCAGAATTAAAGGGGCACACTACCTATTTACACATGGGGTGAGTGCTACTCAGCCAGTGAAAACAGTTGTATATCTTCTTTGGCCGTAAAGGGAGCTTTCCAAAGAATGAAAAAAATATCCTGGTGATGTCATCAAGGTGATCTTGACTTAGACATAAGACTATGTATAAGATATTTGACATATTTGATGTTTAAACCCGCCTTATAAACTGGGTGCATTTAGTTTGAAAGACTGAAAGAAGAGCATTTAGCAGGCAGGAAAGGTCTAATGAATGATCCATTGAGTTGCATCATGGGAATTGTAGGATCCAGTGTTTTTGAAGACACATACCAGAGGCCAAAGTCAGGGTATCTCGGCCTCTGCCGCTTTGAGTTTGATCATTCCCTGTCCCCCACTTCACAGAAGTGAAGTACTGAATCGCTGAAGTTCCCCTTTAAAAGAAAACAACCTTGTTCTAAGTTTGGTCACTATGCATTTTTGAGGTAATATAGGCTTTTGTGACATTAAGAGGAGCTGTTTTCTCAGTCCATAAAAGAGCATGTTGTTTTTTATCAGTAATTGTAAAAATCACCAACCCTGGAGATACATGGTTTTCACTGGACAGCAATAATTTGTCATTTTATTTACAGTAAACTGTAACTGTGTTTTTGAAAAGCTAAATAAAATGCAATTTAAATGCAATGAAAACACAATATGCCCTGCTCCACATAAAGAAGTGGAATTATCTTTTCACATGTAAAATGTTTTTTGTTTTTTTTGTGCTTTGGGTTTTTTCTTTAGTCTTGTAAAGCAAATCCTGACACCAATATTTTGCCTGCGATATCCTCGATGTGAGTGCACATCAGCCCGTATGAATGTAACACAACAGCCTTTCCTCCGGCCCTGTCCTCCTGACTAAAAGCCTTTTTGACATGAATTAGCATGTCGTCCTTAAAAGGTAGACGGGTCCAATTTTCCTCTGAAAGGTCTGTCTCTAATAGATACTCCTTCACAAATTCCAGCCTGATCTAACCTTGACGAAAGACCTGCGTTCTTTCTTTTTTTTCTCTCTTTCTCTACACCTCCCATTTCACTTCTTTCTCTCCCCTCTGTGAAAAAAAAAACACAACACCAGCAGAGGAAAAAACAAACAAAAAAAGGCATATCAAGGCATATATTAAAAAAAAAAACACACAACAAAGATTTCATTTCCATAATGCATTCTAATGGATGGGCGATGTGTTTCAGCAGGTGAGACCAGAGGGCAAAGGCTTCCCAGACAAACACAACAATAAACCTGACAAGCACCATTATGCCGTAGATATTACAGGCTGTTAGGGAATGGAAATGATGATAATTAGCTAATTCAGCTATAATCTCATTTGTTTGGCCTCACCTTTTGCTAATACGACTTTGACCCTGACGCTTGAACGTTCCAAACAGCATAAATGAGAGTGTCAGGATGCTAATTTAGCAGGTATATAATATTGGTTGTTGTATTGTTGTTGGGACAAATGGAGGTTTGTGTGATGCAGTATTTGCCTTAAAGCTGTTTGTTTGTTGTTAATGATGTCTCTCTGTGATCGTGGAGGCATTTTGAGGCGTTTTATAGTGATTTTTCTCATTTCTCTTTGTTTTTTAACCAGCTGCTGCATTAACAACTTCTGGACTGGTACATGTCAAGTTCTGAAAGGACATTTATGGGTTGTAAACATTTAAGAAGACATTATTCGTATATGAAAGATACTCTGCTCTGAACGACAGCCTTAATATTTGTCTTGTTCCCCTGTCATCCGATTGACACAATTTTCCAGAAAAGTCACACCCCATCTTGTAAGAATCATAACTCAGTCAAAGCGAAACACACAGACATCATAAACACACTGCTACAACCAGCTGATATCAATCTTTACATCTGAAATGTTTTAAAGGATGGTAAATATCCATAAATCGTTTTAGAAATCAAATCAAAGGCATTCCCTAAAACTTCAGGTCTTGGCTCATAGTCATCAGATTCAGAGGAACGTACAGCACCCAAAGCAGCAGGACTGTCCTTGATGCAGATTTGGCAAATCTGAAACAAATAGGCTATAGGCTAAAACACAGAGGAGTAGACTGAAGTTTGACTGATGTTCCATATGTGTTATTTTTCACTTCATGATCTGATACTGAAGCCTGGAATCTTGTGCAACAGTAGATGGGAAAATGACAAGCTGAAGTTAGGGACCGTCTCAAAAGTGCGTGCAAAGTTTTCTCTTTTTTTCAAAGACACTGCACAACCTCCTTTTTGAAAACAAAACTGCAATTATGCATTTTATTTTATTGTTTTTGAAGGTGGCATTCAAATACAAATCATGCTGTGTTATTAGACGAATATACGTAGTTACATGGTTACAATATTATTATTATATTTTTGTGAGCAGCTTAACTTATACATGTATGTATAAGGAGCAGAAATGGCAGAAATAGCATTTTACACAGAAAACGCCTTCTAAAAAAACTGCTTTTTTTGTGAAATCAATGAAAACAGAAACAGTAACTTTATGTTACACCCCTAATACACACACACATAAACACAAGCACACATTTCTATCTTTAACATGCACGTGGATAAAAACGCTCACAGTCACACACTTGTAAGAAAAACTTGCATATTCATGCACACACATATTTTTATCTCTTTAATACATAGACTCTATCATGACAACATACACACATACTAGCATACATATGGACAATGTCATACAACAAAAAGACACATTCACAGGCACACACACATGCATGTATAGCTTCTTTTCCTCAACTGCACACGTTTACATCTATCATAAAGGCATATACATGCAAATACTGTACACAAACACACTGACACACATACACAAAAAGGCACAAATAACTACCTTCCTTACAAATACCACCACACTGTAATCTGCTGTTGACCAGGCACATTCCTTCAGCCCAGGCCACAGCACATGGCGCTCAGTCTCCTCTCTAATAAACGCTCCATAGATGCTGGGCTGTGGGCCAGGGTCCAGGCAGGGGGCTGGTGGGGGTGAGCCATGGCTATATGTGTGTGTGCATGTGCGTGTGTGTGGTTAGACCCAGGCTTTCTTGCCGGCCTTTCATCCCGTGCCAGCCCCGGCCGGGTGTGAGCAGCTCGGGGTTGAACTTCAGGATTTATTGGTTCCTCTGGTTCCCTGGTTCATATACTGTGAACCCAGGATGCTGGAATGGAAGCAGCAGTTTACGATCCACTTCCCACTGCACTGCCACCGGATGTGGGTCCCAAAACCTTCCTTTGTCTGACTTTATCCTTATTTGAACAGGACTAGTATTATGTAGACAGTATGAAATTTGCTGGTTCACTTGGTTCCCTGGACCCAGCTGTGTGAGGACTCTGCTGAGTGAAGACTTGTTATGTAGCTGAATGTTGTGCTTGCTGACTGGCATGTAGATTCATGGATAAAACTCAAGATCTGACTGTAGCATAGATGGTTCCTGTTTAGATTTGCCAGACAGAGTCGGCTGCTGATGAACGGCTGCAGGTTCCCCTGCTGTGTGCTGACTTTTCAGTCTTCCCACCGCTGATGGCGCAGGTTGCCGTTGTTGGTTGCCAGTTCACCACTGTGTGCTGACTTTCCAGCCGGTGCTGTGGTTGACACTGGTGGCTTCTTACGTTACTTCCTGGCAGGTTTGTGCCTCCTTCTGTGCTGGAGAGTCCCCGTTCAGGCGTCACTGTGGCAGATGACCCCACCACAAAGCTGCCAGTTTTAACAGCAGAGGGACGTGCAGATATTAGCCACACTCCAGCATTTTATTCAACCATCAAAAAGGTTTTCAGAATTGCAGTTCTTAAAGGATCATCCTTACTGACTATACAATCAGTCCATTGGTACACTGTAGTAGTACACTGTCATTCAACCACACATATATTTTATATATTTGTTTATTTAGCAGGGACAATGGACAGTCATCCAGAGTTGGATTTCTGGATTTCATCAGCAGTCCCTGGGACATGCACATTTTAACACATTGACTGGACAGTGTGGCCACATGTGAGTAACAAGAGTGTCAGTGAGTGGGCTCAGGCCAGGTGCACTGGCTGGCACTGAGGGAAAAATTCAAGCCTCCTCTCCAGCTCCAACTGGGAATTCATACACAACCGCTCACACCACACTTACCAATTACTCTTATGCAACCACTCAATCCCATTACCTTTAGAACTCCAAGTCATTTTCCCCTTCTTTCAATAATGACAGGAAACATAGGGAGAGAGACAAAGGTCTGTGGCTGGAATCAAACCAGGGACATAGTGGTTATAAGGTATCTTTAGCCATTAGGCTACCAGGATGCCCCCATCTTCCTCCTTTTACATAACGGTCACCATGCGAAGGTCCAGAAGCCTAACTTGAACTTTGTACCAACACTGTATTCCAAACCATCCCCCAGAGATTCCTATACTTCCCTCCATTTCTCTTGACAAGAGGAAAAAGAGAGATTATGGAGTAGGTTGGTTCACAAATTCAATTATAAATATGTAGATATCCATAGACCGAGCTACTACAGTCTCACAGTCTGGCTAGTATCTTAGAGGTTCCAAACTTTTTTGACTTATGACCGTTTAAAATTAAGCAATGTCTTGTGACACCACGTAAAGATTAATTTTTTTAGAGGTCGAAGGCATTCAGCATTTCAGAGGAAAAAGGAACAGATTAAATAATTAAAAGACAATTTTAAAAAAAGAAAATAAACATAATTTAGTTTCTCCCTTTGATCATCTTGTGACCTCTCAGATTCATCTTGGGATTTGGGATCACATTCATTCAACAATACAGCCAGTCAAGAATTGAAAGATTGTGGTCACAGTTAATAAAAAGTCAAACGTTGACTGCTTGTCTGTGACAGGATGTGAACTCAAGCTTACAACGCGTAGGGTGAAAAAAGCAGCAACATTCAGGGTCCGGCCGATCTGCTCCCACAAATGGGCTTCTCTGTCTCTGTCTGACATATCATAAATCTCAAGACAGACAGATACGGCCAGAACAAGTTTCTCCTCTATTTTCTTGGTAACCAGGGTGACGAGCCCCATCTAATATATGATTGGGTGCCTGAAAAAAAGTACCTGTGACGACACCAGCGCCTTTCTGAAAAGTTCAGAGATTTTCAACTAGAAGCGCTCGGAGCGGCTGCACAAAAAAGCTCTGAAAAAAGATGCCGGGTGCAGAGTTTTTTCTCTAGGCGGCCTCATGTGCTCACTTCTTATTGAGAACACTTGAAAAAACACGCTGGTGCCCAGAAAAAAAACACTATATAGACACAGACCATAACCTCTGTATTTAATTTAGACTCTCTCAGAGGTGGACAGAGTACTAGAATATTAGTTTGTTTTGTTCCATTCTCACACGGTTTATTAGGACTTCTTCACGTGACTTTTGTTTTTTACACTGTAACAGATG
The DNA here is from genome assembly GCA_005408345.1 of Macquaria australasica. Taxonomy (NCBI): domain Eukaryota; kingdom Metazoa; phylum Chordata; class Actinopteri; order Centrarchiformes; family Percichthyidae; genus Macquaria; species Macquaria australasica. Next base: position 485,518 of record SEMN01000307.1, read on the forward strand.
CGACTTGAAATGTAGCTTAGTAAAAATACTTGAGATAAAAAGTAAAAGTACATTTTTTAAAAATACACACAAAACAGTACAAGTAAAAAACGACTTTGTTACACTAACGAGAGTAAATGTAATTTGTCACTTCCACCCCTGGACTCTCTAAACTCTATATTTCAGTGCCCGAATACATCTGACCCTTCCCCTGTGGCCCGAGAACCAAACTCCGTAATTCCTCTTTTTGTTCCACTTCCTCCAAACGCCTTCCATCTCTCTTCTCTCCCCACCATCTCCTCTGCTCCATCTTTGAACACAATCAAAGCAGCCTGTCTGCACTCGCCACTGCTGTTCCAAAACAGCGACGGGCGAAGAGGGTCCCATAATGCACCTCTCAGCGACATTCATTAGCTAGCCCCCCCACCTCCTCCTCCATTTACACATGCTGTACCCCTCTCTCGTGCCCCCTCGACCCCCATCTCCTTTGTGCTGTGATATGAATGCACTTTGATGCCTAATAAGTGGCTCTGTCCCTTTTGACATGAGCAGCCTGTGCCTGCCCTGTTCAGCCAGTAATTAGCCTGCTCTCCTTACTTAGCAGCCATGTACAAATTAGACTGCTCCGCCTCCCTCTCTCCCTCCCAGACTTTCATTCATTTATGGGTACTGTCTATTCCCCTCTCCTTCTCCATCCTTCTCTTTCACATTTGTTCTAACTTTCAATTCAATTCTGTATGCTTTATTGGCACAAATGTCAGGTAATAATATCAAGGTTAGAGTCAATAAAGAAACAATTAACAATATATTAATACAAAATTGGAAGTGTCAAATGTCAAATGTAAAAATAAAAAACATGAAGTAGAGAAGTAAATCAAAAGGCAGAGTGTAAGCTGTGAGGAGATTAACCACAGCTGCCATGTGATGTGCTGGTTGTCTCTCAGGCTGTCACATGAACATATCTCGCTGCTTCTATGGCGCTGACACCGTTTTCTCCAAGCACATGTTGCAATTTAGTCTGATCAGAGAGTGTAATGTACATATTGTAGGAGGAAATGTTGCTCTGTCTCCACCTCTTTCTGTGGACTTGAAGCCAGGTCTGCCTGTGTCGGCCAGTCTCTTTGGCCAGGCTGTGATCACTGAGTCTGTACATAGTCAGAGTGTCAGTTTCTGATCAGTCAGTACTGTCTGCTGAGAGCCAAATAGCATTAAAGTTTGTTCTGACTTTTTGGGGTAGATGTCCAATAGATAATGTAATCTTCTCTTTCTTTAGCTATAGCTTGGTTGGGCCAGATTGTGTGAGGGCTGTCCTGAGGCCTTGCTGTTAGAGGTGATGAGCCTCAGGACCAGCTGGCTGAGGGGACTCCTCTCTATGGTCTCCTCTTGGCAATAGTGTGCTTTGTAATGGTGGGAGTTGGGGTCACTTGTTTTGAGGTGTTTGTAGAACTCTTTTTTTGTATCCTAATTAAAAGGGGAAATTGGCCCAGTTCAGCTCGGCATCCATTGTTGGGGGTGTTCCTGTGGAGAATGCTCTTGTAAATCTTAGTGTGCACGGTTTTGATTGATTTACAAGAGGACCCCACACTTCACTACCATACAGTAAAATTAGTTCAATTATAGATTTGAATATTTTGAGCCACGTTTGAGGTATACTGTGTTTGAAGACTTTCTTATAGCATAGAAAGCCCTTCGTTTCTTGTCTCTGAGATCGTTAGGGCTACACCCTTGTGTCCAATTGTTTAAAAGCAATGTCTATCAAAAGTTAAGAGTTCAACCAGGTGCAGGTATTTAATGGTAATATGGTCACATGCTCAGCGGCAGGAAGTTAACATGCAATAAAACATTAAGCAACAAGTACATTTAAAACTAAAAGCATGCAAATAAAACCAAGCACAGCAATAGCAAATCCATTTCAAACAACCAATACTTCCGCCGTGTGACACTTCCGATCATGTTTTTGAAGCTCTGCACTTGAAGGACATGGAGGTGGTTGGTCAAACTGACAGAGAAGATCAAGGCGGTTGCGGTTCAGGGGGTAGACTGGGTTGTCCATTGATCACAAGGTTGGTGGTTCAATCCTCTACAGTGGTTGGCTCCTCTTGTCCACATGCCGAAGTGTCCTTGAGCACTGAACCCCAAGTTGCTCCCTGCCCAGGCCAGCGCCTTGCATGGCAGCTCCGACTGCCATTGGTGAGTGCGAGTGTGTGTGAATGGGTAAAGCGCTTTGTCTGGTGACTGGTGGTGGTAACTAACCTACTGGTTAGGTTAGGACATGTCTTATAAACAAGTATTTTCATTTCATATGCAGGACTTATGACTACAGTATTTCTAAAATTCAGGTTATGGCCTTGTTCCATATGATGTCTGTGTGTTCGGATTTAATTGTGTTCTGACTGAGGTGTGACTTTCAACACAATTGGAAACCAGATTGACGCACCCCTTCTTCTCAGGTGATAATCCAGATACTGCTAGCCAATTCTTTGGTGCAGATTTACCAAAAATAAAAACAATATTAGGTTTAAAACACAAATGCGCAAACCTTTTTTTGGTTAATGTAAGATATGGTTTAGGTTGCACAGTCCATGTATGCAACATCTCTGCACACAATTGCCAGAGCAGGGCAAGTCTGGGGCTGAGTGTGATGAATAGGCACACACACAAAAACACACACATACACAGACGGTCAAACACACCAGCTCTGCTGAGTGCTGTGCGTCTCCAGCTGCCCTGACGACCAACCTTTTTACAGCACATCCCCAACGACACAGCTTCATTCAGGTAGACAGCCTGTCTGTCCTCACACCCTACCCCCCCAGCCACCTTATGTGACCCCCAAACAAATAGAGATGTAAATAACTTCATGCACTTAGGGACCTTTGTTTGGGGCAGCCACACTGAAGTGGCCTGGCAAGTGCTTGTCCTTTGTCTCCCACCCCCCGTCTCACCCCCTCCCATCTTTCTATCTGCATGGAGGGCGAGTTCACCCGCCCTCCATGCAGATAGAAAGTGTCCGTTTATGAAAGGAAGCTTGTGTTTCCCCTTATGGAGATGAGATGCTTTTTGTGCATTAGGAACGGATGTGTTTGTGTGCATGTCTGCTCCCATGAGTCCTGATGATAATGACAAAAACAAATAAAATAAAAAAATCAGTAATGGCACACAGTGTCCTGGTGGTACCCATTTAGCCTTGTAAACGTGTCACCAGTCGCCTTTAAACACAAGACAAACTCATTTGGAACCTAGCCTAGCTTTGCTAGCTTATCGAGAATAAATAGATATTGTAACACATCTGTATTTTAGGCACAACATGGCTGCTTACAAACCGGGGTGCAGTATCATCTCCAATTACACAGGCGACCAGTCTCAGATCGCTAATTGAAGAGGTTGAATCACTAAACGTCGCGGATAATGTTATCTGAATTTATTTCAGAGCAATTTAGTCCACTTTAATGGAAACTGCAAAATAACTGGATAAATTAAAAAAAAAAGGCAATATGAATGGATTTCATAACTAAAAGCACCAGGCAATCACACGAAAGCACGACAGTTATGAGTTTGGCAGGCATACAACGTCCAAAGCTTTTTACTGTAATGGCCAGCGCTATTATGAGCATTAGCCCAATTCCCTTACGAATTCAGTACTCGGTGGTGAGATGCATCATAAACACAAACACACACACACACCCACAAATGCATCTTCCTGTGTCAGGTCCGGTTGGGTGCTGTGGTGGTGCTGGGAGTGTTTGTAGGTTGGCTATTGAGGAGAGGCAAGAGGGCAAAAGGGACGTACTGGCATAATGCATTTACTAATAACTGTTTATTATTGTTGGTTCCCCAGGGGGAGCACTTTATGGAAATGGCTGTATATGAAGGGCAGAGGTGTGAGAAGGCCACTGGGAAAATTAGCTTTTTAGATTCCCCCCACAATGTCCTACCAGCTTCATACCTTGTCTGCCTGTGGCGTGTCCCCCTGAGAGCTCTGGGTCCTATACATGTGTTTTGTTCACGGTGATGCATATGAACAAAATAAAGGTGGATTATGAAAAACAAAGACTTTTTAAAATTTAAATCCAGGGATAGTTTTAGCAATTTGTGTGTTCGTGCTCCGCCAGACACAACACTCTCCACCCTGAAGCAGCTCACATATCTCCAGTTCACACTTTAGAAGACAGTGGACCTTGCACAACACACTAATTAACACATACACACACACATATGCAACACACAACTGCAGCGTCTCATACTTTGGCAAGGTGTGATCTTGCACTTATTTGCATACATTAATTAAGTGCAATGACAACTGCACTGCATTAATGAATTGACTGTTCCAGTGACACACAACACACCTTTACAGTCACAGTAGCTCCAATTCGGTAAGACTTTGCATATTTTAACACAGACTTGACCCGACAGGAACACTCACAGTACATAACACGGCAGCGCTGTTATGCACTTTGCATTGTAAAATACATTCTTACAACTAAAATCTCATTTCTCATTTTCAACAGCAAATCTTAAAAAAATATGCACTGATTTAATAGGAAGTTTCAAATTTTCACCAAAAAAAATGTGCATTGCAGTTACAAGAGACAACATTCGAAGGTATGAGGGCCCATTAGGGACATTATTCAGAATTACTATGCATATACATGTACTTTTATACATATACATGTAGTTTATATAAAAGGTTTTCACAATACTATATGAGAGCATAAGAGAAATATCACTATTTTAAATTTAGATTTGGTAATTTTTCCTGAGGGAAGCGTTCGTCGCACATGATCTGTTCAAGGACAGGAAAATCTGACGATAATTTCTATTTTTACAGTTTCTGACTATGATAAAATGGTGCAATTTTGGTGATTTTTTTTTAAGAAAACGTTGTCTTTCAAACCCGCCAGTTGTGGAGTTTTCAGTGATAACTGTGCACACTTTACTAGTATGTGTGAAAGCTTTTCAATATGAGCTTTTCAGTTTTGTATGTGAATGTAGAATTTTTCAGTTGTTTGTGTGAGAGTGTTTCAGTTATCAATGTATGTAAAAGTATTTCACTTGTATGTGTGTGTGCGGTTTTCAGTATAGTATGTGAATGAGTTTGGTTTCATATGTGTACGTGAGAGGAAAAGTACATGTATAAATATGCATGGTAATTCTGAACAGCCCCTCATACAAAGGTTGATCAACAAAATCTGCACCCAATGGCAGCCACACAGTTGACAATCAGCTGTCAATCATTCAACTGCTAAAGTACAGCTAAAGTATTATGAATTTAACTAAATTACTTAAATCTCTAAAGTCTTGCTTTACCAATAAAGCATATAAAAAGTGAACAGAAGTTTTGCATTTAGCACTCTTGAGATGGTCGTTTGTAACTGCAGTTTAATGTTTAAAGAGTAATCCAGATTGATTCAGTGGACAGTACACCTCCACTTAGATTTATGACATTTGAAGCCATGGAGACAATGACAACGGGCCCCTGGGCACATAGCTGTGAAATGCTCCTTGTGACTTACTCCAGCATTAAATATAATTTAAAAAAACATAATGTGGGAATCTGTATGTGCAGACACTCAATAAAAGACTCAAATCAGGATCAAAACATGATTGGGACGTCCATATTTTTGCTTGAGCTCTTTGACTTTCCATCAAGAAATGTTAATACTGTCAAAGTCACTTAGAGGCTCTGGCTTAGGGGACTCTTTGGGACCCGTGGACTCATTTGCCCAGTAGGCCTGTGTGATAAACTATTTATGTGTGTGAAGCATGTCAGATATTTATCATCAACACCATATAATATGAAAAATGTATATATGTGGAAGTTTCTCGTGTGATAAATTCACAAATTAAAAAATTAAATAAACTTTAATAGATGTGTTAACGGTTATTTTCTGGCATTTTGGCTTCATATGATACATCTTAATTCAAGGTCCACTTGAAGAAACCTGAAGAAAAAAAGCTACTACAGTAAGTGGACCTTAAGATAAAATTTTTTATATGTTTGTTGATGTTATTTAATTTATTTATTTAGTGCCAAGGTCAAGAACAAACATATAATGCTTAACTAGTGATGCATTCACATAAGCACATGGTTTGCGAGTGAAGTATATTTTACATGTGTGAAAAGACAAATTCCATCTGTGCTTTTTTGTCAGCACATATAAATATAGGGTGACGTTACACTTTTTTTTTCTTTAATTAAACAGGAGCCATCCAGCCTTGCAAACAGCATTATGAGTCACAAAGAATAGATCTAGAAAATACCTCATCTACTACTGAAAACACATTGTGATCAGACTCCACAAAGCGTAAGCTGTATATTAACTGTACACACTGAAACCCATCTTAAAGCACCACAATATGGAGGGCTCATCCACGGCAGAAACAGCCTAAAACTCTCCAGTGAGCCACATGATTCACCTCTGATGACACAGGCAGATATAAAAACAGCAGGGCAGATATATACGAGCACATCCTGGCTCAGAGGTAGCTTTCGCAGCCCTTCCCAGTCATTATGTAATCTTTTTGATTTAAGGAACCAGTGATGAGAGCTTAATGATGTTTGGAGGAATTAGGAGAAAAACACATCTGCAAACTGCAAAAAAAGAATGCTGAGCAAAGTTGTATGCTTGGACTCATCTACACACCGCAGCAGTATTTCACCGCTGGATTAAATCGTATTGCTGGATGCCGTTTGGTGGCCGATTTACAGAAGAAAAAACAATAAATTAAAGAAACTGTGTGACCATACACAATGAAAAAAGACCATTTCATCTACATTTTAGGGGGGGAAATGTTAAGATAAAAGTATATTACAATATGCCTGTTTGTTCAGAAATAATGTCACTGCACAAACCTATTGAAACAACTCACTCTTAGATTGAAACAAGTGCAACTTCTGGAACCAGAGCAGAAAATATCTGGCAGGACACTAAGGTCATTTTATTGAACTTGCTGAGCCTGATCATTTTTGCAGAGTGTGTGCTTGCGTGTGTGTGTCTGTGCGTACTTTGTAATGACACGGCTGGGTGAGCCTGTTGACCTCACAGCGAAGCACCGGCAGAGACTGTTTTCCTTCATTCTTCGGAGGAAGCAGGAGTCCAAACCCTGTTGGTTTTGGCCGAAGGATGTGTTTGTCTGCTGCGTTTGTCTTCGGCCCGTCTGCCGTTGCTGTTCTGTGGGCTGGGACGAGTCCGCATGGGGCTCAAAGCCAGCTATGATCCAGTCTCAACGCAGCTGGACCACATCTTGAAGAAACACTAGACGCATGGTTAAACACATTATAACAGCGTCTCACTCACTGTCTGTCTTCACGTGTACGTATGAAACAGAAAGAGACACACAGACATGAACATACAGTTTATTTTGGCCCAGCTGAAACAAATACAGTCTAATATAATAAATCATGAAGGTTACAATGTTCAGTTTTTGTTGAAACTATTATAGAGAGGTGTTGATGGACAGCTTTACATAAAAAAATCTCGTCAGCCCAAATCATGAAGGGGAGATACAAGAACCACTAATTATTTAATTTTTTTTCTAATTAATTGATTCCAGTTTATTACAACTTGGGTTAATAGTTTTATATAATATCGTAATATCAGTCCTCTCAGTAATAATAACATTAAGACTCACTAAGCAATTGTTGAACATGGTGACAAGTCAGATGGGGCAAGAAACACAAGCAGTCAGATGATCAGACAAGTTTTAAACAAACCCCGAGGTCAGCCAAACTCAAGCGCACCGCGTCACAAGACTCATCTATTGTTCTACACACACGAGAGAGTGACAGTGAGGAGAGGAAGTCCAGCTGCCACGGGAGCAAAGGAGAAGAAGGGCTTCTGCGAAATAGCTAAAACTACAGTGAACAGCAAGCAACAAACTAGTAAATAACTTCTGTAGTTGGGCCAACATTGTAATGAAGTACCAAACAGCTTTTTCTCTTCTGATTCAAGACAAAAAACACAAATAAAAGATTTCAGAACATTTAAAGAAATCATACCTTGTGAGCAATGTCTGAACCTCTTGATAACCTCCACCAGACACAGACCACACAGATATGTACTGATTTCAACTCACAGGAATTTGGTGTAATCAAGTCCTCAAAATTAAACTAGATATTCTTGGGGCTGCTACAATTTAAAATTGCCTCCTACATTACATCATGTCCCTTTTGCCCTCTTTTTTTTCTCAGTAACCAACATTGCTTCCACCCACTAATATGTGTGTGTGTGTGTGCCTACACAGGTTTGCTGACTAAAAAACTGAGGAAGTACTTACCTGACAGATGGTTCCAGCCAACATTTTCTTAATAAAAATGACAAAGATCCAGTGGAGAAACAAAAAAGAGGGCAAAAACAGAGTCTAAACCCACACTGAAGGAAGACGTACCTTAGCATGAGGAAGAAACGGCAAAGCAACCAGTCAGGCAGGCAGGCAGCCGGCCCAAACTGTAATTAATGAACAAGTTTCTCATGATTAACTTTTATTAAGCGATACTCCTGAGTCCTCCAGCCGGCAGGTAATAGGAGAGGCCTGAGGAGAGGGGGGAGAGGGATGGAGTGAGGGAAGGACGAAGGAGGGAGACACTCGACCCCATTATTTCTCCTCAGCCGCTCGTAAAAACAGCATCCCGTAAACTCATAAAATCCTTTCCCACTGTAACTGGGCCCTTAAGCTGCGGCCTGGTGAATTAGAAGGGCACGCAACGCACAGTGAAGGAAGCCTACTATAGAAGGAATGTTACACGTCTGCATTTTGACACGTTATTTCTCAGGTACAACAGTTCATTGGTATCATGAGAAGTGGTGATGATTCTTATTATTTAAATTACTGTCAAGTACAAGGCAATACTGCGCCTGGTTGATGGACTGATCACAGAAACGTTTTATTCCGAAATACTATGTTCCTGGAAACAGAAACAGCTAACATGGCTCTGACCAAAGTTAAAAAAAATATATACCTAGCAACACCTCTAAAACTCACTAATTAACACCTTGTATCATGTTTGTTTAAGCCTCTTAAACCTACATAGACAAAGAAACACCTGGACATAGAGCTTATTCTTTCAGTCAGTATCAGGAGTTATACATCATATGATTCAGGGGAACCTACCCTTTCTTTCTGGTGCAGTGTAAAGTCACCATCATGCATTACCTTTGTGTGAGGATACCATATCTGACTTGAAAAAATCTTCATGTGAAGTTTGGTGTAAATAGACCTTTTTCTCAGTGAGTTACAGCCATTTATTGGATATTGTCTTGGGTTTTTTTTCAGTAGACAATGTGACAATATTTACATTTTGCTGCTATATTTTGGTCAATATCACCTCTGAGATTTAATATCAAAGCGTTATATATCATTAGAAAATAGACAACCTCATCTGTCGATATATTTCGACCGTGATGTGCACATTTCCATTCAAGTGAGTCAGCAAGCTTCTGTTCCTGTATCACGTGATCGCACGCACCATAAATCGGCCCTGACTTCATCAAATGTGCTGAACTGCTTCAAGTGCTACATTTAGAAACAAGAGATAGAGAAAGAATTTTTTTTTTTTTTTTAATGGGCTAAGGTCCAGTCTGAACAGATGAATGAAGATGTGCAGCGTTAACAGTTGTGATTTTGTTGAGCAGTATCTGGGCCCACCTAGCAGTGAGGGTAGCAAGCCGATTGGCAGTAGCAGAGCGTTGTGGATGGGCTGGGGTGTATGGAAACAACAGAGAGAACTTTAGAGTTTAGAGTTCATCCCTGTCTCCAGGCTTTATGCTACGCTAGGCTAATCGTCTCCCGGGTCTAACGCCATACTGAACATACAGACGTTGGAGTGGTATCAATCTCCTCATCTAGCGCTCAGAAAGACAGCGAATAAGCGTCATTCCCAAAATACTGAACTATTTCTAACAGACTTGGTACTTGGTACCGGTATGTGATTGGTCCTCTACAAAGTGTGCAGGTTTTTTGCCTGTACTTAAGAGATTGGCTCCCACATTAGGACATATAAAATGTAAATAGAGTTTTGATTCATTTAATTTAAAAAAAACAACAGGATATTAATAAAAGATCCACATATATAGCCGGATGCAGCTCAGGAGCGACAGCTACGCCACCCCCAACTTATTGTACTGATACTTTGATGTAGGCGTCTTAAGGCCAATAGAAATCACAGATAATTGGTATCTTTAAATCTGACAAATCTCTTTGAAAAAAGCCTCTGGAACAAACAATTAATAACAGATTTTAACTGTAAATTATTCGTCCCTGAATATCAGCCCTGATTTCCCTGTGTCCAACAAAACTCCACCAGCGCCTCAGGCTTTGTGGAATATATGGAGAATCACATCAAATCAAAATGGAGCTCATATTTCCAAATATAATAAACAGAGATCCAGGCTGCTAAAACCTAGCGAGGTCTGTGGCTCGGTCGTATGAATCACACGGCACAAAGCCGTGGTCTTCATGTAAGAGCGTTTCATAAGGCGAGCATCCTCCTCAGACGCTGGCACTTCATAAAGGAGCATTAGCCATTAGACACGAGGGCTCACATCTCATCCCAGCCGCTTTAGGACTGCCGCGTCTCTTAGCATGCCTGCTAGCATATGTTATTAAAATGACACCTGCTTTACGACAAACTCCACATAGGGTCACAATGGTCATTATCTATTACATGCTTGGTGTTTTTGAAATGAAAGATGTGCTGTATGTAAGGTCAGGAGAACAGAAGGAGTAATGAAAAATGTAAAGAAAAGTCTGCAAAACAGCTGAGAAGCAGCTTGAAAGCCACACTGCTGTATCTACCTGATAATCTTTTGTCCGTCACATTTTTACAACCATATCATCCATTTATTTTATGTTCTCTTTTTCTCTCTACTGTTACCTCTGTGCTGCTCCCTCACACCGCATATGCACTCTGCAAACAATAAATCCCATTGTGCATAACATCAGAAGAAGAAGGACATCAGTTATCTTATATGGGTGTGTGTGCATGCGCGCATTAGTGTGTATGAGAGAGAGGAAGGTGCATAGTGAAGGTGAGGGCACACAAAGAGAATGAGTAAAGAATTCAAGTGTATGTTTGCAACTGCATGACTGTGTCTGCATGGTTTTGTGTGTTTGCTCACATGTGTCTCTGACAGCGAGCACAGAAGGACACGTGCATGAAAATGTTTCTGAGTGTTTACATGCATGTGTGTGTGTGTGTGTGCATTTCGTTTGTGTCCCATGCTTCATGCAGATGTTGCAATATCAGGACAAAGGAACACGTGGGAGAGCAGGGACAAGCTATAGCTGAACGGACAGACACACTTGGATAAATGAATGCATCTTGCCTGCAAAAATGTTGCACATATTCAAATGCAATTCTACTTATCTTCGTTAGCATCAATGAAAAGTGTTTAGAATGTCATCCTGACTGTATCTGTGTCCACCATGCCTAGCATAACAAGTTAACCTGTTGTTTATGAATATAATCAGGGAATCAGCCATTGCTATTGCTACCTGCCAGTGTTAGACTTTGACAATAGCTCTGAATTTACACTCATACATTTCACGATATCTGTGTATGAAGTGAAGACACACAATAGGGCCGGCGGCTCGGCTGATGTATCAGCTTCCAGCCTTCCTCGGGTCCGGCTGACACCTCTGGAAATTGAAAACGGCAAGGGCCTTGTTCACCGACGAATAGTCCTACGCCGTGGGATGCACACAAACACACACACATATGCGGCCAGGCATTTCCCATTCATGGAATATATATATTCCCCTGCAGGACCCACGCGAGAGATATTTTTAAAACATGAATGAAATCTAAATGAAATCTTAACATACTAGCACGGCGCCACGCATCCCTCATGCCTTGTGTGGATCGCACACGCTCAGTGGAGAGTTCACAGCGGGGCAACCTCGGTAATGGAGGAGCTGTTTGCAATGCAACATGGGTTTAATGTGAGCGACAGCAAACTCCTGATACACAGACACCTTCCTTTTACCGCTTGCTGGGATACAATACAGCTGCATTTAAACTGCTTGGGGAAAAGATCACCATCAGTTATTAAGCTGCGCTGACATTGGACCAGTAATATACGGTTTAAGTCTTTTTCCAATGAATTGGGCCATTGATGAGTTGACTGTAATTATAATGTTAGTTTCTATAAGGAATACAGGCCTACTTTAAGCCTGCAGTGCTTCCAACAAACTTCCTGTACATCATCCAACCTTTACATTCCACTCTCCCATTAGCAGTGTTATTTAAATCAATTTGCTGTTTCTGTAATAAAATCAATGGAGTAAGCCTTCAGCCCTTATTCAAATAACGTAGCATGTATTAGTGTCACAAGAGTTCCATTCTGACATGTCAGTGCAGCTACAGCTTATTGCTTATTGCTTAAGCCATTAATTGATTTTTTTTCCTGCAGATCCTATAATTTAATATGTCCAGTATATGTCAGAGTGTTCACTGAGCAAACTGCCTCTTCTAGTATGGGAAATAGGAAAAAAAATAGAAGTCAGTACACCACATTAAGTCAGACAACTTAATTCCAACAGTGCAAATTGCATTCTTTTTCTATTGTTTCAACTAAGTGGTTTCAAATGTGGCTGTGACTGTTTCCACTTATGTGCTCTTAAAAGGGATGACTCATCTTAAATACCTCCGTGAGTGCACTTAGGGACAGAACAACCTGATTCCCTTTAAATGCGTTAATACTTGCAATTTAGGACAAGGTATGACATGTCTTATTTTGCGCCATGTTAGCGTTACATTATATGTAGTTAGCTGCGAGCATGTAGTGGAGAGTACACTTACTTAACATTGAATGGATGGACACAGCAAGCAGTATCAAACTGAGGAATAGGGCCAAAGCTACTGTTGAGAAACACTGATGTCATGTTCGTATGTTCGAACGTATTTTTCTATGAATTTCTGTAACTTCAATATCACACAATATACTTTAATATGACAAAACTAGGGAAGGAGATAGTTATCTGTGCCTATATGATACCGTACTTTGGGGAATATAAACCACTTTTGACCTAATTTTTTCCATTTAAATTTTTTATTTGTTTTAATCAAACTGCTCAGTGCAGGGTTAAATCCAAAAACGGAGTGTCTATTTACACCCGAGTGAGAATAGTCACATGGCACCTATTAGGATATTTGAGCGTCGTCCGCTGGTGGTTATTTCAGAAACCTAAGTTTTTCTAAAATGTGGTTAATATTGTGAAACAGTAGCAGTATGGTTAAGGCACCAAAACTACTATTGGCTTTCGCACCTCTCAGGGCCAACTTCTCCCATGTGCAGAGTCAACAGAGCGAGTTTATTGAAGGCTGCGGGTATGGAGCGTCGGCCGCACAGGCCACAGATCGTTGTCAGCCGCTGGAGGTTTTGCAAATAGCATTGTTGGCTACTGACATCTGCCATAGTAAGAAAAGTTTCCTGATTTAAATCAGAGATGATCTGATCAAAGAATCAGTAAACACTGTAGCATCTGACCAGACACTGGATGGATTGGAATGGTACTCAGAATGTATTGAGGTTCGATGCGTTTAAAACATGGAAGACACAAATGACCATGATGATAGCCTGTTAGCAGTGGCACAAGAATATAGAATGCAGAAAAACATGGCTGCCACACGGGAGCAGGAGAATATGAATTTGGTCAAACAGGAGGAAGCCTGGGTGGAGCTGAGCTGGGATCAGAACCAACATGGCTGACCGTGATAGACTGAGACACCTGTCAATCAAACAAATCTGTATGTCAATCATACCCGAAAACAAGGACTTGATTTTCCACCAATTTTATTCCTGGCATTGAAACAGGATTTAGACCTTCATGTTGATAAATTAAATGTATAGAAAGTATAATTGAATAGTAAAATATGAAACATCCAAATAAAATAAAAAAATAGAGGATAGTTACAAAAGATATTACAAAGATAATTAAGGTCGACTTACTAGCTTTTTCCAGAGCTTTCGACCACATCTTGCGGTCTTCCTCAGCAGACAGCGTTTTCTCAGTAGTAGTTGGTTGTCTTTTGTTGTTACAGTGATTCTATACTAACCACTACATCACAATCAAAAAAGTTGTGCCATACAACACAATGATCACAAATGTACTGAGATTCATTCATCCTTTCACGGACTAACTCATAGGTGACACTTTCAACTACAAGCATCACAACTTATAAAGATAAAAAAAAAAGAGAACATCTGAGCCCACGTTGGCCCTGCCGCATTTCAACTCAAACTGTTTGAAGTCACCATCCAAGTTAACAGATTGTATTTGTCTCTCTCTCTCTACCTCTTCCCACCTCTGTTTCCCCTTCCTCTCTTTCTATTTTTTTTTTCTTAGCTCCTTCTCACTCATCACTCTGAGTGACGAGCCTCAGCCGATGAACCGGAGTCGGGGAGTCGGGAGAGTCAGGCAGCGACACCGGCCCACCGATGTCGCTCGGCGATGTCGCCCCGCCGTCCGCCGTGTTGACGAAAACAAGGATTTACACATATTAATGAATAAGACACTGTGACACCTTGGGAGAGGTCTGAGAGAGAGAAAAGAGAGGAGGAGGTGGTGGTGGGGGGGAGTGAAAATGGAGAGAAGGAGGGGTTGGGTTCATTCGGTATCAATTTAGTTGGTATTCCTTAGGGGATATGCTAATATTTTCTGAGTAGCTGTGTTCCCTCTCTGTCTCTTTATTTCTGTCGCTCTCTCTTTGTGACCGCTGTACCTTGTTAGGGCTGTGGCCTCTTCCGTGGCACCGAACGGGAAGCGGCGGCAGAGAGTTAGAGATGAAGCAAAACAGGTAAATAAATAAATAAGTGGAATACAACAAAAAAAAAGACAAGAAAGGAAGAGTGATACAGGAAGGGGAGGGAGGGATGGTAGCACCTTGACGCCGATGTACAGCTGCTCTCTCTCGGCGCGCTGGTTTCACCTTTCCAACCCCCTCCTGTCTGTCGAGTGACGCGTTTGATTTCACCGCATTCATACATCAGTGCGCCCGTGCAATGCTGACACCTCATCTCAGCCTGCCGACTTTGGCTACCGAGGCCCTGCTTTGCATAGTGCGTACCCCCACCACCCCCACCTCCTCCTTCCTCGCCTCCTTCTCCTCCTCTCTTCTGTGTGACACTCTGCCCATCTTTAAAGAGAGAAAGATAGATCAGGAGTGGAAGCCGGGTTTTGGAAAGGGGAGGAAGAGCGAGATTGCAAGTGACAGAGGGGAGAAGAGAGGGAGAGGGCATCTGGAAGAAGAAATCAGAAGAGAAAAGAGATGCTTCTCGCTAATTTATGCTATCGCTACCCCTCATCTTTTCATTGTTGCTCCCTGTCAGTTAAAAAAAGACATTCTCACAGCTTTCTTGTCGATATCTTTTTTCAGCCTCATTTTCTTCTGTGGCAACCATATGCTACGACTTCTACCTCTAATTGACTGCACACATTATTTAAAAGAACGGGATGTGCGATTATGACGAATTAAAACAATGCCCATTCCTTCGGAACTCAATAATTATGTTTGTCCAATTAGTAAGCAGCTCTAACTGTAAAAGTACTTGGAGCTGCCTCCTTCAGAGAGCAGTTCTTATTATAATCCTGGACCACATGGTCAGCATGGAGAGCTTGGCACACGCTCAGGACAATATGACAGCTCTGGCTTTTTTGATATGCATATTTTCTCTGCTACGTGCTTGGTAATTGTGTGCTTATTAGTTTTAATGGGTTTAGTGAAATAAATCCTGTATGCTAATGTGAGGAAATACTTGCAAGGCCCAAGCTGGAGGTGTTGGGTTAATAACTAACTGCATTGCTGACAATGAAGCTGCAATTGAATAAGCACCTCTACACAATGCAAGTATGACAAAGGATGGTTTGAAAAGAGTGCTATTGCTGTGACCTTGATTGATTTCAAATATCCACATGCAATAAACCATCCTTATTCTTTACAGCCAAAAAGCTATTATGACTACAAGTTTGGAAACTTTACTTTCCCAGGTGACGTTCATTCTTGACCTCAGCTGTTGAGAAAATAGTCCCATTGCAAAGTCCATTTAGTAGTGGTTGTGGAGCTTTTGGTCATATCACAAGATCTTCATCAGCAGATTTATGTTTCCAAGGTCAAGAATGAATGAACTTTGAACCTCAACTTTTGAGCCAACATGGACGAGAAATTTGAAATTTGAGCATGTACAGCTGGGCAAACTCCATCTGCTGTAGGTACCTTCATGATATAAATTCAAAGGTGTGGAGATCATGGTGGATGATAGGTGTGTAGCATGGGATCTTTTCCTAACCTTTACCAAGTGTTTAAGTTACCTTTAACCACACAGTAACCATATTTTCTGTGTCAGGAATACCAATCATATTTATCTAACCTTAACCACACAGAAGTTGCCATGAGCAGATATTTATGAAACTGAGAATTTTTAAAAACATCATATTGCATCCAATATTGACATTATTTTTTTATAGCAATAGGGTGTGTGGATTGTTTGATGGAGGAATTGTGGTGGTCATGAATGTACAGGCATGTTTGTACACATGCACATACACAGTACAAATGTGCATGCATGGGCACATATGCACAACCATTTGCACACATTTACTGTACTTTCCCTCATGTTAAGCACTACCTCTGTCCATGTCACGTCATTACTCTCTGTCACTGTCAAGACAAAACAAATGCAGTCACACACATTCCCTAATGTTTATCCTCCTCTCAAAGAGGAGGAGTGAAAGCTACAAATGATAATGAAAATAAAGTTGCCCTGAAAACAGGGCTGGGGTTTCTACAAAAGTACAAAAAGTATATTCATATGGATATAGATAGCCACTTACTAAATCTAGCAAGGGTTTGGCCTAATTTTTGCAAGGTTAAAAATGGAATTTTAGAAGCAGTGGGTAATTGGTACGGTGTAAACGGGCCATATATTATCCCTGGGAGAATTAATAGTTTCGAGTTAAGGCTAAAAATGTGCTAAAAGTACAGATTATTTACCACATTGTGACAATGAAATTGTGGGAACTACCCTTTAGTGATGAAAAGTAGTACAAACACAGCAAAGGGTTTATTACTTCATTCTCATTTCCATATAAAGTAAATAATACAAACTTGAATAGAGTATAAGGATGAATTATGTGAGTGTGAGAGTGTGTGTGTGTGTGTGTGCTGGTGGATGACTTATCCTGAGCTGCTGGCTTTGCAAATATACCAAGGTTTCATATGGGCATCAAGACTAATGTCACATATTGACACCTTTCCCCCTTTTTTCGTGTGTGTGTGTGTGTGTGTGTGTGTAAAAGTGAGAAGGAGGACAGGAGAAAAAGAAGGGAGTGTGAATGTCACTTTGAACTGTCACACTGTTGCACCCCCCTATAACACACACACACACACACATGTCCTAATGAGACAGAGAGGGGCTTCCGCTGTGCCAACCCAGGGGCCAAGGTGGGAGAGACACTTCTCTCCCTGCACCCATTGTAAACACACCGACCCCCCCCCCTGCCCCAGACCCCCCAACAGAGACACACACACACACATAAACACCCACTGAGGCCTCCCAGGGCCTGACAGGCTCAGATAAATCAGGCTCTCGACACTCCTCCGCCCTCCCCGCCTCTCCATTCCTGCTGCCCCTCCCCTCGCCACCTGGGGTGGGAGGAGAGTGTTAATTTTCTTCAGGGAGAAATGGAGGGGAGGGAACGAGCGATGGGGAAAGGATGAGTGTGTGCGGTGGCAGGGTGTTAACCCAGACTTCTAAACACCTGCTTGGAGAAGTGGGAAGTCCTTGGGATAAAAATCAAGATCTACTCATGTGACAGTGAGGTTTCTCCGTAATAATGGTCCTGACTTATCAGAGAAGATGAACTTTGTTGTCCTTGCAAGGAAGAATTGACACAAAAGCCACAACATCTAACTGCCATACATCATTGGATTAGAAATAAAATATGAAACAACAATGATTATTTATGTTAAAAATAGATCCAACAGAATCTAACTTAGTCACACAATGTAAAGTTCAACAAGTATGTTAAAATATTGCTCAATCCTCATGGGAATATAAGAAATGTCAGAAAAAATAAAAGATCCTGCAAAAACAGAACAACAAAAATCAGTAATAATAATAATAATAAACTCCCCCTTACTGATAACAAGTATTTTCTTCCGCAACTCCCATGCATTCACTAAATAATAGTATATTTAATAATATAATAATAACCAATTTGAAGGTCTCTTTATTGAACAACCATTTCAGTTCATATTATGTTTGAAAACATAGTTGAAGGACGATCAGGTCTGTACACTAACAGACACTGAATGAGGCCAGTATTGGTAGTGTTTGGTTGGTAATTTCATGTACTGATGAACTGCCTGTTTTTATGGTGTTGGGATTGTTGATGGTGCGCTCCCTGGAGGGAATTTTTTTTTACAAAGTGTAAGGTTTGATTTACTATAACTGATCTTTTAGCTCTTTAACCTGCACATACTACAGATGAAAATTAGCTTTTAGCTATATCTGGTACAATATATGTACTGTGCATTGTCCCTGCTAAAATAAACAATGATTAAATACGTTGTTCTGAGGCATTTATGTCCATCAGCTCACCTGCATCCTTCATGTCAGACAAAAGCTCACAAAATGTCAAATACAAAGGACAATACAAATGTAAAAAAGGATACTCATTTTCTATTTCCCCCAGATCACACACACAATTGATTATTTTTCCAAAGCAGCATACCTACCTGTTTCAGTAGTGTGTGGTAATGTTTACACATAGAATCACACACTACTTCAGTGTACATTGTACCTGTAATCAGTTTTAGAACTTCTTCATAATTTAAACAGTCCACTTACTAGATTTACAACTGCACGCCATGGTCTTCCTCAGCAGATGTGGAAAAAAAGATGGTAAATGGCAGCAAATGGACCTTGAGTTGAGAGTTATCTGTCTGTCCAAACACTTTTTTGGCTATGAGGTCTCAATCCTGCAGGATTCCCCTATGTAGTCCCCTACCTGGTTCAGACCTGTTCAGAATATCTGCATATCTGGCTTTGGGCTGTTAGTCCAGCCACATAAAAAATGAATCAATCAAACAACGATATAATGATTATCATGATTTTGGATACTCCACATAAAAGACATGAACCACCCTTACTCTAAACCAAAATATCTCACATGGCACCAAATATTTCAGTCCTGCTTCTATCCACTCTATCTAGCACATGACTGACAAAATATTATTTGGTCAGTGTGATTAACAATGAAACAAAGGTCAACCAAGTATCACTTCAAAATGAAAATTGGTTGTGAAAGCTGCCCTGATGTGTTTTGTAGATGATGCTTCCACATCAGTCTGGTTATTTTTGGTCTTGATCTTATAGCTATTTTCAGTATGATAATAGCTATAAGATCACGTTTTGGACTCATGCGGGCAAACAGTAGGGGAAGTGAGTAAGGGGTCAACAAGCAATGTTGATGCCAACACAGTTCCACTGCTATTTGGTGCAGAAGACTTACTGAAATGCTGTTTTCCCTCCTGCTAAACTGGCCTCTGGGGCTAATTATCCCGTTGGCTGGGTTCAGATGCCACACAGTGTGAGAAGTGGGGGGTGGGGGGGGGGTGAAGGGGCACTGGGCAAGGGCAAAGACTGAGGGGGGTTGAGGGAGCACTGACACCCAGGTGTGCAGTCCCCATGCTTGTTTCGCTTTGACCTCAGGGTCAGAGCAACTGCAGAGCTGAGGCTTTTCCTCACCTGGATTTACCCAGCTTGTTTTTTTGTGTGTGTGTGTGTGTATGTGTGTGCAAGTGCTAGAATGCTCTTTTGCAGCCGGCTCCAAGCTGGGAGCAGCCCAGCACAACCACAGTCGTCCACTGGTGGGCCAATGAGCAACTTGACTGGAAAAACAGAAGGCTCCAACTGACATGGACGCAAACAAAACCCATCTGTGTGTTTTTTCACGACGGTTAAGACAATGGCTGTTTCGGATTTTTAATTGAAAGGGAGATATGGCCCCTCATGGCAACCCATCTGTTCAAAATTGATATCTGAGCGACAGTTGCCCTCTCATCTCCATCGACGAACAAGCGTGAGATTTCCAAGCCCTATTTCATTTATTTCAGGTAATTGAAATGTGAGGCATGCTTGTGGGTCGATAACGACGGAGGGAACTAATAAACAACACACTGTGTTTATTGTTTTAATCACACAGGATGATTTATTATTTTCTTTTTATTTCTCCACGAGTTTCAAAACTTCAAACTGCTGCCGCCGACGTGCAGGAATCAGGTTTTAAATTAGAAATAAAGTAAAAGAGGGGGGAAAAAAGAAGAAGCTCCTTGTGTTGGACAGGTGCGGGAGAGCAGGATGAGGACTGACAGGGAATCTGTTCCTGGTCGGCCCAAGTACAGCATGGAGGGATGACGAAGATGAAAGAGAAAAAAAAGGACTGCAAACAGATGGCGGAGGTGCAGACGAGGAAGAGGAGGAACACGATGGAGAGACAGTGGAAGGGGGGTAAGAGAGGAAGAATACACTGTGGAGAGAATCTAGGAATACGACCTGCCAGAGTTAAAGGAGAGAAGAAAAAAAAATGCTTGCATTGTTTTCATTATCTGGCTGCTGTCATTCAGAGGGGGGAGGAAAGAAAAGAAGGAAGAGGGACAGAGAGAAGGACTGAGGAGAAAGAAGAAGAAGAAGAAGAAGAGGAAGAAGGGGGGGAAAAAGCTGTGAAATTAATCTTTTGTGCGTAGCCTTACACAGCCACAGACATGCTCAGACAAAAGCCTGGACCTGGAGAAGCTGCCTGGGTGTGATTGATGAATAAAGTAAAGGTGTCAGAAGTGTATTATGTAAATTAGCCCAGGCAGGGACCATTTCGGCGGCGAATGAAAGAGCGGGACGTACGTGTGGGTGTGAGGGAGAGAGAGGAGTGTGCATGTGTGTGTGTGTGTGCGTATCACAGAGGGTGCGATCGTCCCCCGAGCGCCACAGCCGTGCCATCTTTCATCTCGCCAGACAACCTCGGACGGCAATCTCTGCCACGGCTGCTGGTTCAAACCTGAGAGAGAGAGAGGATGGACAAAGACACGGCGAGAGGGAGACGGACAGATGAAACGTGCCAGAACAAGAAAGCTTTAAGAGAGAGAGAGAGAGGAAAAGAAAGATGGGAGGGTGTTTTGAATGAATACAGCTCTTCTGATTGACCAGTGTGGGACATCTCTCATCTTACGTATGCTCTCCCTCCTTCTCTCACTATAGTAAATGTATACAGTTACATTTCCTACCACCACTCTATCTCCCACCGGGGAATACAGTTATTTCAGTTGGAGTCGTAAAGACCGCCATAAAGAGCCTGTCTGTCTGATTCCCAATGACAGTGTACAGGCTCTGGGAGGGCAGATTGAGCTGTTGTGTGGAGAGGCGGGGTGTGTATCCGCCAATGATGTTATGGACAGAAGCAAGCTGAAAGTCTTTTGTGGTATAGGGTGTGATCTGCATTAGATATCAAGGTCTGTCATGGGAGAGGAAGCAAGGAAGAGGGACATAAATTGTGAGAATGGGAATGTTTCTTTCGCTCTCCGAACACACACGGGTGCAAAAAACAACACTTATCCACCACCTCTGGCCCCTACCGGTATGTTCCAACCTTTGCTGCTAACGCACCCAACGTCACTTTTAATAGGCTGACAAAAACAATCTATCATGCATTCACCTACACAGAGCAATATAAAACAGGTTAAGGGAAATTGATGGCATCCTCGGCCCTAATTCTTACATTGAGTGGCGTCTCCCCGTGATTGAAACAGACAAAGATGTATAGGGTTACCCCCGCGCTGTGGATGCGCTAATTGCCGGCACTTGTCGTTCGCCGAAGCATTGTCTCAGAGGCTAACTAGAGCGCTAGCCCCCTCTTTTCTCCCCTGCCCATTGTGTGTTTGTGTTTGCGTGGCGGCCAGACAGGCTGCTGAGAAAGCTGTTTTCATCACTGCAACGGCACCCAGTTATTAACGGGTTCATAAGTAAGCCCAGGCCCCGGCTATTTCTCTGCGTTAGTATTTATTAGGGGTGCACAAAGAGAAGCCAGGGCCCATGCCTATAATGAATGAAAGAACCTCCGTGTAATTGAGCCTTATTAGGCCACAGTCGAAAGAGAGGGGAAGGAAAATAGGACAGCAGGGCTGAGAAGAAAGGGATGTGACGAGTGAGAGAGACTTGCATTGTCAAAACCCGTTCCGCTCCCATGCCTCCGTTTATTAATTTCGTCACCGAGGCACGAGGCGGAGTAATTTTCAGATCCCTTCCACTACACTGCTTCCCATATTTACAGTGTAAGTATGAATGACAGTCCGAACTGTGCGCTGTGCCATACACAGTGGTAAATACCGGCAAACACGTCAGGCTGGCACGCTCTTTCGAAGTGCTCTGTTGAGGGAGTGAGAACCTGGAGACACACACTTACATGCAAATCTATGGCACCTTAAAGCAACGACGTCAAACTGTCCAATCAGAATGAGAGATATATTAACAAACGCCCCTTGGAAACAGTCATTTCTGTACTAATTCAGTAATTTGGTGGAGATAAAGGATTTCTTCGAGGAGAACATCTCTTCCAAAAACCCACAATCACAGTGTGTCAATCTCAAAATGCCAACAAGACCTCCAAATCAAACAACTAAATATGTTTGTCCATGCCATCCCGAACAACACATAGAAGCATTTTCTCATTCGATGTCACTATCAGCAGGACGATGTAATTTGTCAGTGCCTTCCAAATTGTTCCAAATCACTGTTGAAGAATAAATCTGGTTAGGTTGACGTGACGTGGTTAGGTTTGTTAGGGGACTTTCGTCATCCAAGTTACAATACGCGGTCAAGGTTAGGGGACGATCATGGTCATGCTCTTGTTGACCCATCCATCCACCCTGACCTTCTCCCTACAGGGACTTTGAAGCTCTACAACAACGTCACCTGACTTCTTCCTTTGCTCCCGTCAATGACTGATGCCGTCATTCTTCTTGGGAGAACAGTATTCAGAATGCCTCCTTTAGCTGCACAAGACAATAGACGTTTTTGGACCAAACTGTTCCGGGGACTCCCTGAGAGGAACTACACACTGGGGAGCTCCCCCAAGAACTACACACCTTCAAGGGCTTTTTTTCTGTTTGCATTTGCACCGCCAATAGGAACGCTGAAGTGGCGTAAGCCAGTTGGAGGTTGGTATAGCAATGTCACTCACAACGTCACACACAATTTTGCCTTGACAAGTCACATATACGCTCAATAAAGCCTGGACTTCACTGTCGGTCCATTTGTCCGTGTTTTGGTCCATTTTTTAAGGCTACTGTTACAAGCTGTGTTCGACCAATCAACATACACTTATGTCTGGACCAATGACCGTACACTTACGTCACTCAAGGTTCCTCTTGTGCTGGGAGAGTACCTACTCTGAAGTAGGAGCTAAAAAAGACCCTAAAAATGGGGTTCTAAGAACTATGATTGTTCCCAGTTCTTGCAGTGCGAACACAATAAAAAGGGAGGGGTCCTCCAACTGTTGGAGTTTCAACTATGAAAAAGTCCCTCCGGTCCGACAACACCTAAAGATGAAATAACACAGTTATGCACAGAGGTCAGCGTTTGGTTTGGAAATGCACCAAATAGCCTTCCTCTCACCAGGTCTTGGTCCAGGTCTTGGTCAGATTGCCATGTTCTCATATGATCCCAAAAACCAAACTAATGTGGAAAACCACTCCAGGGCTTCAAGTAGTTGCTATAAATCAACTTGGTTGTGATGATACTCTAAACCATAGAGGTCAGACTGTCCAAACCACATTTAGGGATTTCCCTTCAGCTACTTTTTAGTCTGAATGAATAAAGAATACATTTTGGGCTAAATGTGGTGGGTCCCCACAGACCAACATCATTATATGTATTAATAAAAACATTGGAACACTGGTGTTTCCAACACTGAGGTGAGAGTTTGTCTTAAACATGCATCATGTTGTGTTAAAATATTTGATGTTTAGGGGCATATATTGAATGTCAACTTTTCTAGAATAAATAAAACTTTTAACTTACTTTTACTGACTTGTTTTTATCTTTAACAACTATGCATTAATATGTCCGACTGAGGCATAGACTGTATATAAAGATGGACGACATGACAGCTCCCCAAAAGTGATGCCAAAATCTGGATTGCCCCCTGGTGGCTGGCTGCAGTATAGGTCATAAACCCCGCCCCCTCCATGTTAGCGGATAGGATCAAAGTACACATCAAATAAAATTTTCCCAAAGATGGTTTCTTGTCATTTTAGGTAGTTCTTATCACGCTGATGTTTGTTCAAGTGTTCATTGCAGACCTAATCAACTATTCCATTTGAGTTCCCAACGCTGGACCCTAGGAAAATGTGAATACATAACCGTACACCTCTATATATGAAGTATACATATGTGTGTCTGGGGTGTACGTGCATATCAACTATATATTTTCATTACCAGTAACACTAAACCTCATTGGCAGCACCTCTCAATTCAACTCTAATAGAACTTTTTTTACAGCAGACATTTTGGCATGTCATAGCAGGAATTGCACAGGTGTAATTAATAACATCAATTAATGATAGCTGCATTCCATTTAGCTATTTCCATCCTAGAGCGCTACTATTAAGGATGCTGACTCAAGGGCATGGTTCAATGGGACACTTAATTGGAATGGAATCATCATTAGTTTTATCAGTTACACCTGTGCTTTTCCTCCTTTGACAAGTCAAAATGGCAACAGACCTTTTGTCTTCCGTTGACATTCAGACAAGAACATGCATGTAACTAACATCAGTGTTATTGAATAGTTACTGGAGGTCACAGCACACATCACATATTCGTACATTAACAGGTAGAATGGTAATTTTCCCTAAGTTCCTTTTATAAGTCTGCATGGTTGTGACAGTCACAAGTCAATGCTATCCTCAGGCTTCCTATCACTCCCATTCTCCTCGTATTCACCTCTTCGTTTTCTGCTTCCTTCACATCATCTCTCTGTTTCTTCTTTTTCTTTCTGTAGCCTGCAGTCAAAAGCCATGTAATTTCGTTTCATACTTGAAGATACATGATAATGAATGACTTGAACATGAACTATGCAATGCATAATGAACCACATCTTTAAAGGAGAAGTTCAACATTTTGGTCTTATTGGCTTCTCTTGCGAGAGTGATACGAGAACACCCAATAATTATCAAAATGTAAAAATGACATTGTAATTTCTGATTGTGTAAGGAAACAAATTCAAACATAAATGAGCTTTAGATTCTCCAGTCTTCCTCCCAGTCTTTATGCTAAGCTAGGCCAAACCACGTACTGGCTCTGGTTCTGTACTTAACACAAAAACATGAAAGTGGTATCAATCTTCTCATCTCACTCTTCCCAAAATGTTAAACTATTCCTTTAATAGAGTGGGATGACTTTAATTTCTTATGATCACAGTGGGAGAACATGGCAGTCTTCACTGTTGTCTTTCAAGACTTCTGATCTCCAGCGTCAATTCACTCCATGCTAATGTGGACCAGAAGTTCCTGTTAAATTTCCCATTAGGCACACATTGGACTTTACGGTGACCTTTTGCCTTTGAATGTGCATGTCTGTTTATGTCTCTCTCGCTCTCTCTCTCTCTCTCTCTCTCTTCACGATCTTCCAAAAGGCTGAGCTAGTCATATTCCCCCACCTGGCTATTTTTCAAAGCCAGACGTCTTTCTCTTTATTCAGGCCCAGAATACACACACACACACACACACAACTCGCAGTATATATGTTCCTTTATGCATGCCTGTGCTCACACACGCATTTTCCCACATCCCTCAGTACATATTCACCTCTCTCTCTTGCACACTATATTTTCTTTAAGTGCTTGATTTTAAAAATCAAGATCTTCTCCAATCAGTGTTGTCCACCCCTGATGTGACACAGTGCAGGATTTGCCATACTGGAGTAAAATACCAGCAGGTTTTAATCCAAAAAAAAAAAAAATCTGTGTTCAGCTTGAAAAGTCCCATATCAGTTGAGCCCTATTTTGCTCTTTTTCCACTCTTCCTCATTTTCTCCCCCGCTCTCTCCATGCCTCTTCAATTGCCCCCCCCCTCCTCTCATCTCTCTCTTCATCTGTCCCACTATTTCTCACTCTCCTTCTCTCTAATTCTCTTTCTCATTTGCCTCCCTGTTTCTTCTTCCACATGCGGGAACTGTCATTATATGTTATGGCGTATCGGTTCTCTGCATGCATATGAGCCTCTCTCTTTCTCCCTGTCTCTTTCATGTTTCCCTGGCAGTCATACATTACGTTGGAGAGACAATGCCTCCTCCAGATAATGCCATAAATGACGGAATTTACATACATATGCTCGCATATGCAACCGCAGCCTCTCATATCTGCCGCACTCAACGCAGGCTGGATTTCAGCTTGTGTGTGTGTGTGTGTGTGTGTATGTGTGTGTGAAGTGGTGCTCCAGTGGGACCATCATTAGAGTGGATCTAGACTAATGACACAGGAAACTGATTCACACTGAGAGAACTTCTGTAAACCCCCCCCCCACACACACACACACACACACACACACACAGGCACACAGCACACTATATTCCTGCTTTCTGTAGAGGAAAAGAAGTAGGGTTAGATCTTTCCACTGCAAAACTATTATGACCAAATAATATACAAATTTAACTGATCAGTAATCCTCTTTATATTATTCCACTATCACATCTGAAAACCTATTCCAAAAATGACATTACGCACACAGAAAAGCTGAAATCCAGCCTCACTCTGAGTCACGTCAGAGTGTTTCATTAAAAAGCAATAATTTATATATTTCATGAGGATACATGGCAATGAATAATGGAAAACAAACTATATATTCCATAACATCATATAATAAACCACTTTTTTAAAGCAAAAGGACACTTTATTATAGAAATGTAAAAATACTACCTATACTAAACCACATGCCCACTGGTCACCTGTAGTACAGCTGGAGATGCTGCACAGAAGTACTGGGTGGATGGATATACTGTAATTAATCAGTTTAAGATTATTCCAACAGTGTCTTGCAGAGGAGGTGCATCTACCTGTTCCCAGCCAGTTGTAATAACATAGACATTACATAAATTACATTAGTGTTAAATGATTTCCCATGATTTTGAAAATGATTTCCCACTCTATTACCAGGAAAACCAGGACATAAATATAAATGATATTTGATTGCTAAGCGGCTATTTTAGAGTGAACATTATTTGAAAGAAACCTGCAGGTTAAATACCAGGATCAAGGTCCCCAAAACTGGAGTTTCTCTTGTGTTTGCATTGCTTTTAAATGCATGTGCTGACTGCCTTGTTTGTGCTTTATCCCGCTGTTTATTGTATGTATCCATGTTTCATCCACCACTGTGACTGTATCTTTTTTTTAATAACCTATTTGTTTAATGGTGCGTAATCTGATGCATGCAGAAATGGAACTGCCAGGCTTAACGTTTGGATCGGGCTCAGGGCCAGGTCATGTGTTTTACACCTGTGCCCTCTGTGACATTGTTCAGCTACTGCACACATACACAAACTGTGACTTTAAAGTGCACCGAGCCTCATATGACAGACTTTTTTTTCCCTCTTCTGTGTTGTTCAGAGGTTATACTGCACGTATTTCCCAAACTGAGGGAGCTCACCATGAGAAAACACTGAACAGATGTTAGTTTTAACAGAAAACGCTCACTTGTGGAGCCGCTCTAATCCCCACCTCCCTCAACCGCTGCCGAACACATAACTGGGCAGAACCTGTGAATTAGCTCAGAGACTAATTGTGCCGTGTTGTAAACTTCTCCCGTCACGGACTGCAGAGAGTTTGTTTAAAGAAATCCCTTCCAGGGTTTGACCACAGTGGGATTTTAAAGGCTGCTATTCAAACATTGTTGCAGATTTGTAGTGTTTAATGATTTTTAATACCAGAAGATTTACTGTTTCTCTGAGAATGACATGATTTCTCCCACTTTTGCCTCTCACTGGTGAAATTACGAGACTGTCCTCCCCAAAAATACGACCTTAAATGTTGTCTGTGGAAGCAGCTTATTACGACCCATATTTACATTTATTGTTAGGCGGCGACCCAACAACACAGGACTTTCATCCAGGAGACCACTGTTTATGTCCCACGTGAAACCAATAGTGATGTTACGTTCACGAATGATCCGATTCTTTTCAATAGCTCTTTTAAGGGAACCGAGTTGTACTTGGTTAGAGTTGTTCTTCTTATCGTCGTGCCCACATTTCACTGCCTGCCCTAAATCCACTTCCCTTTACGTGAGCAGTGAGAAGCAGCCAGTCACAGTGTTGCATGAATTTCATTCAAGGCAAGGCAACTTGATATACACAACACTTTTCAAACAGAGGGTAAATTCAAAGTAGTAAATTCACTGACAAAGCAGAGGGATGTGGCGTCACCTTGTGTAATGTTTACAGTGCAGATCATTGACATCAGGTCTGGCAATACGAGTCATGTAGTGCTGCTGAACCTGGTCCGCACATGCAAAATGAAATTATATTGGTGGGACGTCTACGTTTGAACCTGATTTCACAGATAAACCTAGTAAAACAAAGAACGATGAGCTGTTCTTTTGAACGGTTCTCGGAAAGGAAAAGAACCATAAGATCTCCCTTTAAAATAGCCGTAATTCCCACCACTAGAAACCAAAAGTCAACCTTGAAATATTTGACTTACGTACGAAACTCAACTTACCTAACTAATGTACTTATTTTAACCCAAACGTAACCAAACTGCAACCGTTTCACAACGTTAACCACGTGTTTATTATTGTTACCATGATGACAAAGGTCCTGTATGCCTATATATATATTTCTGTCAAAGATAAGAGGTGTGTTGGTGATGTGCAAGAAGGGTTTGCAAGCTCATGCAGGTCCTGTTTTGGTTTCCTTATCATTTAGGAAATAAATCATACATTAGCCAACTTTTTCCCCCCTCTTGGCCAAAAAGTCCACCAAAAACAACTTCAGATAGTAACAAAGTCATGTTCCACAGTCAAACAACCTCCTAACAACTCCAACAAGCAAAAGGGAAAAAAACAAATTTGTCAGTGAACCTTTTCACCCACTCTTCCAATCTCTCTTTTTCCATCTGACTCTTCTCTTTATTGTTTACTTTTTAATTAATCGCGCTGGTTCATTCTAAACATGTCAGAATAAATACATTTTTCATCCCGGTGATATCGGCCCGCCGCTCTGTTATTAATGCTGCAGAGAATTCAGCCACTGTTTGCAAATAATATCCTCAAATTGAATCATTGTTGCATGAATATATGCAAAATATTCATTTCAGGCGGCGTGAGGGTTGAGTGCTTTTAAATTGGAGAGATCATTCATGGCTTCACCTTTTCAGGCGAGATAAAGTCGTGTGCAGTAACATTACAATGTCAGTGGAGGGGAGGACAGGAGGGGGGTGTTGGAGGGGAGAAAGGGATGAAGGAGAGAGGGATGAGAGAGGGAAGAGGTAGAAGTAATGACAAGAGGAGCGTGAGTCAATAAAAACAACTAAATCCAAAACGAATGAGAACAGAGAAATGTAAGACAAAGGAATAAGAACAAGGACAGAGTGGAATAAAAGGCGACTCTGTCTCGGTCTTGTTCCATCATTTTGTAAGCATCACACAGCAGGGATCAGTGTGTGTGTGTGTGTGTGTGTGTACTGTTCACTGTGTACAGGTTGGTGTTATTAATAAGTCAGGTAAGTGACACAATTAAAACTCGTGAGGACTCACACAGCGCACATCTCCACCAAGGCTGCAAATTCTTCTATATTTATGTTTTTAATAATAGAAAAAGTTTAATTTGCACAAAGTGACAGACATTTATGGGACATGCTTCATTCTAGTGAGTGCAGTTGTTCATGAGAAAATAGCTATATTTAAATGTTTAAATTCCCACTCTTGCATTAAGAAATCCTTTAAACAAGGGTTAATAGGTATCTACAGTAACAACTAATCATTTGTTCCATGGCTCATTCATTGAAATCTGGTCACAAGTCTTGTGATAGCCCCCTAACTGACAGACAAACAAGTCCTCCAACCTAAACAACAGAATAGGTCGTTGGTTAGGTTTAGGCACCTAAAGTACTTGGTTAGTTTTAGGAAAAGATCATGGTTTGAGTTAAAATAAGTATGTTAGTTACGCAAGTTAAGTTACGTACGTAAGTCAAATAAGTCAAGGTTGACTTTGGTTTCTAGTGATGGGAATTACAGCTCTTTGGAGGGAGACAGATCTTATGGCTCCTTTCCTTTCCAAGAATTGTTCAAAAGAACTGCTCATCGTTCTTTGTTTTTTTAGGGGGCGGGGGTTACTAGGTTTATCTACAAAATCAGATTCAAACTTAGACAACTTCATTTTGCGTGTGTGGACTGGTTTAGCAGCACTAAATGTCTCATATTGCCAGACCTGATGTCAATGATGTGCATGTCAACGTTGACTTTTGGTTTCACTTGGGACACGAACAGCGGCCTCCTGGGTGAAAGACCTGTGAAGGTCTTCTAGCTGACTTCCTAACTGTAGCACTTGCCTTCAATTGGTGGGGCCACCTAATAGTCTCAAGCACTAAAAGTATAGTTTTGTTCCTTTTCCAGAAAAGTATTCACAGGGTGAAAGTCCCGTGTTGTTTGAACAATTCCATCCACCCTGACCTCCTCCCTATGTGGCCTTTGTCGATCTTTATACATCGCCGCCTAACAATAAACGTAAATACAGGTCGTAATAAGCTGAATGCTCAGACGACCTATATACGTCGTATTTTTGGGGAGGGCAGTCTCTTAAATATATTTAAATTCCCACTTTTGCATTAAGAAATCCACCAAACAAACAATGATTAGTAGGTATGTACACCAACAACTAATCATTTGTTCCATGGCTCTAATTCTTTTACCAAATTTTGATTGAAATCTGGTTACAAGTCTTGCGATGTCCCCCTAACTGACAGACAAGCAGACAAAGAGACAAACATGGAGTCATAACCTCTGGGGCAGAGGTACCAAAGATTAAGAGAATTGTGGGCAGCTATTCAAAAAAGAGTAAGACAATGGATATCAGTGCGGGGATATTACATCACTCTGCATGGTCCCGCATGTTCAAATGAAACAAGTACCACCACGTGCATGAATGAAATTGTGGCTCCTGTATCCACCGGCCCAGCCTATCAAATGTAACCTGCTGAGAAGATAATTCTAACCTGTGAGAGCAAAAGGATGGGGCTATTTCTGCCCGCAACCTCCACCTGTACTAATGTGACTGCAAGAGTGACTACAGTACTGCAGCTCTTATGTGTCAGAGAGGTGTTCGTGTGTAGTTTGTGGTTCTGCGTGACTGTTTTGTCCCAAACTGTGTTGCTTATTCACATACAGACGATTTTCAATCTTGCCGTGGAAACTGTGCAGCACTTTAGTCAACATGTTATCTGTAAATGTGCTTTATAAACAAAGGGGCTTGGCTTGAAGATGGATATGATTTTAGAATTTGTCGCTACACTGGATATCTCTGGAAAGACTGTTTCTGATGTGACATTTAAATTAAGTTATACAATTATTTTACATTTGACAACCCTTTGATTCAGTGGAGAGTTTCACCATCTACAGTTCTGCATGCTGTTTAAAATGGTCACATTTAAAGATATTCCATCAGCAACTTCGCTCCAAAACTGTTTATCAGTAGTTTATAGGTAATTGTATAAATTCCACTGGGTTCGGGGGGTAGGGCACATGTGAACTTTAATTTTCAAATCTTATTTTTGTCCGTCCACGTTTCACTGATTTACTCAAATGAGAAAAGAGAGGAGCTGATCATGTGTTTATGCTCAGTTCTGAGCCGCCTTCAATTATTACTCACAGCATATAGTGACTGCTTTCAGGCAACATACAGGTTGCCCTACCTTGTGCTGGAGCTTATTGGGGCCAAACACAGCCTCTGCATGTTTTCGGGTAAAAATAATAATTTAATCAGCCTTTTTATTTACAGTTAGATTTTCATAAAATTATGCTGTTGAAGATCAGTGATAGGTAATGTAGTGGAGCACACTGCTAGTTATAGTAAAGAGGGAAACAACATTACTTATCAGAAAGTATCTATAAAGGAAGCCATTTTAAGTGTGGTTAGTGCATTAACAATGCTGCAATTTACACATCTTTTCTAATTTTTCTTTTGTTATAACACCTTTATTGTGAAAATAATGGAAAATAATCATGGCTAAATGGCCAAACCTTTATATATACAGCCACAATTAAGCCACATCTTGGGCCCGTTTTGCCATGTCTGCATTATTCCATGTGTCTGTTCAGCAAACAAAGTATTCATTTAAAAAAAAAAAACAGAAACGAGGAGACCAAGTGTGACGGCTTCACCAAACCCACCAAACCAAAAACAGCCATTTTTTAACCAGTGGACCATCAGATAACCCTGTATACCATTTGCATGTTAAGAGGTTATTCTCCACACTCTTCTCTGCCTTTCCCATCCCTGCTGGCTTGCACCACTGAAAAGTTTCGTTGTCCTGTATCTAATGAGGGGGGAAAAAGCTAATATCCAAAAGCAAATATTACCCCCCCCCCCCCCACCTCTGCCCCCACGTTCTTCTCTCTCATGCAGCTGCAGATTAACAGGTCTAAACGCAGCATAATCACCACCAGAATCAAATTCCTCAGATATGAATGCCGTTGCTGTGCTCCCACCAATATTTTATGGTAATACAATAAAAATGTAAAGTTGAAAATAGCAGTTCCTCTTCTTCTTCTTCTTCTTTTTTTAATGTAAAAGGTAAGCTGAAGAGTAGCGGAGGGAGGGAGGGATGTAGGGGGGGGTTCATCACATGGCCCGGGCCTCGCCTAGGGATAGGCTGTCGCTAGGAGACAGAGGCAGGGAACGGACCAGTGGCAATGATGTATTAACTGGCGAAGGTGGCTGACAGTAATCTTTGTCACTAGATGCAGTGGCTGTCTAAGTCCTGTCATTTTATGCATCTCATGCAAAACAGATGTACCCGGATACTACAGGCTCAGGGAGAGAGAGGGAGAGAGAGAGAGAGAGAGATCCAGGCAGGATGGAGGATGGAAGGGGTGGAGGTGGCGGGTGGAGGGGAGGGGGTGGTGGCGAAAAAAAAAATCATTATACAGCTAGAGGTTGGAAGGGCTGTCACAAAGAATTTCATTATTTTTCATCCAGTATCGAGAAGGTGGATTGTGCATATTGTAATTTTTTCCCGCCACCATAAGCCTCTAAATAATTTGGGAAGTTTCCAGGGCAGAAGTTTTCCCTTTTCTCTCCGCTCATTACCCAGAGTTCAGGGCAGAGGTGCTCAATCACCCCGGCTGAAGGAAACGCTTACACATAGAAACACGCCCTGCCGCCGCCGCCACCGCCACCACCACCTCCTTTCTCCTCCTCCCTCCTGTCCTCTCCTCCGCTTTCTATCCACACTCCATCCTTTACCACTCCATCTCCCATCCCTCCTCCTCCTCCCCTCACAACCATTGTCCTTGCCACTCGCCTGGTTCTTCCTTTATTTCTCCGCCTTTCTTCCGCTTTCACTTGCTTCAGCGCCACTGTCCTCATTGTCTTCTTCCTTTTCTTCGCCTTGTTCCTTAGCTTTTCTTTTTTTCTCCTGTATCCTCGTCACCATTGCCCTTGGTAACCTCTTTTCATTCTTTGACTTCCCCATAGCTTCTCATGATAGTTATCCCCATAACAATGAGCAAAGACTCAACTATGCATTTTGGATCACCATTAAACCTGTTAGAATTAAGAGCTCAGTGTTCTAAATTAATAAAACCATACCTTCAATAGCACACATGCTTGTAGTTTGAAATAACAGAAATATGATTGGACAACACAGTCAGTACTGCTACTGTATCAGCACCATTCTTGTTCAGGTCGTCCTCCCTTGGATCGGCCTCCGAAACCTCCGAAAGTCTGTGTTGAGACTGTGTACGTTTGTGGTCTTTTTCCCAGCATCCTTTCATAAAGAGAAATCTTTTTAAACTTGGATCCTATTTTTTTACAAATTTTGGGGTCTAAATGATGAAAAGATCCTTATTGTTTAACCAGAAACTCGCTCAAGGAAAAGTCTTGCTCTGAAATCTCACGAGAGGTTGAGATGTTGCAGGAAGACGAAAGGATCTTACTCTTTAACAAAAAGGTCTGTCTCTGTAGGGATCCTTTCCATAATGTTGTCAGACACTTCGAATAACAATCTGAGCCTGTTAGTGGCAAAACTAAGTACTTTTAGTGGACGGACTTTTCACAGGCGCAATTGCCTGCAAGGATTACGTTGCAGCCATTGCAGCCCGTTAGCTGACGCCGGCAGAGGCGATCTACTGGACCAATTCCAAAGCTTTTGGTATTTGTCATTTCGACCCCAAAAATTGTAAAATTATGGCCCAGGTTTCCCTTTAACATAATGCATTTCTCACTGTGTGATCAACTAATTAGATTCTTTCAAGACCGCAGATTCCTTGAAAAACACAGAATCATCACCTTGTGTCCATAGACACATGGCTTTAAAGTATAGATGTAACACAGGTCCACTTGGTTCCTAGTAACTGAGACCTGACCGGGACCTGCGTTGTCCAAATTAGTTTCAGTCAGATTGGGTTGGGGAGGTCCCATTCTTGCTGCAGGCCTCTGGTCTGTGTATCAATAACACCCGGGTGGATCCCAGTGGACTCATTATCGGCTCTCATTGTGCGCCGCGTCAGAATCATCACAGGGTATAAATGTGTCCTTTGAAGTAGAGTGTGAACTGTGGAAAAGTGACAGATACTGCCACTCTCTTCCTCAGCGGCTGCTCCTTCATTGGTGGTGCATCACATTGACGTTCTCTCTCTAATTGGGCCTCTTTGGGTCGACCACATTTTGAATAAAGTCGAATAATCCTCGAGTCTATTTGGATCCGGTCTGATTGTCCTCAGGTCCCTTTCAAATCGTCTCTCTCTTTTCTTTTTTTAAATTTATAGACCTGCAGTTTTGGTTGGTTTATCAGTGGTCCATTTTGGATCTAATCCAAATTTCAGACCCTCGATGGGCTGTACTTTTGAACCACCCAGAGATTTCTGAATATTTGTTTGCATAATGTTTTTTGTTTTAATGGAACTGCTCATATGAGGCCATATTTAAGATCTTTAAAGGTGCTACAGTATGTGTAGCATTTTGTGCTTCAAAAGTATTAAGCCCCTATTACAAAATTAGATTGCTATAACATAGAGGATGAAAGCACATATGACCATTTATTAGTTTTTGTTTTAGTTTATTAAATGTATTTATATCAGGGACCATGTACAAAATACATTAATCTCAGCTTTGTACCAGATTTAGCTACTAGCTAATTTCCATCTGTAGTCCCTGGGCAGGTGAAAAGTGTCAGGTGGCCGATTAGACTTCATTTGAGTCATGAGTGAACAAATATTTATTGACACATGCATAATAAAGATGCGAAATGTGAAGAGTCTTTGGGGATTAGACCCCAGCATGACGTCATCATATTTTAAGGGGGGTAGAGAAGCCGTGAGTAGTTTAGACACTGGTGGTGGTGGAGGATGCTGAAGATCTGGATGTGATGAGGAGTGGACTTCTGATGAGCTCGACCCGGGCACTGAATGTGGTGAACTGGAGGTGAACGGGGTGTAGGAGGGTTGCAACGATTCTGCACTGAAATGACAGCTGACAGCAAGCGAGAGAACAGATTTAAAGTTTGACAGCCGCAATATGATTGGCTGATGGAGATCGTGGCGAAATCTGGTTGGATAAGTGAGAGAGTAAACGCCCATAATCAGCTGATTAAGAGGAGCAGAGAGAGAGAGGGAGAGAGAGATGTGAATGAGTGAGGCACAGAGATAGCCTTCTTGATTGAACTTACGCTGAGCTTCATTTTCATAAATAATGCCTTGTTCTAAAAGTAATGCAGGTTCAACTGAAATCACAAAGATGGTGTCTCCCTACATTCCAGTAGCAGTCTTCCAGTCCAGCAATGTAATCATTTTTGAAAACGTTGTGTCCAAATTCATCACGAGAGTCAAAAGTGTAAAAATAGTCAGCCTATTTTAATTTAGGTGGACCAGCAAAAGGACGGTGAGTACTGAAGCTTGAATAAACACTAAAAGTACAGTGATTCAGTCAAAAGGTTTTGACTGTATTGTATTTTCACCTTATGAGAGTGGAAAAGCCTCTGAAACAGCGCCATATAATGCTGCATTTAAAACTTTATAAAAGACATACTATAAATACAGTCATTTAATACAATAAACATCAAATGTAACATACTGCATCATTTTTATACAGGTGTACACTCACACACTGCCTATATACAGGTCAATCCAACTGTACTACCTAAAGTACACTACTTATATTTTACTCTTTTTCTCCACGCTAAATCGACACTATTGCAGGATCTTAATTGCAACATCTATTTGCTGCAGAGAAGCACATCACATATTAACGACAGTGTACATAGTGCATGTAGACAGCAGCAGAAGGACGATATCTTTTTATCTACCTGCAATAAAACTCACCCTCTGTCCAAGCCATGAATAACACTTATACTGCCAGCTCGTTCCCT
Source organism: Macquaria australasica (assembly GCA_005408345.1). Taxonomy (NCBI): domain Eukaryota; kingdom Metazoa; phylum Chordata; class Actinopteri; order Centrarchiformes; family Percichthyidae; genus Macquaria; species Macquaria australasica. Next base: position 522,121 of record SEMN01000307.1, read on the forward strand.
CACCCAGGAGACATCGAAGGGGCGGGTGAGGGAGGAGGAGACAGCAAGGAAATTAAAAAAAACTGCATGTTTAGATACAGAAGAAAGGAGAATGGAGAGAAAATATGCAGTGGAACGTAAGCAGTTAAGGTAAATATAAAGATATATGAAGATGATGATGAAGATGACCCGCAAGAGGTCATGTATACACTATAATGCACAAAATGAATCGTCAGCTATTTATATTAATCAATGATCCTCCCACACAGGCCCCATGTTTGCTGGGTGGTAATTGCATATTAATTTAGGAATATGCAACACATTAGTACAAAACTGAGATAATGACAGTTAAAACTGCATTTTGACACAGGGACCCTTGTCAAGACAAGGCCTCAAGGCCTGGTAATAAAGCAGCACCCACCTTAAGTCAGGTTAAATTGTGCTTTAGTGCTTTATCCATTCATACATTTTCATTTAAATGAGCAGAAACCATGTTGATACACAATACGCTTAGAGCTTTTGGGAGCCCAGGAGTTCTGGGGCCTCTAAGAAGTTGAACGGTTGGTAACCTAGCTTTGAAGGTAGGTCTAATCTTGTGGCACATCTTGTGGAGGGGCCCTGTGTCAAAACCTAGTTTTAACACCTGTATTATTTTATTTTATACTGTGCTCACATGGTGCATTTTTCCAAATGTTGCCCTGAGGCAAGGTCAATCTGGCCATGTGGGTGTCCACATACTTTTGACCACATAGTGTAGTTTATCCACACAGGTTTTTATCACTACACCATTGTAGGAGAGAGAGAGCAAGGGGGAGTTAAGTGAGAGAAGAAAAAAAAAAGAAACAAAAAAATATATATATATATAGTCAAGTGAAGAAAAACTCACAGCAGTGAAGAAAAAGGGAGTAAAAAAGCAAAAGAGTGGAGGGAAAGAGGGAGAGGAAAGGGTCAAAGAATAAAGGGGTGATAGAGAGACAGAGAATGAGAGAGAGAGAGAGAGAGTGGGAGAAAGAGATGTAAGTGGGCTCTGCGGAGGCCCCAGTCGGTGGCAGTCTGTCTCTGATTTCCATTCATTGTTAAGATGGATGAGATCCCAGCCGGACCGAGAGCCGACCGCTGCATTTCTTCTTCTTCTACTCTTTCTCTTTTTTTTGGGGATAGGGGGGCATTATTCAAAACAGAGCTTATTTTTGGTGGCCATTATGCATGCACACCTGATCAGCATGTCAGCCTGGCCTCCCCGCATCGCATGATGGAACGGCCCAATTTACCTCTTTCACCTGCCTTGCATAAAGGCACACTGAGCGCACACCGGCAGGCACTCGCTGTACTGCACACACACACACACACACACACACACAGTGGAGTGGAGGTGGGAGGATGGAGTCGAGCGACAGTGTGCATGATCATACACTGATGCGGACACACAAGCGCGCGCACACACTGCTGTTTATTTGCAAAGCGCGTATGAAAGTGTGTACTCTGTACAGCCATCGGAAGTGTTGTATGTGACACACACTCACCTGCTGTAGATACACACACACACACACATACACACACACAGGTCTCCCACACAGTCTCCAAACTGTGTCAGTTGTTACTGAGTCAAAACTGAATTCATTAGCAAGTCAGGACTCTCTCTCTCTGTGTGTGTGTATCTCTCTTGCTCTCTCACTCATTGACAATGCAAAATAACAATATTAATGAAATGATCAATGATTTGTAATTAATCACCTGATAAATGAGTAAAATGTTATTCACTGTATACATGCTGATTTTTGTATACATTTGAGTCATGTACAACAGGACATGCTTTCAAAGTGAGACACCATGTAACTGCTTGTGTCTATTTGCGGAGTGTATCCAGTATGAAATGTGGATTTGGTTGAGTATGTCCTCAGTTTGACCTTCCTAAGTATTAGTCTGGGATTTGTTATTTCTTCCCAGTACGACTTCTTTTTTAATTTGGTCACAATGTGGCTTGGCCAAATTAGCTACAGCTTTCCTGAAGCTCTGCCCAAGCCTGTATTTATGGTCTTACTCATCACATCAACACTGGCAGACCCAAGCAAGGAAGGAGACCGTCAAAATGTGTATCTCACTGTGAATGTTATGATCCTTATTTTTCCATGGAAATAAATCCTTTTTACTACTATGCACAATCAATTAACTGTTGACTAAACCCCTCCCCTTGACAGTGATTGTCCAATCATAGCTTGGCAAACTTAACGAGGCACATGGATTTCTTCTCATGTTGAAGTGGTGTGCATAGGGCTGTAGTAAGAGAGAAGATTCTTAAATCTACAAGAGTTTTGAGGGTCTTTATTTTCTTTTCCTAAACTAAAAACACAAGAGCTAAATCAAACAGTGCTAACGTAAGCTGCAAACAAACAACTAGTTAACTACCTATTTTATTTCACGAGCAAAGCCCCCATGCACCGTTTGCCTGCCATGTGTAGCTTTAGCCTTTTAGCACAATATTATGTATTTAACCAAGAAATTACATAATTAAGACCACGGCTGACTCATTTTAAAACAAGTCAGTCGGAGTTAACTTTAATTAGCTAGCTAGCCAGCAAAATCATTGGTCAGCAGCTGGAAATGACAGGCCTGTCTGAAATCAAGTACCCATAATTTAAAAAATTAGCCCAAATTTTGAGTGGTAAATCTGCCACTGTTATCATTGCACACTGGGTGTGTGCAGAGGCTTAGCAAAGGGTCAGTTGCCATCAATGAATAACAAGGATTTCAAAGATTACCAGTTTATATAAGAATTTAATCAGCTGGAGCTGGAAGAAAAAGTTTCATGAAATTAAACCCACCAATATGTGAAAGTTTATTACTTACTTTCACTGTCATATTTTTGATAACTTTAAAATGATTGAAGAATGTCAGCCTTTCAAAGTGTTATTATATGTCTAATGATTAGTACAGTAATAAAATGTCACATCTAAGATGTTCTTAAAATGACAGCTTCAGCCTCAAATTGCAGCCTGATATGCTTTACCTGTCAAGCCTGATTTTCCCATCACACAAATTGTTTTCTACCTACAGTCAATGCAATATCATGGAGTTTTGATTAAAGGATGAGCAGATGTCCATAATTACAGAGAAAGTTTTTCATCACAGAAAGTGTGTTAACCAGGCCTCTCGACTTATTTTCTCTGAGCAGAAAGAACTCAGGAAGCACCACTGGAGATGGCAGTAAGATGTTATAAAACATGTTGGTGATGCTTTAACTCAGTTCTATGCTTTGTCCAATGTCCTTCGCCATACAGTTCTGCGTCTATAAGGCTTTTGTGCTTCACGAATGTGGAATTAACTACTATAGTGCTGCTATTCAAGATAAAATCTTTATAAGGACTTTTCATTTAAATACTTAGTAAAGAAACTTAAACCCATTTAGTGATACGACATACCTAGTGTGCAACTAGCTCTATTTCTGTTCCTTCTGGTCCATCCTTCAGGAACAACCTGGCTTTACTTTTCTAGTGGCAGAGCTGATATGGTTCATGTCTTCATACCAAAAAGTAGATGTTTGTCTTCTGATAACAATCTGATAATATTGTTATTCACATTATTTTTCATCACTTAACATTTTTCTTTCAGAATCTTAATTGTGCTTTGGCACCATGTCAAATGTCATGCCAATAAAGCCCATTGAACTGAACTGAATTGAATTAATAAGTGGTAACTACCCTTAGCAAATGTGGAGGAGAGGTACACAATTGGTCAGTCAGAGTGTGTCTTTTTTTCAGTTTTATTTTAACTTATTTTTCACTTATCTTATATATGTATATATATATATATATATATATATATATTCTAACAGCAAAATCCAAATTCTTCTGTTTATGTACATGTTTTTTATGTCACACTTGCTTTGGCAATGTAAACGTCTGTTTCCCATGCCAATAAAGCCCCTTTGAATTGAACTGAATTGAATTGTGTGTTACCTTCACAGTAATTGTATGCGGTAGCAGTGCCGTGTTAGCCAGGATCACACTGTTGGCAGTTTGTTCCCTTCAGATGAGAGGATCTGTTACTGTTAAATTATTCAGCTGCAGATGCATTGTGTCGAAGGTGCTGTGAATGTGTTTGCTTATGTGTCGATAATGCGTGCATTAACTTAAATAGCCTAATGTTTTGTCCTGGTTTTCAAATGTTCTATCTTAAGGACGTTTTTATGTTGAAAACCCCTTTTTTATAATGCAGAGTGGCAACAGGTTTTATTTTGTAATAAAACACATTTAACTGTTAAGTCAGTTAAGGAAGTCCAGACAGCATGTTCTGTGCACTGTACTTAGTTCTGAAAATAATGAACTACAATGAGAAGGATAGACTTGACAATGGTGCTGTCACTCTAAAAGTGTGACGCAGGACGAAGGATAACCTCCCCAGCTCTGATCCAGGCGTGCCATATACTGTACATGTTTGTACCTCACATGCACAACTCTCCACTGGAGGTCATGGTAGAAAAAGAAGCAAAGAAGAAAGATATTATGTCAGGCGATAAGGAAGAAGAATCTAAATGAGAGAAAAAGGAAGGTGAAAGGACGCAAAGAGGACAGACAAAGGAAAGTACTGTAGAAAGGAGGAAAGGGACTGGGAGAGGTGAGAAGAAGAGAGGACAAAGAAGAGACGGGAGGGCCGAAGGAGAACACATCGGTGAAAGGAGGGGATGGGATGAGAATAAGGTCAGACGGAGAGATAGAAGAAAAGCAGCGGGGTCGACATGATGGAGATGAGCGCAAGGTGAGACGATGGGAGGGGGGGAGGTGAAGTGAGACGAGAAGGGCAGAAATGGAGAACGGGAGGAGAGAGGGATGAGGGAGGTGAAGCAAAGCCCAACGGAGCCTCCTCCAGATATTTACGGCACCCGGCTCCATCTCAGCCCGGCCAGGTGGGGAGAGCAGGTGGACCAAACAGGTCAGCTCATTAACGCGCACACACACACACACACACACGCACACACACACAGCCACCATTGTCCTGTTTTGGCTAATGTTCGTGTGTGACATCACTGTGGCCGCGAGGTTACTGCTCCCCTCCCCTGTGTAAAAAAAAACAAAAAACGCTTGGTTGTTCCATGCAGGTTGGCCCATGTGTGTGTGTGTGTGTGTGTGTGTGTGTGTGTGTGTGTCATTGCGTTACAGGGGTTAAAAAGACATGACCCAAGTATGGGACAGAGAGGAGGAATGATGTTGTGTGTTTGTGTGTGTATGTGTGTGTCCATTAATCATAGCTGTGCTCCAGGCCAAGCCCTCTGTCCCACCCTTTCACACAGTGGACCACACTCACCTCTCTGTGCTGCACCTCCTCACACACACACACACACACACTATACACACACACAGAGAGAGAGAGAGAGAGAGATACTTGCAGTTTGGTTCTTTGAAGAACCTTTCCAGAAAAGTATTTTTTTTAAATATGTACCTTAACTCTAAAGAGAATCAGGCTTTTCTTTTTAAAACAGGCTTATTTACTGTAAGAGACAGGAAATATATATTTTTTAATATTTTTAATACGCTTAGCTATTGTTGTCTTGATAAATCCAGTATAATGTGAATTGAAGGTACTGTCCTGTCATTGTCAAAACTCTGTCTTTTTACTCTTTTTATTGATTAATTGCAGTACTCTGTTCTACTTTATTGTTTTTGCTCATTTGGTGAGAAACTATACTGTTTGAGGCTACATCCACACCACTACATTTTTGTTTTAAAACGCACAACTTTTGCTACGTTTACACCTAGCGTCCACACTACTCCAGTGTTTGATAACCCCTAAAATGGAGACCTTTTAAAACGATGCTGACCCCGTTTTAGTTTGGGACTGCGTTTTAGTGAGGACGGGCGAAAACGGAGACGTTCTAAATCGATGACACAGACACCCACGTTCACTTCCTGATTGGGTCAGCCACGTCGTGTCCTTCCCTGATTCGTCACGTCCCTATCATGTGACCCTGTTCCAGCAGTTAATTCAACATGAATAACGAAAATCTCTGCTCTTACTTTTTGTTCGTAGTATTTTCCGCAACTAACTAAGCAACCAACCAGAGTAGATAATCTGCTTCCTGTTCACACCGGCACGTGCATGCCCAGTGAATGGTCATATGATATGCATTTTCAGGCGTGTAGAATATCTGAAACTGTGATAAAACGCTCGTGTGTACGGAGATAGATTTGGTTTTAAAATGAAAACGTATTAGTGTGGATGTAGCCTGAGTGAAACTGAACAGATGTGTTCTCCTGTGGAGATGGTTCACATTAAAAGCCTTCCACCAGCTCGAAGGGCATAATCCCTCCTAGGGAGTCTTCTATCACAGTAACGGTACCTATCACGATATAGTAATTGTTCTGTAAATTTAATTAAGAAGTGGTTTAAAATAACCGTACCGTACAATTTGGCTCTCCTCTTCAATGTTTTCTTGTCACTCTCTTCTTCTGCGGCAGTCGGAGGAGCATTACCGCCACCAACTGTCGCTCTCACATCACGTTACCTTTGCTACATAGCCTGCCTGGAATATCCCTTAGTGCAGAGGCACTAAGGGATAGCTCCCGCGGTGGAAACTGTATTGCCAAATCTCAACCAGTGGACACGTTTCTACTGTTGCATGGTATATACCACCACATTGCCCTAATCCTTCCCTTTTCTGGATGGCTTTTAATGTGAAACATCAACATTTTGTGCAGATATGTCTTTTTTTTTTTTTCTTCTTCTATTTTTAGGGTGCCTTTTTAACACCTGGCCAGGGACAACAGACCAAATTAGCCTTGGCTCATTCACGTTTGTTCTCTGTTAATCATTAAGCACTGCGCTTGTCAAATAAACTAATAATATTGAAGCAAAAATTCTGTTAAAGTGACAGAGTGGAGAGTATGACATGACTCTGTCGGTGTGCTGTGAACATGTACATTATGCTGAATTTACCATGTCTGCCATTATAATACAGATCATTTCACCCCCAAATGTTTTGTACCTGGCCCTTCATCTTTGGCCATTATTTGAAAACCGGCTTTTATTTGAGAATTTACTGTAGTTCACTTGGATGTGCTGCCTACTGAAGGTGGGTCAAATAATCAGCATCACTTCACATGATGATATAGTCTGGATAAAATATAATTAGTAGCGTGACAATAGTGATGCCATATGTTGAACTCTGAAATATTTTGCTTTCTAGCAGTTCAGCCATTTGTCAGTTTATAGCTGTTGGACATGGAAATGATGGCATGTGTTCATTTTGCTGTGTATATGTGCTAAAATGCTCCAAACATATTTAATCTCAGCTTTCTATAAAACACTTCTTTACATTTACACGCAGCACAGGTTTGATTCCTGCTTTCTATATACTGTTATAATCAAAGTATTTGTTTTTATGTAAAGTAATTGCACTAAAGATTGTCATCCAAGTGTGTTTTCCCCGCTCAGCCCTGCCCCTCTCTGTGTATCTATTCACAGGTAAGGCTGTGACAGTGTGGCCAAGGGTGTGAATCTGGCTCCCACCCCCCCACCAACCCCCCACCCACCCCACCAACCCCCACCCCACCCCCCCATCCCTGAAGGGGTGACAGCTCGGGTGTCAAAGCCTGGTAATTGGTGGCAGCGTAAGGTGTAAACAGGGGTGACGGTGGCGAGGCTATAATCGCCCTGCTGGTGGTGTGAGCAGAAGGGAGGAAGAGGTGGAGGAAGAGGTGGAGGAAGAGGAGGATGAAGAGCTGCTGTGACAGGTGTGAGTCCGTCGCCTGCCCAAATGAAAGTGTTTGGAAACACACACACACTAACACACAGAACTACATGCGCACATGCAAATACACAACTACAGCTCCAGACACACATAACTACAGGTATTTATCACACCCACAAAAATAGACTTTTATATATAAAAATACATGCCCACACACACACACGCATAACTTGTGTGCATGCATACTCAAAAACACAGTGCTCACACACACTCACACAAGTACACATAGTCTTATAGGATACACTTACAGATGAAGTACATAAAATGGTTACATGTTAAAACAGCCATACAGTATGTGGATACATACGTCAAAAGACACACACACACACACACACACACACACGGTCATGTTGCCACGTGACCCTGTACAGTGGGACTCTGAGAGGCTGTGATGTAGCAGGAAGTAGCAGTGTTTCTGTGAAGCGTCCGCTTCCATTTAGGTAACACTGGAACAACCGTGTGTGTGAGTGTGTGTGTGTAAGTGTGTATGTGAGCGACATTTTTCTCACCCAGAGCAGAGATCCTCGGCCCTGCATTAGTGCCAAACCAAATTACCCTCCTGCCCGTCTGGTGCCCTCAGCCCAAACCACACACACACACACACATATGGATTTGTGAGGAACGGAACACCGCTGCAAGTAACATTTTATGTTAGACAATCTCTCTCTCTCTCTCTCTCTCACACACACACACACACACACACACACACACACACACAGCGTCAGTGACTATGACACAGTGTGACAGGCAGCAGTAGCCTAGCTTGCCCTCTGTCCCCTCTAACCTTCTCTTCTTCTATCCACACTATTTCTCCTCTTCCTCTCCCTCTGTCTTTTATCCCGACACTCTGCTTTTCTCCTTTTTACTTAACTCTCTAAACTTAAGTGCAGTCTCAACTGAAGACCAGAAGAGAGACAACCTAGATGAGTGTGTGTTTATGTGTGTTTTGTGGGAGCTACGGTTTATGTTGTCCCCTCTGGCACTCCTCACAGGCTTGTAGGCAAACTGTACACACCCAGTTCACACACTCACACACATTCCAGAGTGCTGCTAAACTAAACAATTAGCAAGAGAGGATGAGGGAATTAAATACTTCTCGTCCTTCATTTGCTTTCACTGCCCATTCACATTTTTCTGTTATGTAATTCTTTTTTATTTTACTTTTATTTTTTTGATGTTATCACTCAAATGTCTTTTTACATGTGTTTTTGGCATCTGGTATGAATATGCATTCTGCAGAAGCCAAACATTTCTTATAGTATTTTGCATATCATATCACATCATGTTCAGTGGTAGAAGATAAAATCTGTTCCAGCTTGACCAGTTACAATATATATTATCTAAGGTAATAATATGTTTTGGATGAGAATTTCAGTGGTGTATACAGCTATAAAAAATGCTCCATTAGAAGTAAAAGTACTGCATTCAAAAACATTCTTCAGTAAAAGTACAGTACAGAAGTATGTACTTCAAGTATCAAAAGTAACATTACCCATTATCGTACCTTTTTGTGCTAAATTAGAATATTACATTATTGTTGTGTTATTACTGATGCAAAACATGTAAGCATCATCATTTAATGTTGTAGCTGGTCAAGATGGAGCAGATTTTAAATACTTTTGGGCAGTTCACTCTATCATATTTTATAAGCTGATCATATGTTTTGTATGTCAAATTTCACATTATTTCAAATTACAGTGAAAAAACACAGTGCACTTGTGCTGCATGTGTGGCTGTGTGCTTCACACAGGATTCTTGGTGGGAGTGGGGGAGACTGTGCAGCTAACAAAATGCTTAACCTAAAATACGTCCGTAGAGGTCGTCTGTGCAGCAGCTTATTACGACCCATATTTACGTTTGTATTTACAGCGACCTCTAGTGGCCGTAGTAATAATGACGGGAGCAAAGGTGTAAGTCAGGTGAGGTAGTATAAAGAGCAGCAAAACACACACTGGACTTTCAGGACCGCTGTTCGTGTCCCGTGTGAAACCAAAAGTCAACCTTGACTTATTTTAACTTGCGTACTTACTAACGTACTTATTTAAATCCAAACCATGATCTTTCCTGAACTAACCAAGTAGTTTTGGTGCCTAAACCTAACCAAACCGCAACTGTTTCACAACGTGAATTGTTACCAAGACGACGAAGGTCCGGTACGCCTCGTTTTGGGAGTCATTAGCGAACAACCTATTCTGTCGTTTATGTTGGAGGACTTGTTGATAGTTTGCTGTGTGTGTGTGTGTGTGTGTGTGTGTGTGTGTGTGTGTGTGTGTGTGAATGTGAGTCAAATATTGTAAAGTGCTCTGGATAAAAGTGCTATATAAATGCAGCCATTTACATTTTATTTACCATTTACCCTTTGAAGTGTAGTGGAGAAGAAATTTAAAGAAGCATAAAACAGAAATATTCATGTAAAGTATAAGTACAAGAGTATATACACTCTTTCCACAACGGATCACATTTTATTATGTCATATATCATATCATATTGTACCATCACATCACAGTGTAGTACTATTTCATATCATATTTTATCACTAAATGTTAACATAAAGAATACTATGTCATGTTGTATGATATCAAAGGTCACTGTTACGTTCTATTTATCCTATTGTGTTATCATATGCTTCATCCTACCTTACAGTGTATCTTCTCATATTGTAAGATACTACACTATATAACTAAGTTATTTAGAATTAGACTTTATCTCATCAAACTGTATTGCCTGGGATGATGAAAAACTATATTGGTTACAGTATTATCTTCACCCTCTACCTTAAATCCAGTCTGTCCATTCTTTACTCGACTTCTAATTCATAGACTCGTATATCAAACTCAAACCAGACTTGTGTCACATCCTTCTCTTCTTTCAGCATCCTCCAATCCTTACTTCTCCTGTTTCTTTCCTCTCTTCCTCCATGTCATCAGCATCTCCCTAGCCTCTTCCCTTTCCCTCTCACTTTCCTGCTTTCTTCCACTGCCTTCATCACTTATTAAATTTCTCTCCAAATTTTCTTCTCTTTCTCTAATTTCCTAGCTCCGCTCCTCTTTCTTCTCACTTTCCCCAATCCTCATGCTCACATTTACTCCTTAGTCCTTGTGGTTTATTTTCTTTCTTCTTCCTGTCCCCCTTCTCCTCTTCTTTCCTCTCCCTCCTTCTCTCCCTGGCATTTCGTGTCAGGCCGCTCCTCCTGAACTCTTTGTGTCTTGTCCTGTCCTTGCAGAAAGCCATGGCACTCCTCACTGGGACTCTACAGGGTGACTCTACAGCTAACAGAGATGGACTATCCTGCCAGAGACTAAAATAACATAGAAGCATGTTAGCGTCATGGGAGGAGGCATCATGTGCCCCCCATAACATCATCTATTGTATTATTCAACACATCGAGCCCTCCCTCTGTGCAACACTGGTCCCTGACCTTTTCATGTGAGCCTCTTACAGCCAAAATAAGCTCTGTGATCCACATCACAGAGATGGAGGGTTGGAATTATTAACTTCTTTGAATGATGATTTGATCAGATGTTTTTTCTATTGTTTAATAATTATACTGACTGGCCCAAAGTGAGGCTCGTTATAATTATGTGTATTGTTTCCTTGTTTCATTATGATATGACCATAACCTTGAATACCTGTAAGTTAAAGCTGGAGTGCGGAACTTTTGTCTCCTCCTTCTGGCAGTGATACACTGTCAATGCGTGATCATGATGTATGCCTACAGGGGAGCTCACTCACATTTCCACAGTTCCAAGACAATAATCCATTATTTAGGTAGAGTAAATGTAATAGCTATATAGCCTACTCCAAATATTTTACAAAGACCAACCTGTCCAAGAGCAGTAACACCACATCCTGTCTGCCCTCAGTCCCTGCTCTTCTTTCAGCCTCTTCAACGAGGAAAAGCTGGCCAGAGCCATGTAGAGAGAACTATCTGAAGTTTACGTGAATCATGTGACCATCAAGCATCTTGAATTTGCGTTGACGCGGCTCTCTCTCTACATGGCTGTGTGGCAAACCAATCATTACCGGTTGACCTAAAACGCATCGCTACCAGTGTGGGAATGTCGCCGCACACACCAGATTTAAAAACTCCGGTATACTGAGAAATACAACATTGTGTTATATGCTGTCACATCATGCAAATTCTCTGTACACAATGAATTATGGACATTTCTTTTTAATATTTTGTCATGCCCTCCCATCCCAACAACCCAAGTTAGCGTTTTTTTGATCTGGTGCTACTATCAGCAAGACAACATTTAGTGCCTTTCAAAACCATTACATATGAACAATGGACTACTTGGTTACAGTTAGGAAAATGATCATGCTAATGTTCAAAAGACATTGACTGTTGGTAGAGAATGAGATGTGATAGCCAGCATGAATGAACATGCAAAACAATGCCACCCACAGAAACTCTAACTTTATCAACAGAAAATTTAAGGAAAAATACATTACAGTGTTTTAGTGACAGGTGATGTACAAAAACACAGCAACGAGCACTCAGCACAAAACATGGGGACACATATCATATCTAAATGAAGATTTTCAGGATTTACCACCTTGAAAGAACCATAAGCAAAAGTACTTACAGCCAAAAAGAGTGAGTTGCATAGATTAGACAGAGAGCTGCATAGATAAATGCGTGGCCCCAAGCTTGTATGAAGTTGTCCCTGACACCCAGAGGCCTCATCATCCACCATGATCCAGACTCTGATGCATCGACCCAAGCCCGAGCCTCGCGTCAATAAATCCATCCCTCCTCCTCCAACTCCACTTCATTCTTCTTTTTCTCTCACTCTCCTGTGACCGGGGAGGTGAGAGGTGTCCTGAAAAAGAAGGATGAACACAGCGACAGTCTATCACGGCAAGGTCGAACCGTGTCCAAAACTGTGGAGCACACGGACCGAGGGGGTGTGAGAGGGATGTGGTGGGCGAGTAAAAAATGGGAAGAGATGTGAAGTAGGAAATAAAGACAAAGGGGCTGAGACTCTGTCAGACTAGATAGATAGACAGATAGATAGATTTACGAGGAGCACCATACTGCCTCAGCTTTTTATTAAGTCCAATTGTGGCTTTTCAGAGGTATATTCTCACATTATCATGTGTTAAAACAGAATAAGGATTTCTCTGTGAGCTGCGCGAGCGGTGTGACACTAGGGATGTCAATGCTTCTGTCCAGACTGAAATATCTCAACAAATATTGGATGGATTGCCATGACATGCCATGACAACAAACATTCATGATTGCCAGACAATGAATCCTAATGACAAAGAGTCTTAATAACTTTGTTGATTCGAAATGTCTCAACAACTGTTGGATGGATTGCCCTGAAACTTGGTACAGATATCTATAGGGCCCAGATGATGAATCCTACTGACTTTGTTGATCCACTGACATTTCCTGTATTGACAACAACAGGACAAACTTTTCACTTATCCACTGAGTTACAGTGGTCCCTGCAAGATAATACCTAATCTAGTTCAAAGTTAAGTGTCTCAACAAGTATTGGATGGATTTCAGTAAAACTGGTAGAGACATTCTTGTTTTCCAGAGAATGAGAATTTTGTATTCACTTTGGCTGATCCCCTGACTTTTTTGTTTTGTGCCATCATCAGGTCAACGTTTGTACAATATTTTGGTTTATGACCAAATAAATATTAGCATGCTAAAGATGGTGAAAATGATAAACATTATATACCTGCATAACATTAGCATGTTAGCATGCTGGCATTAGCATTTAGCTCAAAGCACCACTGTGTTACAGCATGGCTTCAGGGCAACACACGTACGATGCCTGTCAAGACACATGCACTCAGCTTTTTTGTTAATGTTAACTCTCTCTAGTAGAAGAAAGTTTGTTACATTCACTCCCAGGATTGGCACATCCTGGCTCCAGTAGCTTGACTACTCCCTCTGTTTGTGTGGTGTGTTCACTGACGTGCAGTATGTGGGAATGTGTGTTGCAATAAAGTTTTTTTTTCAGACACGCACAGTGGATAGAGCAAAAAAGACTTTGTTGCTCCAAACAGAGTCTGCCAGCAAAGCTTCCATCCAGACTGCACATGGCCGTCATCAGGCTCCACCAAACAAAGACTTGTGTTTAGGCTTAGGTTAGATGATTGAGGTTAGGATGAGAGCCATGTTTGGGTCTGCCAATACAAGTGCAGGAGGTGGAGTTAGTATTCAGCCTGAGAGGCATTTGTCAGGGCAAAATGAAATGACTATCCCCAATGAAGCTTTCATTGTGAGGGGAAGGTAACGGTTGGATTTCTGTCAACTCAACATATATTCTTATCTGGATTATGACGGCTGAGCAGTGAGAGCAGCCTACTCAGCATGATTTTAGACATTTACCCAAAATTCAACTGTAAAATAGAACGGACAAACTGGACTTTGAAAAGGGAGGGGGAATTAGCCTACATGCTTGGCCTTCCATAGCATGCAGTGGTTCTCATGGAGTCCAGGAGTCCTGACAGTCCTTAAGGCAGTTCAAAGGATCCTTGAGGGTTGTAAGGGGTTGTCTGCAAAATAAGGAAAAGTTAAATTTAATGTACATTTAAGTCAGTGCAATGCTCCCAATTACTGTATGTTTTAGAAAGGCCTTTGTTATTACTTTGTTATCACTTCAGTGGTGTCTCCCCACATGTAGTGCAGAACTCAAAGGTTCAATACTGAATGTGAAGTGTTTGGATAGAAAGAAATCAAATGCGGTGTCTGCAGCCTCACATTTGTTTCTGTGTTTGAATATTTTTGGGTTTGATATAAAAACATTTACAAACCACACTATGTAGTTCATCATCTGCTGCATAAACTGCATCATTCAAATCAAGAGCCGCACCTCGGAGATAAGAGATGAGGAATAGTGTCTTGAAAGACAACACACTCACACACGAACACACACACTGGGCATAAGGATGGGGGCTTAGCCAACTTCTGCGAGTCGTCCCGACTTAACTTGAGCTCCAGACCGGGCCTTAATATTCCGTTGGAGTGGCGGAGCCGTTCTTCTGCACGACCAATCCCATCGTCAAGTCAAATTTGCATTAGCAAATGGGAAAGCGGCAACGGCCTATTTGTTAATCTGATCTTTGTTTACCCAACACTCTTGTAATCCACTTTTAATTAAATAGCCGCCCAAATATGTGCGAGCAGCAGTTTGACTTTGTCTGTGCCCACATAGCCAGACTGAAGCAGACAGAGAGAGAAAGAAAGAACGGAAGAAAGAAAGAAACGAGACATTGGCTTTCTGTTGTTACACTCCCTGCTGAGCTTGCCTGAAAGATGCGCTTTTGCACACAGCACACATCTCCTTTTAATGCAAAGAAACTTAAATTGCACTATGAATTATTTTCTAAAGCACTTCCAATGATACACACACACGCGCGCGCACCTATACACTATCCATATACACCCAGGGTTTATGCGGGTCACTTCTGGAGATGCAGCTTATCCCATTGTCTGGTCAAATATCTAATTCTAACCTCACAATAGATTTGTATATCCTGTCATAAACCACAGGCTGTGTAGTTTGAATAAATCAAATAACACACACACACACACACACACACACACACACACACGCACACACACACAGTACACACAGTACACAATATGGCTGCATAATGTCCTTTATCTATTTATAGTTAATGCCATCCTTGGCCTGATAATGCAAGCAGATACCTGGTAGGCAATTACATCTTCCCGATTCTGTCTGCAATAAAAATGCACTGGTAATAGAAAAAAAGGGGTAAATAACACAGCGGCGTGAATGAAGCTGGCCTGGCCTGCATATACATCCCCAATAAGTCAGCCTGCACTGACACAAGCCGCATTGTCATTCACATGTGCCTCCTCTGCTGTTTTTACATGTAAAAGGAAGGCCCTGGCAGGGACATTGTGTCTCTACCTGGGTATTAGAGGTGACATCACATTATCCTCATCCCTGACACATATCTAAATAACTTACTTCTTGGATATTTTTGTGCTTTTCTCTGTGGGGTTTGTATTCAGACATGTGTACGTGTGAGTTTGAAAGAGACATAAAGCGTGATGCAGATGGTGTGAATATGTGTGCATGTGTTTTGTGCCGTAATTCAGTTCTGAAGAATTGGTAACATTGGACAAAAGCCACATTGCTCCTCCAAGGTGTCATGAATGACGGGGTGACAAATCCATTAACTGGAATTTGTGTATCTGTATGATTTAGATTCATAAAACCCGGAGGTTGGACAAGAAGAATTCATGTATTATCATTTAGAACGCATGTCTGGCACGACAGAACCATTTCAATGGAAGTGAACATCCTCGGTTTAAACCGATGGGTCAGTAAAAGGTTATTTGTTAGTTACCGCTATTATTGACACCATATTTATAGGATTTTGAGAATTTAATGGTGGATGTATAGGATTGAGGCTTCATCATCACCTCAAGTGAGACAGAATGAACTAGATGGCCAGAATGAGTCTTCCAGGTTTTGCATGTTTTTGCCTTTTTAATACAAAAAAACTATATATTAAATATGACCATTTTCCATCATGTTTTACTTTCTAAATGTGTTTTCCTTTTTCAGGCAGCAAATGTTTTTTTTTTATTGGTTATTAAACAGCATTATAATGCGTCTTGCTCCCTTTAATGTGTGATAAATGATAAGTTTGGTGACAATCTATATTGTCTGTGTATGCCTGATACATCTTATTCCTCTGAATTATAGAGCTCCATTGTTATCCAAAAACTATAATGAGCCACACTGTTGCACTGGGTGACATGTTCCTTTATTACCATGAACACACACACTGTAGTTTATTTGGACTCAATCCCACATATCAAAGCTCCACATGTGTATTAATCCGCAACTGAAAAAAGCATTGTTTCCTCATGTTTGAATAACATTAGATAAATCAGACAGATTAATGCATTGTTGGTTTTGATCTTTTCATGGGATTTGTTGCCAATAAAAACTATAGACTTGCCATATCCTCTAAGATTGTACTATTGTTGTGTGGAATGCAGTACAGATTTCAAATCAACCTGCACTTACAACTCCCTAACATAAGCCATAATGACAATGAGGTCTCCTGATTTAAGAAAAAAAAAAGGATGAGGTGGAGCTGAGTTTATTTCTTTCTACATGAGGACAGCTCTGAGAATATTATTGCACTTACACCACTCTCACTTCCCATAGTGCATTTTAAATGTTGTCAGTTCAACCTGTGGTTGGGTTAGTCGTACAAGTTAGCTGTGAAGTGCAAGCTGTGATGCTATGGTTACCATTTTATGGTAACTGAACTGTTGTTTTAAAGTGTCTCGGTTTAACGGAGATCTGCCAGCCAATAAGAAACAAGTATAAAACAACCTAAAACTATCCAGTAGAGTCACTGTGATTGACTACCAAGGTCAGCAGGTTTTAAATCTCCAAAAGTTGATTTACACATTACAAATGAAGGAAAACAATGGCTGCCTGGAAGGTGGGAAAAACATTATATAACAATCTACCACATGAAAGCATGCTTTGGAAAATGATCCTGTAAAATATATGCATGATTTGTGTTTTAGTGAAGCCTTGGTTTGATACCCCAAGCCTTTTGCCACATACTGTATTTTCTGTTGTGCTATTATATTTTTCCCATCCAGAATCTGCAGGCAGGGTAGTTTTACCTCGTGTGCAGACATGTCCACATCCTGTGAGTGCTCTGACTTGAAAACACCTTCAATTCTCACTGTAAACAGAAACTGTTTGTAAGAAGTATTTAGCTCCGTTGGACCATGAATATTCATCGATGGTTCACTTTTCTCATAACACTGCAGTCATAAAGGAGGAGCGGGCTCTAATACACCCGGCGTTCCAGGGAGAGAGTATTAAGGAGAGATTTAATAGAGGCGTGAGTATGGACGGACTCATTATCTTTCTATTAGGCCTGCCGCTGCACGCTCTCTCCGCCATCAGGGTTATACCGACTTTTATTAGGTTAGCGGTCAGATACACACACTCACACACACACACACATTTACAAAAAAGACCTGCTAATACAGGCTAATTTAGTAGACAGTACTGCCCAACAGTAATGGTTCAGGCAAATGAGTGTCCTCCTTGGGACTTGATTTACGAGGCTGGTAAACCTGTTATTTTGTGTGCGTGTGTTTGTGTGTTTTGTGTTTAAAAGCGGAATTGTTAGATATAACTGGGAAAAATATATCTTAGATATGAGAACACATGCTACCAAACAATGCAGATTGTTTGTATGTACCTACTCCCTGACTCCCTGAAAACTCATGTATTATTTTTTTCCTATAAAATCTATGAAGGATGGCTTATTCTTTCTGGTGTTATGTACTGTTTGTAGCACCCCACCACCCTGCTCTGTGTCTAGGATGCCATGGATTGAGGTTAAACCACTACAGTGAGGCCCTTTGGGTTTTTAACTCAAGGTAGGTTTACTGTTTACTGCTAGTTAAACAACTACACAACTGAAATTCATTCCTATCCACCTCCAACATTAACTTTTAAGTAACTGATCTCAGACAATGATATGATTAAAAATAATATTTACTGACTATATTGTTTTGATTTACAAATAATACTGTGTCATCTTAATTTGAAATGAACCAAAAAATAAAAACCCAGATAATACAAATTAGACCACTTGGAAACAAAACCAGACCCCTTTATAATAAATAAAATATTAATAAAGCTTTTCTAGTTATTTTACAAGAATAAAATAGCTAGAAAAAAATAAAAATCCTAAAATTGGAAAAGATTCTACACTATTTTAAATAAACACAAAACAATTGACTCAAATCCCCATGCTCTTAAAGCTCTAATATACACAAAGTATATCTCAAAGTAATCATCTGTGGAGTGATTGGCTTGGGTGTGGTCGAAAGTAGATTACCTTTCACTCAGACAAACTGAAAAAGTTTAATCCTAGCTGATGTAACCAATCCACTTAAACAGTCTACAACTAGCAATTAGCTTTTTGTTTTCCTGCTAGCTTAGCGGCTGTCAAACACGCATTCAGTTACTCACAGACCGAGATACTGCATGGATACAAGCACAAACATCCTGTGAGGCGATTTTGGCGTAGAGGCCTCACTCAGTAGTGCAGTATCACATGACACACACTAGCCAAAAAAGCATTTCTTCTATGATCATTAAAAAAGAAGCGACTGAATAATAATTAAAAAAAAAAAAAATAAGAATTGTTTGTATGATCAGAATTTGATCCATTAGGTCCACTAAAATTCAGAAATTTTATTGCCGTATGCGTCCAGTCAACAATGTGGCAGCATCCAGTTCTTCTTAATACATCCATGGTCTCCCCGCCCTCTGTTTCAGTTCCTCACGCACTGCCAATCACAGCGAGCATCAGTAACTGACCACCAACAGTGACCAATAAAAACCCCAAATAATCTAAACTAAAGGTATAATCTGTATTTATACTTATAAACCTAACTATTTCCCTGTTATTATATTATGATTATGATCTATTTGACTCCCTTACTTAACAGTGTACTTTCCATATATCCTTACTGTGCAGTGCCATCAAGTCTTCCATGGAAAGAGGAGCAATGCCCCAATACAGATACATTACCAAGCACTTAGATCTTCAAGCTTACACAGTAAATTCCCTCTTATAGATCCCGACTGCCGTTCCATCGCTGCCCTAATTGAATCATAAATACATGTATATGTATATTACCCATTAATAAATAAAGACACCATTTTTTATTAATGAAGTGGAAAATGTGGTATGGTGAGACATCAATCATTTAGCATAAAAACCGTGTGTATTAGTGGGGCGGGTGATACGGTGCTGGGGGATAAAATTAGACCCGTTAAACAGAGAGCACAGTGTGCATTAGTGTGAGTTTTTACATAAGCAATTATGGAAGCCTTCAATGTTAATTTATGTGTGATCAGTGAACAAGAAGAGGGAGGGAGGGGGTCATGTAAGTGGGTGAACTAAATAGACGGAAATGGGAGAAAAGAGGGGAAAAAGGGACAGTGGATTGAGAGATAAAAAATGCAAGTGAGGAGACGGAGAGAGGAGTGGCGCAGGACAGAAAGGATGCATTAGTGAGGAGAGAGACATGTGGGAAGACTGTGAACAACAGGCATATTAATGAGGCAATATGAATCACACTGATTACAGCAACAATTAAGGATCGGTCGTCTTGCACGTGGCAGAAGGAGGGATGAAGGAAGACGGCAAGGCGAGACAGGAGCTTGACAGACAGAGGAAAGAAACTGGTGGGTTATTAAAATCATATCTCTTGGTGCTCTTCCTCCGCTGCTCTACCTGAGCTAATCATGAATGAAGGAGAAGGATACAATTCCTGTAAAAAGTTGCCCATTAAATTTCATGAGAGATTGTATTAAATCAAGTTGTAGATACACGAAAGATCCATCAGAACATCTCAAATCCACATACAATAACAACGGGAAGGGAAGCAAACTTTTACCCATGGAGTCTGGTTAGCGTGGACAAGTGTGGATCCAGGCAGGCAAGATATAAGCAATACAAGGAGATACCTGCCAAATTTAAAAGATGTGAATATCATAAAAGAATATAATATACACTGCAGAAGAAATATCATATGAGTGTGTGAAGATATATTTGTGATCAAACAAAAGATGCAGATACAAGACGGCAGGTTGAAATTTTAGAGTGATCAGATTTTGTATGGCATTACTTAAAGGGAAACTCCGGTATTTTTAAATGCAGCGTGTTCGCGGATGCTGGCGGGACCAATTCCAAAACGTTTGGTAAGTATTAGTCATTTCGACCCCAAAAATTGTAAAAATATGGCCCAGGTTTAAAAATACTGGAGTTTCCCTTTAAGTCTCCTAAATACTACAAAACAAACACACACATGCAGTTATGCAAGTATTTAAGTACTACATTGGCTGTCACGCTTGTAGGTGCAGACATTTGCAGCTGACAAAATTGACATCAAGCATATCCTCAAGGATGTGGAAAGTAAATTTTGCCCTTGAGGCTTAAAATCCCAAAAGATAAGAGAATGTCATTTTTGTCCTCATATTTTTGGTTGCACCTGGGCCTCTATCCATTTGACAACTTGTCCATCCTTTCATCTTTGTCAGCAGACAACACAAACTGTCTTTCAGCAGAGTTTAGGTGGATGGGAGGGCCACGTTCAACTGAAGCTACAATAAGAAACTAACACTCGTTAATAAGGGGTCAGTGTGCTCATCCAAAGTGCTTGTCAGATGGTCAAACAGTGCCTGGCTGGGTTGGTTATGAGAACATTTAACCTATATGTTACTTAGTTAATTGTAGTAATACAGTGACAAAGTGACATTTGGACCAAACACTATAAGAAATCAAACAAGGTTTAAGTTTAATAAAATAGGCAAAAGCAAAGGAGGAAAATTATAGTTATTATATAAACTGCCTGTTTTTTTTTTCAGAAATACTTGAATATAATACTTTAAATGCAACACTTTTACAAGTTAAGTTTACAGTGCTGTGAAATAAAAAAAATAGACAACAGACGTTTCAAGGCAGCTATACTTCCGTCTCCACTTCCAAATTAAGTGCTTTAGATAATATATAAATGTGCATATCATAGATATGACAATCAAGACTAGAAAACTAAGGCCCAGGTTATTAAAATGCATCCTGTAATTCCAATATTATAGAAGCAGCTCTGTCACTTCTCAGCCCTCCCAGATGGTGTCCATGGGAAAAAGCAACATTGGTTGCCACTGTGTTCTTGAGCAGGTGTCGCCTGCCTCATGTTAATGTATTTTTGTCTTTTCTTACATTGCCGCTGCTCTACTTCCCTGCTCTGTGGCCTCTCCCTATTCTTCCAAACATATTTCTTTATTATTTTAATGTTAAAAGTGTGTTTATTAGTGTTTCACTGAGTCGCAATTGAAGAATATTACTTCTGGTTGACAAGCTCTTGCAAAAATGGACATGAAGCATTATAGAATCAAAAGAATTGCTCAGTGTGGAGGAGAGGCAGAGAAAACAAGAATGAATGAATGAATGTACAAGAAGATCAAGGCTTGTTCTTCTTTGTAATATGGACAGGAAATGTCAGGCCGCTGTGTAAGTGTGTGTGTGTGTGTGTGTGTGTGTGTGTGACCTGCAGATGTTCCTAAGCTATATACTGGTCAAGGCCTTTAAAGGGTCAGCTGCAGTCTGGGCTGCTCTCTTCCTGTAGTCACACACACATACAGAGCTAGATAAAGGAGAAAGTGTGTGTGTGTGTGTGTGTGTGTGTGTGTGTGTGTGTGTGTGGTCGTGAGCCTTTCTGTTTCTTTGTGCATGTGTTTGTATATGTGTGTGTACATGTGCAACTTTGCCTGCATTAATGTGTGTGTATATGTGTGTGTGTGTGTGTGTGTGTGTGTGTTTGTGTGTGTGTGTGTGTGTTTGTGTAGCCTCTAAGCAGGATGTGTGCAGTAATCTAATTAGGCAGTAACTTGGCTTGCCATGACCTTGCTAACCATTGCAAGACCCTGCCTGGCCCCAGATCACACAGAGAGTCCCCTGTCTGGACAAAACACACACACACACACACACACACACAAACAGGCAGACAGAAAGAGATATAGAGATACCATTTACACACACATACACACAATAAATAGTGAGTGATACAGAGAGAATAGCGTCAATTACCAGAATTGCACACACCATCCCCTCATATACACTTGCAGTGCCGTTTATATATACAGTATACTGTATATCTACATTGTATTAGTAACTATTCACAATATTTACATTGTGTTTACATGTTCATTGTTCTCATGCTAACATCCATATCTGTTCTTGGGGAAAAAAAGCGTATTTGCTGTATCAATATAAAGTACATCTGCTTTGCAAATGAGGTGTCCTTTGTCAGTAACCAAAAGGGAGAATAACCCCAACCCTGCCTGTGCATCTACGAGCAGTCGTTCCTCTTGATGTCTGTCTACACAGAGACAGAAAACACATTTGCACATAGCACCACGTCTTTCTCTTCTATATAAGCACAGACATGTCGCGCATAGCCCCATTGCTTAAGGTGCGGAAAAAAGTGCACTCGCTTATATTGTTTGGTGGGCTAGACAGGTAGTTATATTAAAACTTAAGGACTGATGAGGAAATGTCAAGATTAGTCATTTGGATGCTGCTATAATTCTTATCCCGTACTGCTAGTACAGTTGTTGATTGAATACTAAAATGTTTTGTTTTTGACCTCAAAATATCTGCGCTTAGCTAGCCTCGTCTGGGAATGTTTCTTCCACTGCTGTGTGCAAGTCCCAGGCCCTGCCAATAGAAAAGCTTAAGGAAGCGGCTGTGAGCTGCTCTTTATCCAAGGTTGGAACGTGACTGTAAACCATTAGTCAAACCATACAAATCTCACCTTAGCCTGGCCTGTCCAAGTTTGTTTTCGAGTGTAACGTAGGCTCATTGCTGCCCCTTGTAGCCAGTGGTGGAAAACACACCTACTACAACGGCGGTTCTTAACCAACTGAACTTTTTCCACCCTCCTGGGGCAGGAGACAGTGATGAGCTCATAACAGCTTGGTGCACCAGAAAGGAGCAGAGAAGATGCCGCATTCAAAAATGTACTTGGACAAGCCACACAAAGGTGAGATTTATGCTCTATCTGAAGTGTTTTCAAACAGCATGTTTTGGTTTTACAAGAGAAAAGACTTTAAGGATGAGGACTTAGTGGATGAATTTCTCCACCTCCTATAAAGAGCAGCACACAGTCGCTTCTTGAAACTTTTCAATGGGAAGCTTCCAGGATTGTCTCCGACACAGTGGATAAGAAAATAATATATACAATACAATACAGCATTATATTTCCATATGAAATAACCTTATCTTAATACGAATGGTTTATTTAAATGTTTACGATAAACAAACTATAATTAGCAAAGAAAACCATTGGGCCAGTTCTTGCTGCACCTCACCTTTAATGCAGAAATGCACCATATGCTTGGCCCAATTTTACTATTCTTATCCTCTCTCCCTTTCCCTTCAAGGCTCTGTTTTTGTTTGCCCTCTTTGGTAAATGTATGCAACAGAGCAAATGAAAAAAAATAACTTCTTTTAATTCAATTTTGACAATATATGTTGATAAAAAGCCAGAGATGATTATGGTTTGGCCATGTCACGCAGGTGAGAATTCAAGCCTGTCATTTTCATTTTGAAACTGTGCGTGTTTACGTGTGTGTGTTCTGTGTGTCTCCAGGGCAGAGGAAGTAAGGGACACAGCTGTCTAAAATCACCATTGGGACAGAGACTAACCTGGGGTCTGCCTGGCCTTCACACACACAGACACACACACTGAGCTCATGGAGGAAGCATGGAGTACAGTAGAGCCTTGGGGTCAGAACTCACTGGCCTTAAATTACATTTCTCAACATGACAGAACAGAAGTAGAGTGGAATTATTGTTTCACTTTGGATTTGGCCTGGGTGTTACGGTGCCCTGTGGCACTACACTACACTACTTTTGCTATGTTCTCTTTCCATCACACACACACACACACACACCCTGCCAAATACCCACCTCAATAAAACATCTCAAGTTTTGAGTCTAAAAATCTTACAATTGTGAAAACAAGTACAATTATTCTACTTTCTTCACTTGTAAATAAGTAAGTGTATTGGATGTTTTTTTTTTGTTTTTTTTTACTTATTTAAAAAAAAAAAAAATTTACGTAAAAAATAATTATAAAAAATATAAATTGCATGCAAGCACCCGTGTGTATGCATGCATACAAGTATAACTACTGTTCATACTACTTAATATACTTTGTTTATATGGGAGAATATGTACAGCGTGTATGGAGGTGTAGCCACGTGTATAATGTCTGTAGTGGAGGCATCGTGCACAAGCATGTATACTTGTTTCACATAAGCAGTTGGAAGCTGTATTCCTTTTGAGTGTTGCTGCAGCTTAATCTGAGAGTCCTTTACCTGCATGTGCTTTACTTTATTGAACTGAACTAACATCAAGTCTAGCAAAGCAAAGGGTTTCCATGTCAAATAGTCTACAGTCTCTCAAGGATGAATTCAGTTACATACACCCATATATATACATATATATGTATATATATGAATGGGTGTATGTGTATGTGCATGTTTCAGTTCTTGACTGGCCCTGTATGTATATATACATACAGATTGATGATTTATAATTAGTTACTAATATAATAATATGTAATTATACTACAACTATTGGAATGATAAAGACCAAGAAGTTTTCCTCATTTAAAACAGCATCCACAATAACTTTGATTACCAAAAAAAATGCATATTAGAGAAAAGGTAAAAGAAAAGAAAAATGAAAGTATATTTAAAATGTGTAGGTAACCACTTTTTATATTAATATACACATGCACTTGCTGCACATACATATACACATATTTACACACAAATATACATACTGTACTTATACATTTACTTACATACATCTATATACATTTCAAAAAAGCATCACACTCAAAAAATAAATAAATACAGACATCAGTGTCTTTCACTTGTTAACATGGGAAGTTTTTTGGTGCACAATAAAGAAACGTACCAGGTGTAACAGAATATGGAAAACTGTTATTTCTTCATTGTTTCCCAATCTCAAATACTGTAATTTATTACGCATTGATTAAATGATGATCACATGAAGGATGAAAGAATGAATGAATGTTCAACAAATGAACAACACTCTCTAATTCCCCATGCTCTGGAGTGCATTGTGGAGTGTATTTTTAATAGAGAGTTCATAAACTGAAGAAATCCAACTCTTATAATAATATACTGGTTATTAATTGCTGTCTTACTGCACCATTTCTTCTCTAGTATTCTGAGCTTCTTACTTGGGTAGTTTTCATTACAGTGTCCTCAAGGCTTATGGCTCCAAATATATTTTTACAGCCATCTGCGCCAGTTGGCTATTCTTAATCGCTGCACTGTGTGTGCATGTGTGTTTGTGTCTGTGTGTGTGTATGTGTGATTTTACCAACCCTGCATACTGCAATGGATAAAGAGAGTCATCAGCAACACTTGGCTCAGGCGCTGTGCCTCTGTGGTATACACGGTGATGCCAACATAAATGGCAATGGAGGAGTCTAAATGTCACTCATGCACTCACAGACACACATGCAGAGTTTTGAGGGATAAGTCTTAATGCAGTAGCATGGGCTCCTTGGCACAGACTGCTAGCCAGACTGGTATGTGGTCTGGGGTAAGTGGGGAGGCGTTGGCTGGGCTGACACACTACCAGACGTGACATACTGCACTCTATTCTCTCCTTCTCTGACTGTTGTTCTGTCTCTGAGCTGTGCAATCATCTCTGTCCACAGACTGTTTTATAATAATCATAATAAATGCTTTGCATGATGAGTGAAAATGTTAGCATGCAAAACGCAGAAATTACACCGGGAAAGATGTGACCAAGAAAAAAGCCTCTCCAGATACTGCAACTTGAGGTATGAGTTCTAAAAACTAGGTTACATATTTCCCTTCACACCTATTTGGTTATTTGGGTCAGATTTTTTTTTTTGGTTAAGGCTGGTATGAAATATTTCGGTGGAGGTTAGGTGAGAGTTTGGTCAAGTTTATGTTGGTGTTTCCCCAAAACCTTTGCTGGTTGAATCCACAGACTCATGCCCAAACAACAAAAAGGTGGTTTGTGAGTGCCTTTCAAAATTACTTATATTAGTTGCCCCAGAAAAATAATTTATTTGAATATATTCTGATCTTCCACTGCTATGGTTACGGTTTGGTTAATGTTGGGCAATTTAATGGGGAACTCCACTGCTTTTAGACAGGAAGTTTGTGTTTGCTGGTAATGGGGAGTACTACTCAGCCTGTGAAAACAGTGGTATAAAGTCTTCTGTGGTTCTTGAGGGAGATTTCTAAAGTCTGAGAGAATAAACCCAGATGATGACATCAGGGCTGTCTTGGCTTGGGCTTCAGACATGGGGACTTACCTGTTTGGGAGGGTCTAATGAAAAATACTATTGAGTTGCATTATGAGAAATGTAGGGTCCAGCGTTTTTGGAGCTTGAGTTCAGCAACAGGACCCGAACCCGATCCCGACAACAGGTCATGTATCATCTGGCTGATATTGGGAAAAGGCATAGGTGATCTACTAGAATTTATATATGTCTTGTGCTGGTGGGCCACCGTGCCGTATTCTGTGCTGGTCTGTTGCCGTTATCAGATTAGTTATTATTCATGAGTGAGAAAGCCTTTTCAAAGCAAGCATATAACTGTATTTTTGAAGAAGAAATAACAAAAATATAGCTTCTGTCTCAGGATGGGCTCGGGTCTCAAATTCGGGAGTACCAGGCGGGTCGGGTCTGAAAGGCAGGGGTACGGGCCAGGTTTGGGTCTTGGTTTTAGGCCTGTGCTAAAGTCCACCGTGTGCCATACTAAGGGAAATAAGTCCAGATATCTCTGCCTCTTCCATGTTGACTATTCTTTTCTTAATGTGTCTCTTGCATGGCCCCCAACTTTATAGAAGTGCATTACTAAATCAAACCTCTTTAAATATCAAATTAAAACAGAATTATCCAAAAATAACATCCTACCCTCATCTCTGGATTCCATTTCCTAAGAGAGAATGAACATTCTCTCATAATAAACTAGTAGAGATGAAACATGATAGAAAAGTTGACTTTGTACAAGTACTAAGAGCCATTGGACAGCAACAGCAGAGAGAACAGACTCTTGTTTTTTGAAAGGAAGAGAGGCTGTGATGGCCAATTTGGGGGGCATAACAGAGAATAAATATAAGATATTATAAATAATCTACTAACACCACCACATGCTCAACACTGAGCCTGCTCCCCTTGGTTGGAACAAAGTGACAGAGCCATTCAGGGGTCCAATGATTGTTGATCTGAGAGCTTGCCTTTCTCTGATTGTCTCCCTTGCTTTCTCTCTCTGCCCCCCCTGACCAGCCCCCTTCTCTCAGATGAATTAGTTATATTAGAGGGATATAGTGTTTGGCATAAGGGAGCCATTACCCACACCCTGTGATGCATGTGCCAGTTTAGCCAAGGTCCTTTCTGCCTCTCCATTCAAGCCCAGCCTGGCGGGCCATGCAGGATGCCAGGCTCAGCCAGCCTGGCTTCACTCCCAGCTTGGCCAGTGGATGACAGAGGGCTACCAGGGATGACTGGAGACAGACAGAGAGGGAAAGAGAGGAGAGCTAAAAATGTGCAGAATGGAGAGAGAGTAAGAGGAAGATGCCACGCATAGAGCTAAAGAGAGGGGGAAGGCAGAAAGACAGAAGGATTGAAAGTACTCCAGTAGAATCTTGATCAAATGAAATTCCTCATGTAAGGTTACATGAAGCTTAAGTAGAGACTAGAATTTGGAAACTGAAAGTGTGGCCAGTACTGTGAGGTATTCTTTGAGCCTGGTCTCGGGGTAAAGCTGGCTCCTACGTCATACAGGATATAATTCAAATGGAGACTGTCCTGACCAGAAAAATGACAGCATCAGTCATTTGTTCAAATGCCTGAAGCAACCTAGTGCCACAAAACGTATTAGGAAGTACAGTCTCACATAGCTGCTAGCATGGCTGTAGACCCGTAGTCTTTTCAGGTTTTAGGAGCATTCTTTGGACATGTATACAGCACATTGGGAATATGCATCTCAGTTGGGGTTTTTACCGCAGTTTGCAACACTCGGCCTCTTGCCTGTTTACGGTCAGCTCAGTTTCAAGGCTGGGGTAGAGATGCATGCACAAAAGAAAAGCCCACATGTCTGGTGGGAAGGAGAAACACACCTACTTTTAAACATTATGAAAGACTTGGATATCAACAGGTTTTTGGATATGCGCAAATATCGCAACGCCGACCTTTTCAAGAAGGTGGCTGAACGAATGAAAGAGGGAGGCTGAGATTGCACGGTTAAACAAGAAGCAAAATGGCTCAATCGGCTCCAGCCGTTCCACTTTTCCATATTTTGACATACGTCATTACGTTAATCGGAGTATGCACGGCTGAATGTATGGCATTTTCATTGATTAGTCGAGAGTGTAGGAAATGCTTTATTATAAGGTAACTTCAACTTTCTTTGTCCTTGAAGTCATGCTATTTTTTTTTCATTTTTGTTTCAAAACAGTGGACAAAACTTGTGTCAGTTTCTCTCTCATATTGTCTTACACTCTACACCAAGACATTCTTTTGGAGCCCTAAGCTGTTTCTGTTACTGTGGACAAATGTCACTGTTCAAACCTGTCAAAATGCAGCCATATGTACACTGCCATTGTTAAGTAATCTGAATTATTTGGCCTTTTGTGTTGGAGGGCATAATATTTCAGCACACAGGAGCAGGAAAAAGGGGCTAACATGGTCTGACACCAAAGAAGCAATGGGTTAGAAGCTACCCTTCTCACGTCGAAGGCTTCGGACCCTGTGGCACAGAGAGGCATTAATGCCATCGCCTTCGACTTTCACCTCTCGCCTGACTAGCCATGAGGATCACCGCTACAACAAGACAGCTGAGTTGAACTCCAGCCAAGAATATACATGTTTTCACACACCAAAACAAAAACTATAGCAATTGAGAATCTGTGACTGATTTGTGTAAGAGAGTTCAGGAGTATTTGGGTTTAAAGCAGGAGCTGTAATGGAGGGATTACAAGAGGGGTTTCATGTTTGTTTTTCTGTTTTTGTTGCTCCAAATGGTCAGCATCTGCCAGTCTGGGAAAGCAAAAAAGTTGTTGGAGACTTCTGACCATATTTTCAGAGCGTGGTTCATCCAAGAGTTAGAAAGACAAACAGTGTTAGTGATTAATGAGAGGCGGGAGGGGTGCACTGTGACGGAGAAAGAGTCCAAGTTAATTATCGTGCCATAAGTGCTGCTTTCAACTTTACACACACGTCTACAAATACTGTATGTGTGCCTGCACTGTACTGTTTATGTGAAAGTGTCTGCGTGTTCATAGGCTGTGCCACATTACTCGCCTGGCAATGGGTAGCACCAGGGCTGGGCCTGGCAAGTACACTGTAAAAAATGTCACTTAGTGTCATATCAGTGTTAAAATAACAGTTTTCTGATATGACAATAAGATATTTATATTCATTGCAGTTTAATTTCTTTTGGAAATTGTGTCATATTTTGACATAAGGCAAAGACAGATCACTTCCCTTACAAAGAAAATTACACTTGATTCAAAAAATAATAATAATAAAATAAATAGTAGATATGCATTATAGCATTGCATTATAAATTGTCTCATACCATATTGGCTGTTTTCTTTTTTAACCTAAATTAAGAAAACATAAAATGACTCAATACTGTTAAGATGGATATTAGTGTGCTGTAGCAGAGGATGTGTGTGTAGCCCTGTAGTATAAGTAGGAGGTGTGTGAAAGGAGGAAGCCATGGTTTTGGAAAAACTGTTACCTTAAGGAGGTGTGGAGACGGCAGAAAGCCTCCCAGGAGAGCCAAGCTGGGAATCCATCCAGCTCCTCCTTAGCAATGAAAACTGGACTTTAGACAAGGCTGAAACTTAAGAGGGGATAACACGACATTTTGAATGTAAGCCTACCTGTGAGTGTGCAGCACTATGGTCATCAAAAGGCTGCCAAATTGTTTGTACTCTCAGATATTTCAATATACTGTAGTGCACTTGACTTTAAGATGGTGATGGTATGTCAACATATTTCCAGTTATACTGCAATAGACATAAAGGAGCATATAATATCACGTTAAACTATAAATAGAACTACATACTGTATGTATTCAAAATGCTTTTAAAAGTATTGAATGTGTTTTAAATAATGTGTGATCGTAAATCGAGATTGAGAATGTTTTGTATGCTGAGACTGAGCTATTTTATTGAACATAGCTTGTCACCATGTCAAGAAGGCTATCCTGCTCATCACCGTGTTGTATGGTCACCTTAGCCTTCCATTAATTGAATTTGCCCCGCATTCAGCCCCCCCAAAATGGATGTGATGTCACGGTTGTGATATGAGACATCAGCAGTAAATGTCTGGTTTTGGTATCAGATCTGAGCAATTATAGACCAACATCATCCATCCGTTCTTCATCCATTGTTAGTGATTCCTGCTGTCTGTGGAGCGAGCTTTCACTCAAAGCTGTTGAGAAGCAAGATTTGTATTTTGCTCCAAAGTTTTGATTTGTCACGCCGTCTATGCAGAAAAGAGTTTTCAGCCATTCCTGACCACAGTGGTTTGCATGGGCAAAACCAGGAAACCTTATACATTCAAATGGGTAAACTTGCTTTACTTGTTCAGTCTGAACACTTGAGTTATGTTGACATTACAGAAATATTATCATTATGATATTTAGTAGTGGAATTTTAACTATGAAGCTGATGTGTACAGCAATCGTCTTTTTCAACACAATACACTTGAACCACAGCTTAACCTATTGACCATGGCCATACAACCCCCATACTCATCTCCTTAACTTGTCATCCTTTATCATCATGTTTTCATGTATCCTCTGCTATCCAGTTGTCTCTTCTTATCTTCTCCCTTTGACTGTCTACTATTCCTTTCAATCATCCCTTCTCTCCATTCCCCATGTCCTTTTCTTTTTTCTTTTGTCCTCCTCGCCCCCTTACCTCTCTGAACATTTCTCCTCCCTCGTCTCCTCACTTGTTATTCCTTCCTCTATCCCTTTCCCCACTACTCTCCCACTGATCTCTACATTAGCTTACATACATTTGCAAGAAATTAATACACTCAAGTATCATCTGAAATATCTCATCATTGTCTGTTTTGAACCATATTTAAATGCTTAAATACTTCACACATAACCTCTGTATTACAGTGGGAAAAATGCATTATTTCATGTGGTATTATTCACACGGCGATAGCTTTGATACTCTTACTTTGAACGGACTCTTAAGGAGGCCTAGTGTTCTCTTAGTGTATGTGTGCGTGTGCATGCATCCACATCTTTTTTTTTTTAATTCTCCCCTCACTTCAGATAAATGTCTTGATTTGGGGTGTGTGTGTGTGTGTGTGTGTGCTGAAGATGTCCTCAGTACTCAGCAGGGAACCGTTACATTAAAGTTGGAGAGAGGTTTTTATGGGGCTCTTGTTCACCCTGCGCTCGTTTGGCTCTTGATCTCACCGTGCGACGAACACTCGCGCCACATTAAACGAACGGCCCGGGTCCCCACTGCCTACGGAGCATACAGAGATGGCTAGGTAAAAAAAAAAAAAATTAAAAACACAGGCGCCCCAGGCTGCCGCATAAAGCAGACTTCAGAGGGGAAACTTTCTTAACTGCGTGGTGTAAAATTAGAGCAATGATAAAAAGAAAATGTTGAGTTTTGTTTAAAGGAGAGTGTGAGGTATAAGGAGAAAAAAGTTTAGTAAGGTGTATGTAGCCTATTGTATATGTGTGACATATTGGGTTGATATATTTAAGTTTTTTGTTTTAATGAAAGTGTATCCAATACAGTAAAGGAATAAGCCTCTAAAGACGCATTTAGACCATGGATCTCTACAACTACTGAGTCATTCACTAATTCTCCAAACATATCATCAAGCAAAATCAGTTGCACCATATGAGGTGGACTGACTCACTTGTGTGTTTGTGCATATCTGTAAGCCCAATCAATATTAGCATACGTGTTGTTTTGTCTGCTGCCAGTTTACCTTCCTCTCTTCACCCTGACAGGTCCCCTACCTTTCACCCAGGGCGGCATCGTCTTGTTGCCCTGCTCTGTGATGAGCTGCTCTGGGATCAGTGTCTCTGCTTGGGGCTGTGTTTGAGCCTCTGTGGTAGGTGGAGGCGGTCAGTTACCGACCTGACGCCATGAGCACCTTGTACATGTTGGCGCTTGCCACAAATCATTTTCATGCCTTTGCAGTAGAAGTGACAGTCGTGTGTTTGAGGTGATGTCAGCTCACCTCTGCTAGAATAGATTTGGACATTCGGAGGTTGTGTATGTGTAAAAACAAAAAGGTGTGTTTATATCTTCCTCAAGTGTCCATACTTGCTTCGACGTTAACCCCATGCTTATCATTGAGTGTGCTATGGAATTGCATATGTTTTTGACCACATATGGTGTTATACTGTATGTGCATTTGTGTGCTCACTCCAGGCTTGTGTGTGTGTGTGTGTGTGTGTGTGTGTGTGTGTGTGTGTGTGTGTGTGTGTGTGTGTGTGTGTTGTAGGTGTGTTGACACTGCTCCCTGTCAAAGGCGATTTGAGACCAGTTCAGTCACTGTCAGGGCCGAGGCCAATCGGGTTGTGGGGCGTCCGTGTTTATCAGCTCTGTTAGATCCTGTCATCCACCAGGCTCAGAGCAGAGCACGGGGGACCGATCATCATCTCCTCCAGCAGGTAAAGAACATTGAAGTGACAGGAAAGGACCTCCAACCACACACACACATGCACATGCACACACACATTTGAAGAAAAAAAAACCCATCCAAACTGTTGGCCGCTCTCAGTGCTGATTAAACCTTCAGGTGTGGAGGGAAAGTGTGTGTGTACCTGGAGTTTGATCAGTATTAGAGTCCATTCGGGGGACTGGTTTTCTTCAAGGAACTTAATGTCAAGAAAAAGTTGCTGTAGATAGTTGCTGGCTTTCAGTGTCATTGGCAATAACGTTTCATTAGCATTGCCCATCATAGTAATATTTGTATAAAACCTAGCCTAGACTAGCATAAACATGTTTCATCAACCTAGCTCATTAGTTACTGGATAATACAGAAAAGCACTCAATAGTTAAATCATAATTTGTGATATGAATGCTGGCCACGTAGGCATCACTCCATACAATGATAATATGTAAGACATGTAACGCAAGGGTTCAATGCTTCAACATGTCTACAGAGAGAAGCAGAAATATTTCTTGTGCATATACCAAGTTTATCTGCTTTTTCTCAGTGTCTCATGAATTTCACTTCTCCTCATGTGTGTAAATATTTGTAGGCAAAAATATGTTACAATATTGTCAATAATTTACTCCAGAAAGCTGCGCTCTTTTGCTTATACTACAGCTCAAGACTTATTTACTGTATGCCTGTTTGTACTTTGTTAGGTGACTAATTAAAAAGCTGGTTCACTTTAAGTTTGAGCAGCTCTATAGGTTGATTCTTCGACAGTTACGTTTTCTACATCTCCTGGCAATATCACAGATTTGACAAGTGGAGCTCTGTGCAGCCTTTTTAAGGCCGATCCAGTAGGAAATTACTCAGTAATATACACCATGTGTATGGATGAATCATTGAAATCCAAGGACCAGATTGCAAATAAGTGTTTCTAATACCTTCTGGAATATCAAACTGCTTTAGCCTCTGTGTCAACTTGTCAGCAGGGACCATTTCTTTGCCAAATGAGAAATAATGTGAAACAGAGTTAACTCATGAATTGTTGATGACAGAGTTTTGCAGGTACAGCCCTGGTGCTCTGGTGATTTTCAGATTAGTTGGACCTCAAATAAGTTACAGTAAAAAAAAAAACTGGTAGAGATTAAACAAACTTAGAAACAGCAGAAATTCTAAAACGCTGGCAAATAGTCTGCAAGCTAATTCACAGGTTCTGCCCAGATACATGTGTGGCAGTGGCTGAGGGACCATGGGATTTAAGCCGTTCCACAAGTGAGTGTTTTCTGTTAAAACAAACATCTGTTCAATGTTTTCTCATTGTGAGTTCACCCACCGGACAAAATTACCAAGGAAAAACATGCCCATCAAATAGTTGGTTTTGTTTTGGGTTTTTTTCTTTCTGAGTATTGACCTTCAAACCTCCACTTCAAAGAATCAACTTTACTTTTTTGATACCAGCTGTAATAATATAATAATAATTTGGAGTAAGGTACAAATACAACACAAAAAAATAAAATGGAGGAGTAGGTAAAGGAGAAAAAAAGACAAAAGGAAGTAGAGGTGGAGATGAAGTAGTGGATTTTTAAATGCAGAGGGATGGAGATGCTGTGGAGGTCAGGATAATGACTGTGGACAGGTCCAGAGGAGTAGACCGCCAAGCCTTGAGTTCCACCACTAATAGGATTAAGAAGGATGGGAATCCCCCTGGAGGACTGGACACACTCACACCAGAGCGAGATGGAAGGAGCGACATCTCTGCCTCGCCTGGCAATACACCCGCAGGACTGGGTTTAAGTTTGTGTGCACGTGTGTTTGTAAGTCTCTGAGGATGGGGATATAAGGACCAAAATGTCCTCACAAGGATAGAAAGATGAAAAAACAGTGAGAACATTTGGCTGGCTCTATAAGGTTACATGGTTCTATTCTATTAATCAACAGTAAAACTGTATGTTAGGCCTGGTTAGCCTTCAGGCTAATTCACCTAGTTTCCCAGAGTCAAATGTTAAAAACTGAACACTCAAATAATTTGTTTTTGTTTTTGCAACTTCTGTGATGCTTAGCACTCATCAAGCACTGTTTTGTACTTTGTATTTTTCAGAGGTAAATTGTCCAAGAAAATCTGTGGCGAGTATCTTTTACTTGGACTGAGTGCCTAATATAAGGGCGGGATTACGCAACGTGGCCATGCCAATGTTGGTCTGTTGGTTCACCAATATGGTCCAGACTGATATCTCAACAAATATTGGATGGGTTTCCATGAAACTTTGTATAGACATTCATGGTCCCCAGAGGATGAAGCTGTCTTACTTTGATAATCCCCTGACTTTTCATGTAGCGCCACCAGCAGGTTGACGTTTTTGATACTGAGTAAAATGTCTGAACAACTATTGGATGGACTGCCGTGAAACTTGGTACATCCTCCATGTTCCAGACAAGCCCCCAAGAAGTGCACCAGAAGTAAGCTGACATAGTGGCCAAACCGTGTATTAAAAACTTCTGGGTCCGTCACATGATGCACACTGGCCCCAAGAGACTTTTTCCCATAGACTTACATTGTGAAAGAGACGTCTGTAAAACAGCAGATCATTTTGTTTGAGGTACAACAACTAGGCAGTACGAACACTTAAACAGCCCTTATTTGAATCATTATGTCCTAAAAGTTGTGAAATTCACTAATAGCCAAATCCAGAGTTATAGAGTCTCTGTCATTCATGCCCGAGACCTAGCGGTTAGGAGGCGGGGTTAAAGGAAATGCTAGTGTGCTTGCTCTATGGGCCGCACAATGTGGACGCTATGTGGAAGTCGGACTGAGCAGCTTTCCTCCGGCACTGTATCCAGTTCTCCTTACACATGCATGGTTCCCCACAGGACGAATTGTGATAACTTTGGTGATCCTCTGACGTTTCCTGTAGCGCCATCATCAGGTGAAATTTTTAATTTCTCCAGTCCTTAGTGAAATTACATTCCCATCAGCCTCAGTTGTACTTTGTGTTTAGTGCTAATAAGCAAACATTAGGATGCTAACACGCTAAACTAAGATGGCAACCATGGTAAACACTACCTGCTGAATATCAGAATGTTAACATCTTACTTGTGAGCATATTAACATGCTGACACTGGCATTTTGCTCAAAGCAATGCTGTGCCCAAAGCATGGCTGTAGGCTCTTAGTCTTGTTGTTGTCCGTTCTGCCATGGTAGCTATCCATTTTTTTCTCTGTTTATTCCAAACTAAGCCAAGATGAGCCATGCATTTATCAAAACTTATATTATGCCCACAGAAAATGTTACTTTTTGTTTAGCTGGCTGTTCACACCTTAAACAAAAATTATTAAATGGATGTTGGCATTGTGTATGTGTAATCATACAGTCCAAGGAGTCCAGAAAAGTGTATAGAAAATAATGGGTTACCCCTTTACATTATGCCCAATATAAAAACTTATAGTCTATTAGGAGTGTGTTATTTTTTGATAACTGTACCGGTTGGAGTGGATTATTCTGATAATACCATGGCCACTTTCCAGGAATCAAAATATGAATATTATTTCTTCATATTTAGGGTAATACATTTCTTCGACAGAAAATGAGATGTGGCACAATCTTTCCCATCTGTTTTGTAACTGAAAAGGAACATTTTTACAGCGTGTCTGCAGTTAATATGCTGTAGGACTCAGATTCAGGTTTCTTCTCCAGAAAATATTTTGTATTGCTTTTATTTTCATCTGATTTAAATTATTTTACTTTCAAACAGTAGCCTACCTTCCCTTTTCTTCCTCTAACCTCAATTCCTTTTGTTTTTTCCAGTTTTATCAGTTTTATCAAACTGTTTTATCAGTTTTATTGGTGTCCCCCTCTCAAATCCCCCGTCCCCTGCCCAAATTGTGACTACGTGACAACAAAACAATCGTGCACGCAAACCTCTTTCTTTTCCCTCCACTTGTTGTTCGCCTCGTTAAACCAGAGGGAGGCAGGGAGATAGAAAGGCCTCTGTGTGATGGCGAGTGATGGTGACATGGAGCGCTGCCTGGGAGCCTCTTCACGGCTCTGTCCACAACATCAAGAGAGAGCCACAGCATTACATAGCCTGCAACACTTCTCTGTCCCTTCTGACACACACACACTTTTCGATTACAACACTTCTTAGTCTTCGTTGACTATGTTTATTCTCTGAGTGCTAACCCTAACTTGTATAAGTGGAGGTGGAGAAAGTACCAAAAACTTCCTGCTAGAGTCAAAATAATAAGTAGCTTTGCTTTACATAAAGGAAAAGTTACTAAATTATTTTTTCATACATGCAATGCAAATGGGACTTCTACTTTTTTTTTTATGAGACATGGGTTTTGTGTTTTTTAGTTCTGGCCATTTCAGCTATGTTGTTTTTACCACTTTTATGCAAATGTTAAAAGTGTTGTGAGTGTAGTTTTATTTTAGCATACTGACTTCCTGGTTCAAATTTGACCTGCTGTAATTTCTGCAATTGTGTGAGCAGATGGTTTCTCAAGTAAATATTATAACCCACATTTTGGGGGTGCTCACTTTTAGTTTACCATCAATACAGTCCAGGACAACTCAATTGCACACCATTGTGGAAATTATAGCACGGCTTATACTGGTTGTTTCAGACAGGTACTGATATCAATATTTGAGAGTTTTAAAAAAAAATGAGCAGGACATTTTACTGTTGAAAGAAAACTTGTCAGTGCTCTCTGGTATAAAAAAACTGAATATGACACTTAAATTACCTCAAACATATATTTGGTATATCTGCACTGAAGTGTCCTGTTATGCTTGTAGTGATATCTGCAATATGCAAGTATCGGCTGAGTTGTCGACCTAGCCAGTTTATTGGTGGAAATTTGTTGTTTACTTCATCTTTGCAGAATACAATGGTATTGGGACATGGAACATTAGAAACAACGACTACCTCTAAAACAACAATCAAATATAATACAAGTATAAGCACCAAATAACTGGTGCAGATTATATGGGAGTTTATTTACAACCTGTGTTATCACCTTCATGCTTCTAACCTCTGGACTCTGATCTATGCTATCGGGTCCCCAAATTAAAGCAATTGACTTGATTCATAATCAAGTTAATGCTGGCTTTATGCAGTACACTATTAATGGCTCTACAACTGGATAACATAACACTTTATGCCACTTTATCATGGTGAATATTATGGTATCAATGATTCATCCGTTAGCTATACCTGCTTATCCTTTCCACGGTCGCAGGGGGCTGGAGTCAATCCCAACTGACATTGGGCAAGAGGCAGGGAACACCCTGGACAGGTTGGTTGTCAATCACAGGGTTTGACACATATGCTCACATTCACACCTACGGGTGATTTAGAGTCGCCACTTACCTGCATGTCTTCGGACAGCGGGAGGAAACTGGAACACCCGGAGAAAACCCACGCAGGAACGGGTAAACTCCATACAGAAGCCAAGCCAGGTTCGAACCCAGAGCCTTCTTTGCTGTGAGGCAAGTGCTGCTAACCACCATGTTATCAATCCCAGACTCTGTCACACATTTCCTTTAAAATATAGCAAAACAATACATTTATCAAAGCAAACCAAGACAAATGCACTATGGGTTTAGGGTGACCTGTAAGTTAGCTGCCCTGTGATCAGGTCCAACAAACCAAAATCATCGCATGTTCTAGTCCCTAATTATCAGATCAAATCTGTTCGCATCACCCACCACATTCATTTCAAGGAAAGGAAGGAAGTGGGTTCTATGAGTTCATAATTATTCTTATTTATTTTTTTTGTCATTTGAAATTGTTTGCCATTTAACTTTAGAGCCTCTTTTCACTTTTCAGATTAATGACCACACTGAATTGCTCACCTGACTCAAATATTTCCTGTAGAATAATGGGTGATTTGGCCTCTGTAGTTTTATCACTTCATGCAATGTTTCCCAGTGAGCCATTCTCCCAGAAGACTTACTCCTTTAACCTTTAACACTAACTCTTACTCTTACCTTAACCTAAATTTTAACCCTAACTCTAAATCCTAAACTAGCCCCATGTAGAAGTCAACACCTGCAAAATGTCCTCCTCTTGGTCTTTATCCTTGTATCGCCTTTCGGCCCTCATAAGGATAGCAGTACAAGTAGGCACACACATTTGAACACACACATTCCCATGGGTGCCGTGTTTGAACACTCCCCCACCCACCCACCCACCCACCCACCCTCCAGCTCAGTACTTAGGGAGCATATGCTGGGTGCTGTGTCTCTCTGTCCTCAGGGGCCCGTGGGACCGAGGCCCCTGCCCGCCTGCCTCGTCTGCCTATTTATGACCAGAGCCAACTGGACAGGGCTGACGGATGGGTCCCTGAAGCTGGGGACAGGCAAGGGAGGGTTGGTAAGTGTGTGTGTGTGTGGGGGGGGGGGGGGGGGGTCACACACAGTCCTGGGCAATTAGAGGGAAAGAGTGTGTGTGTGTGTGTATGGAGTGTGTGCTTGTGTGTTGGGGGGCAGACATAGTGTGAGTTGGACTTTCCTAATCCATTATCACTGGGCCTCGCTCCAGGTGGCGTTATGTCGACACGCTGAACGGCGAGTGTGTCGTGATGTGACAGGTCCGGTGTACACGCCGCGCGTTTCTGCATACGTGTGTGTTGGAGAGTTGTCCGCAGACGCATCTGATGTGCAGTAATTGCTGCCCTTTCAGTTAACTGTTACAGATTGTCTTGAGAGGGGAAACTCAGTTCAGTCAGCCCATACTTTGTCTCTGCAGCTGCCAAACTTAACTTCTCTCTTTAGGGGAGGTTCAGACTCAAGACAAATATGGTAGTTCAGCAAAAAGACAAACATTCCTGCTTTGTTTTGGGTGCTTTGACATGTTGTAGCGTGTTGTGCAGAATTTATTTTCGACTTGTTTGACTTCCTGCAGTGAACACATTTGCTGTTGTGTTTCAGTAATCGACACCTTCACACCAGCTATTTATCCCCATTAAAAGTTGTGGCTTGTGGAGATATTCTTCTGTTAAAGGTGCTATGTGTAGCATTTTTTTATATCAATATACCATTGCCAAATTAATTGTGATAGTTTCATATAATTGGTGTACAAAATAAGACCGCTTATTCTTGCAAGTGACCACAGTTTATACCACGTTTATTTTGCTGTCCTTCTACTCATACTTGGTATATCAATGAAAATGATACAAATGAAGTGATTTTTCCATGAACCTTCTACCATTTGCCTAAAACTCTACAAACCTTAGCTCTGTTTGCAGTGGAGCAATAGCTCTGTTCCACACAGCTTACCTTGGTTCCTGAGTCCAGGTCATCCATCTAAAGTGGTATTTTCAACAGCGACATACTGTATAGTCACTGTACATTAAACCACAGGGCTTTAATTATTGCCTTTGAATGGAAGAAGTTAAGCCTTGTTTATGCTCGCACGAGACACTGTGACACGGGCCTCCGCGCTGGCACAGAGGTGTTTATGCTTAATGCTCTGCCCGCTGCAGTATTCTCCGAAACGCCAGGGGGAATACAAGAGAAAACATTCTGTGTCACATGTTACATGCAAATGATAAAGATTTCAGGCAGGCTTTCTTTTAGTGCAGGATTTTTTTTGGTAAAATGATTGATTCTAAGCAAGTATGTGGTTGGGAATTCAGCTGCCTAGAGCTAGCTGCTTAGAGCTAGCTAGCAGTCTCACACTTACTACTAAATTACATGGAGAAAAAAAAAATCACATTTATATATATATAAATACATATATCCAATGTGACATTCTATGTTAATTATAAAAAAAAAAGGAAACAGCCTTTCACTTATTTCCTGTACACACAGTGGAAAGTACCAGTGACTGAAATACAGGCAGAGGTCAGTATTTGTATTATAAGTTTTATCTACCATGCTAACATAAAATGAAACGAGAGAAGCTCACTTGCCTGCCATGTGAATATAATGGCATGCTTTAAAATACATACAGAAATCAATGTAAACATATATCCCACAAAAATGAATGTAAATGTGAGTTGTATTGTATTAATTTATTAAATTATTCAGCCTTAATTAGCATTATGTCACTCAAGGCAAAACATTGAGAGAAATGTCAAGTATACACCATCAGAGATGAATTTATATTGTTTGTTACCATGCAGTGCTACCAATAAACATGTTGTATTTGAGATTCATGTGTTTTCAGCACTGTGTGAAGTGAGTGATTAGGTATGTATTTTAAACGTACATGCAGTGTTCTCACATTGAAATCTCCTCAGAGAAATAAATGGCTTAACTCACGAATGGGAATAGGGTTATTGTGTGTACAGTCAAGTCCAGGAAGCGTTCAGTTTCACATGATGTGCTTTACAAGTGTTGATTTTAATCATTATAAAACACAATTTACATAATGTTGCTTCTAAAAGTGCCATTTGAGAAAGTGTGTGCTAGTGTGTGTGTATCTTTTTATAGTTATAGCCTTGTAAAGGAAGTGTAGTAATTACATGTTTATGTAATTAGGTCAGTAATTCAAAGGAATAAGCTTGTGTGTTTCCCATTAGTAATAAAGTAGCCCTTTGTGGCCTATATCTGTCACAAGGAGGGTTGCTCTTTCATTAGTTAACACACAAATAGGCATATCTCTTTACCAGTAGCGCTTAACACACACACACACACACACACACACACACACACACACACACACACACACTCAATACTTGCATCTAGGCACACCTGCAGTTATGCAATTCACACATGAGGGCGCATGCCCACAACTAAATATACTGACAAAGTTAACATGGTCACACTTTCTCCCTCCACTGGCAAAAGCAAAAACACACATATACACCATGCAATGCAATATACACACAATACAATACATTTATGCACAAAAGTAAGGAGTCACTATACATTTGTCATTCTAAAAAAAAACACACAAATGCACAACTATACTACATGCACATGCACACAAATAATCATATACTTAAATACATGCGTACTTTGCCAACCAAAACCTTGCACACACACTTTGCAAAACACAGAAAATGCTTCCACACACTTACTATTGCCAGGCTCACACATGCCCACAAACATGCTCACACTTTCGCCCTCCATCGGCGAACCACAAAACACACACACACTCAAGCAGGCACAGCTCCCTCCACTTCCAGGCCTTCAGAAGGTATTTTCTCTCTCTCTCTGCCTCATCAGGCCCTGTAGCAGAGGGCAGGCAGTAGCTAATAATAGGTATTGACTGGTTCAACGTGGGATGAGCAAGGTTCAACCATTGGATCTCCAAATGCGCCCGGGGGTCACTCGCACAGCGAACACGTCTCCCCGGACCCGGCTGAAAGAGAAGACATTTTAAACTTTCATGACTTCTCTGAAATCGCGGCTGTTTCGCCTTTCAGGCCTTAACTCTTTGTACTCAAAGCGCTCGGCCCAATCAATATCTGAGAAGGAGAGAGAGAGAGAGAGAGAGAGGGAGAGAGGAGGATATGAAATCCAGACGTCTTTATTTCAGTGGCTAAAACTGGTGTGCGCAACACACACAGCCCTGGGTTTGTTCGGCCACTGCTGCTGTGAACTTTGTGTGCACACTTACTGTATTGTACAAACATGCACACACACACTTGAACTGTGCAGATGTAGCCTGAAAAGCACACAATATAAGCAGAAGAGGCATGAAAACACTTCAAAAGTAGACACACACTATCAGTTTCCAATGAAACTATTAAAGGATATGTTTGGATTTTCTATCTTAATGCAATAATCACACGACTATATGGAAGTAAAGCAACCCCTTCATAGAGCGACTGCAATGTAAGAAAAGAGGGATCAATCCACAGGCCTCGTTCTGTGCAAAGATGCATTTTAGGGCAAGATTAAGTAACTTTTGAAAGAAGAAATAACACATTCTTCCTTTTACAAATTAAGAGATGAATTCATAAGCAATAAAACTCACAAATGCTCAATTCAATACTCTCAGGGGTTTTGTTATAACAGCCTTTCTTGGTCTGGTATCCCAGTAGCTTATGGTTGCTAAATGTTAGCTAATGTCAGCTAACTGACAGTTCACTGACTTTAAAGCTCAGCCAAAGCCAATAGGAGGCTTCAGCAGTATTAGTTAGACATGGGTATCTTCCAGTTAGTCTTTTTAGTACATGTTTTCCCACAGACAGTGTTTTCTTGCAGAGCTGCAGCGGAGGGATAAGTCCTGGCAGTTGCATGTAGTTTTGTTTTTGAGCCACAACACCTGCAATAAGCCTACACACAACTGCCAGAAAAAAAAGATACGACTCAGTTTGGCTAATTCATGACTACTGAAGCCTCATATTAGCTTTGGCAGAACTTTTTGCATGGATGAACTATTGATGCTGGACTGTGGATTTGTTCCCCCCATTTTTATACAGCTCAGCACAACAAAGTAGCTTCATGGCCAGTATGGGGAGGAGTGATGATTACAGCAACACTTGCATGCATGAACACACTTGCATACAAGTATATAGTGCAAATATATAAGTATATGGTGCAAACATATCCGTACACCACCATAAGGGGACTAGAGAATCAGTACCACAGTGTAAAACCAGGGAACTACTGCTTTCAAGGTCAAGAATGAATTTTTAATCTCAATTGTTAAGCCAACATGGATGAGAATACTTTAAATATATTTTTTTGAAATGGAAATTTAATTATTTACAATTCCATGACCACTGGGCAAAATCCATGCGAGGAGGTCCGTGTGATATAATCAAAAGCTCCAGGACAGCTACTAAATGGACCTTGTAGTAATATTGTTTTGTCAAGCAAAAATACTGTTAGTCAAAATTTTACATAAATATTTTACATAAGTAAAAGTACAGATAAATAAAGTTTAAAAAAGTAAAAGTGCACATGATGCAGAATGACCCCTGTCATTGATATATTAACTATACTATGCTATTATTATTACTGATACATGAATGTGTAATAATCATTTTAAGGTTGTAACTAGTTTAAATGGATCCAATTTTAACTATTTTAAATGCTGTCGGGAAGTTTAATTTGCTGTATAAAAATTCATCACATTTTTTCATGTTCATTACAGCTTTTAAATCTCAATCTGCTTAGTAATTAGTAGCTATTAGTAATTAGTAGTGGACCAGATAAAGTACCATAAAATGGAAATACTCCAAAAGTACCTCAAAATTGTACAGTATTGGGGTAAATGTACTTCCACTGCCATAGACCACACACACACACACACATAAAAAAAGAAGAAAAAAAGCATCAAGAGTATTAAAAAGACCCACACCTTCACGCTATATGAAGCCACGCTTTAACAGAACGCACATTATATAAAAAAAAAACCAAATATATATAGTACATAATGTGCATACAGTCAAATAAAAAAAAGCCCTCAAGGGAGCACATGCAGAGTCAAAAGACACAATAAACAAAGTGATGTTAAAAGGACACGGTGTCAGATTTATAAAATGCAGCAGGCAGACAGACAACAGAAACAGAATGTGAACAAACCAGCAGAGCCCTGGTGATTGGCCTCAGGCTGTAATGGACATGAGCAACTTCTATGTTAACAGCAAAGAGGCCTGTTTTGATTTCTGACACATTTAGTACAGAGATGGCTTTTTC
This sequence comes from Macquaria australasica, assembly GCA_005408345.1. Lineage (NCBI taxonomy): Eukaryota > Metazoa > Chordata > Actinopteri > Centrarchiformes > Percichthyidae > Macquaria > Macquaria australasica. The sequence continues at coordinate 566,746 of SEMN01000307.1, forward strand.
TATTTTAAAATGGTTTCCAGTGAGCTGACTCATACTGGTCCTGGAACAGTTCCTATGAAATATCAAACTGGAGGAATTTGATGAAATTCAAGACAAATACACACAATGCATGGAGCTGGGAAATGTGTGTGTGTGTGTGTGTGTGTGTGTGTGTGTGTGTGTGTGTGTGTGTGTGTGTTTGTGATGCCTTCAGGTACAGAGAGGTTTCACTACAATGTGACTCCAGCTGCTACAGAGAGGGAAGTTAATACCCTGGGCAGGGGGACACAGGGGAGTGTGTGTGAGTGTGTGTGTATGTGTGTATAAGAAGGGCACTACAGCTGCGGCTCCTGCAGATCTGCAGGAGGTGAATGACACTCGCCCAGAGAGAGAGAGAGAGAGAGAGAGAGATCAAAAAGCCACACAACAGTACTCTAAAATCAACTATCAAACACCTCTAAAAACTGCTATTCACTACGTCTCACTATATTCATTTCTGTATGTAATGGATACTTGTTTTCTCAACTATATAAGCTTGGTCTCTCTTCATATCATTTATACTGCAAATGATGATGGTATAGGAGCAACAGCACATCAGTTTAGGCATGATAAATAATCTCATCATAGTTTGTTGAATGTATTAATAATAAAGAATTTCCATTGTCTACTGTTTTCTTTTAGTAAAGTGATAGAGCTTTAGAGGTTGGTATATATTTGACATTTACAAAGCTTTATTTCTAAGGATAAAAAATAAGCTAAAGATAATTAGATTTACAAGTCATCTTTTCTTAAAATAAAAGAATGATTTATGATAAATGGGAATCTTAATTCAACATACATAAAAAGAGCATATACAGTAAGATTAAGAGTAGTGTATTCATTAAACATCAAGTGTGATTCCTACATATTCATCTCTACATAAACTCAAAAGGCCAAAGTTGAAGTGGCAGTTGAAATACAATTACTGTAAGACAGTAAGTGGAAGTGCTGGAAGAAGTTGAAGTTTCCACTAAAGTGTAAAAATTGAATGACATTAAAGTGTCAATTTAACTGTGAGTGCAGAATGAAGTATCAGCTGAAATTAAACTGTTGAAAAGAACCATGCCATTAAATGATGCCAGCAGTCCATTTACTGGGGCAAGAGACTGCTTCAGAGTGGCCTATTTTTCTTTCTTAATTTAATTCTGTAGCTTTACTGATGTTTGGGTTTGTTTTACAGCTTAGTGTACCACACAATATTTTCCTCGACATCAATTTTTCATTCACCAATTACAGACATTCCTAGGAAAAACACAACACAAGAACACGTGGCAAAGCAAACAAGACAAAATAAGAACAAGAAAAGAGAATCAGATGAGAAAACAGTGTTTTTGTGTTTCGAGCTGGGTGGGCCGGCCGGGCTGCGAAGACACGGTGTCATGTGTTGTGTGCCGGTGGCAGTTGGCTTCACCATGTGTGTTTGGCATTAGTCTGCCGGGGCACCGCTGTAAATTAGACCCTGCTTGTCTTGGATCCAGTCCATCCAGATACACCACTATTCCCCACTGCCAGCTCCGCCACAGACAGTAGAATATTTGTCTAAAGTTAGTCGAGGAGAAGAAAAATGCCCAGACGTTGAAAAATACTCAATACATCTTGGTAACAGTAAGAAAATCAAGTGCATTGCTGGGGTGGTTTTAATAAGTTGGTTTCTAGCTCTGTCTCAGAGGAGAGTCTGAGAGTGTGGGTAAAAGACAAGAAACCGAAAAAGAGGAAACAGACTGTGCAAAGACAAATCACCCAAGGTCCACTTACTCACTTTTCTCGCTGTCTATCACATGGTCTTCATCAGCAGATGAAGTTTGCTCACTTGTCATGGAACTCCACAGTAGATGCTCCAACTTCCAATATTCTGACCACTTTTTAGCGTGATACAATCAAAAGATCCAGAACAAGCGAGAAAGTCCCCATACCGGGACTCGGAATCAATCAGAAATTATCGAAATACCGGAAAATAATATTGCAGAAAGTTTTGTTAGAAAATAATATTGTAGAAAGGGCATTGGACTTTCAATCAATTAAAACTATATTTGTATAGGACCTTTCATACAGGTTAGTACAATTCAAAGTGCTTCACAGATGACTGGCAAGTCACTAATAAGACAAAACAAGTGTTGACCGTAAAAATAAAAATAAAGAAATAAAAAATTATAAGTAACAATTTGAGACCAATGCACGAGAAAATAAACATGATGAAAATGTTAAAAAGACATTTAAAAGCTATAATAATAATAATAATAAGAAGAATAATAATAATAATGATGATGATGATGATGATCAGAGTTAAATAAAAGCTAAAAAAGCTGAAAACTAGATAAAATAGATAAGACTAATAAACTTTGGTCCAGATCAGGGTACAGATCTTGACGTAGTTGCATTCACTTAGTTAAACTTGAAAAATCTGGTGACTTTTTTCTTAAATCACAATTCACAAGACTACCCTCACAACACTTGTTTGTACTGTGACACAGATGGCATTCTCCTTCCCAATCAAACTTCAGGATTAAATGTAAAACAATAACAACAACAACAAAAAATCACTCAACACAGTATTTCCAAATAAACCCAACTAAAGGAGTGATTCTTAGCTCTGAAGACTACTTTACTACTACTTCGTACTCCTTAATAAATGAAGGGCAGGTCAATAGAATCACCTGCTGTAGTATTTAGTTGGAAGAAAAATAACTAATATTGCTTCATTAAAGCTCCTGGGTGGCCTACAGTAGAAATGATACATGTATATTGATAGTTCTTTATTAAGGCCTGTCGTTACCAGAGAAAATACACTTCTTTTCTTTTTCCAGCACTGCTGACGTCACATTTTGCAAGTCGATTTCAGATTTCAGATTTCAGATAACCCCTCTGTTTCCTGTTCTTCCTTTCTCCGCTCGCTCTGTGCCCCTAACCACTAACCCCCTCCAGACACGCTCTCTTTCGCTCTCGCTCTCCACCTCAAACACACACACACACACACACACACACACACACACACACACACAGAGCGTGGGCGCTGACAGTCCCTTGAACTGTTGACAATAAGTTGATGGGCTAAAGCCTCCAGTAAACATCTCTGGTGCCACCT